>JAFEMH010002455.1:240000-340262 GCA_022495995.1 Adenophora triphylla var. japonica
AATACAATTCCCTCCGTCCCAAAATGAATGTCCAAATAAATTGGCCTACGTTTCCAATCCTTGGTTCATTAGTTTCCAATCCTTGGTTCATTAGCGTATGTAAAAAGATCCGGCCAAACTAGTGCCCCAAAACTAACGGGGTTGTGAAGAAACACCTATAATACAATACATGGAGATTTTAACTGCCTCTTAGCTTTGGATAAGTAGTGACTCAGATTGAAAGTTAAAAAATCAATCAAACGGCCTAGATTTGCCCGAGAACCCACGTTCTCCCACATCTCTCCCCTTCGTCTTTTGAAGCAATTGCCCTTCGCTTTTTTCACCGGATTTGTTTTGGCCGTGAGTTCCCTCCGCACGTGACCTCTATCCTACACTGCACCATCTTTGACAACGAATCTCCGGCGCCGGCCAAAATTGTCACGAACCGCAGCGTTATCTCATTCGTCATCCAGTGCCGCCGCGCCAGCCTCAGGCTGGCGAAATTACCCTCTCGCTTAAGGGTCGGGTCGATCAGGATCCAATTTAACGTAACACTCTTTTTCAAATCTTCGAGAAATTCCTTCTCCTGTTCCTCGAAATTGACCAGCGAGAAACCGGGTTGATCCATGGGTTTCGGCTCCGCGATTTCGATCCATAAAGGGGTAGATAAAACTTCTCTGGCGACTGTGTTCGTTAATTCAACCTTAGAGTATACCATCTTTTCCTGGTAGCGAATATCGACGACGGAGATCAATTCGGAGGGAACAGAAGTAATTTTAATTTCACGAATTGGGTCCGACGTGGGGTGGAGAACGGGAAATGAATCGTGGTAGAACGACCGGTGACTGGAGGGGAAGGTGGAAATGACGTCGGAGACATGTGGGTCGGTGAGAGAAGGCCAGGTGGAGTGGCAGATGTTTTCCCATAGTTGATCTTCGTTGCAGAGTGATCAGAGGAACCCAAATAGGAACATGCTTTCGACGATTGATGGTGACCCGGCGATGTACTATTTGATTACCATCATCAATAACAAATTCATTTAAGGGAGTTGAAGTTTCGTTGTAGTTGGTGTTGTGGTGTCATCTCTTCTCCGGTGAAATTATGGGCTACGCTATGATTTTTCGTTTTTGTTCTAAAGGTAATTACCGTAAATACCATGTGTAATTTTGTGTCTTTTTGCCTTCTCGAACCGTCATTAATTTAGGGTTTAGAATGGTATTTAAGATAAGAATTGGGTAAACATAAGTTTCTTTTCTACCTCACCCTACAGGAAAGTTGCCTCATCCTACATGTCGTCTGCCATCCTCATACCCATTCCAATGTTTCACCTCCTCCTTCACCGCTCCCAGACGGCGCCTCCCCCCTTTTTTCTGGTCTTGCTTCACCCGCCGTCGTCGTTCGCTGCACACACACCCTAAACTTCTATTCTTTACAGATCTAGCTACAGGAAGATGAATATGAAATAACTTGGGATTTTGAATTTTTTTCAACGGCGTTTTTTGATTTTTTTTCTCTTTTTGATTTATGTTTAAATCTGAGTATTTCTTTCTTTCTCTTTTGATTTATGTCCAGATCTGTGATTTTGAAGTGTTTTTGATTTATGCCAAAATCTGTGATTTTTGTTGCTTGGTTACCCAGTTCATCTTATTCCCCATTGTTCTCTCTTTTTCATATTTTTAATTTAATGTTGGCTATTGATGGTGTTGGGGCAACTAGTGGTGATGATAGTGGGTGGCAATAGATTGTTTGAAATAGATGGTTGAAACTTTGGTGGTGGGATTTGGAAAGAGATTGAAAATAGAAAATATTTATTTTTTAATATTGATAATATTCAGTAAAATTTATTGATGGGGGTAGAAAAACGAATGTTAAATATATTTAATGAGTGTTAATTTTTTTGTTGAGATTTTAGTTATCTTTTTAACGTCGTTAGGGTACGTTCAATGATATGAAATGAGATGAAAAAGTACGTTACATTAAGATGTCAAATCATAGTATTTTTCATTAATTATAAAAAATCTTATAGTACGTTACCACAATTTGTGTTTTACCCATTATAAAATACAATAAAAATTAAGTTAGAGGCGGAGACCCTAATCTCATATTTTTACCTACTAGTTACCACTAATTAATTGACAATTTACTAGAAGGAATGATTTCAAACTTAAAGTGGAGTCTATGGTGGAAGAATTTCAAAATAGAGATTTGGCCCTACTACAAATAACCAAAATTGAGTTGATATGTTATTTTGTTTAGACTTTTATCCACGAACTAGTTAGTGGAGTTTGTAAGGTACTCTTAAATTTATTTATTTTTTATTTTTTATTTTTTAAATTATGGTTTGTATTTTGTTCATAATTAATTTAAAATTAAGTTAATAACAATTGTATTTATTTTAGGATATATATGATTTCTTTCTTGTGATGACTCAGGTTGCTCGAGGGAGACCGGTCACTATAAAGATATATTGAGAGCATCTTGTTTTATAGAGAGTTCTTGTGTTTTTGAAGTTCTTATTCCGAAGATTTCAAGACTAATTTTAGTTTGTTTTGTTTTAGAAGTCTAGATCTCGTTTGATTTATTCATATTTTTTCTTTTCTTTAATTTGTAATTGTTCAATAAAACTCTCTCTTCAATTGTTTGATTAATGAAAGTTTTACATCAAGTTTAATCTTGATGAAGTGTTTAAAATTTCGTAAAATCAAGGGAGAAACGCGTTTCTCCATAAGTTATGGAGAAACGGGTTACGGGTATCCAGAACCTTTTGAAAGGATATCCAGAAACTTTTTGTATTGGCCATGACCTTGTCCCATGGTTACTTACGGATATCGATGCGAGGTTCTCGGATATCCAACCTCTTTGAAAGGATATCCGTAAGCTTATGAAAGTGATATCCAGAAGCCTTCAATGATATCCGAAACTTTCAAAATGTTTCGGATATTCATTCGATGATTTCGGATATACATTTGAAGGTTTACGGATATCCGAAAACCTTCAAAATGAATATCCGTAAACTTTCAAAATGTTTCGGATATTCATTTGATGGTTTCTGATATACATTTGAAGGTTTTCGATATCCGTAAATCTTCAATAAGCAATTTCTGGTCTTGGCCTTGGATTTGGCTTCAAATCTATTTTTTTAAGATATCCGCCAGGCTTCGGATATCCGTTCCAAAGCTTCTCGGATATCCGTAACCCTTTGAGACTGATATCCAGAAATTTTCTTCTGGTTATCAAACGTATAATTTCTGGCTATTAAAAACGCGTTTCTCCATAGTTATGGAGAAACGCGTTTCTCAGCAGACCTACTCTTAAAATTTTGAGTTTTTATATTTCGCTTCATTTTTACTTAATTCTGTTAGTGTGCACTTGTTTGTTAAATTTTACTGACACTTGTGTAATCATTGTTACTCACAAGTGGCTGATTTTCATAACAGTGCTATCTACAATTTTATCATTTGATATCAGAGTCTTCTATCGACTTTATTGAGAATCGATTTTTGTAGTAGCCACTATTGACTGCCAGTATAGTCGTAACAAACCGCCAACTTTAGATGGTTCCAACTATACCATCTTTAAGGCAAAAATGATTGTGCATATTAAGTACATTGATCACCGTGCTTAAGTATGCATCGTTGTTGAATGCACTCCCGATGTGGTTGAAATTACTGGCTCTACCTCAGGAGATAATGATAAAAAGGAGAAAATCTATGGTCCTAAGCCCATACAAGATTGGAATGCTGAGGATATTGAACTAGCAAATTAAAATGGCAAGGCTATGAGAGCAATCTCTGATCATATGCATCCTCATATATTTAGGTTATTTTCTAATCAAACCATTGCCAAAAGTAAATGGTACATTCTCTAACTTAATTGTGAAAAACCAACTAGTGTTAGACAAACGAAATTAAGGACTTTAGTGACTAAATTTGAAATTTTAAGGATGAGAGAGAATGAAACCATCAAATAGTACTCTGCTAAAATCTTAGACATTTCGAATGAGTTTTTTGCATTAAGTGAATCTATATCTATGCTAGACTTATCAGTAATATACTAAGAACTCTCTCTAAAAAGTTCAACATTAAAATATCTGTGATTGAAGAAACGCATGATGTTCAAACTGTTGGACTTGATGTAATATTGGAATTTTAACTAATTTTGAGTTGAATCTTGGGGTACAAGAATCTAGCAAAGCAAACTCAATTACTCTCACAAGTGCCCTTAAAGTTTTTCAAGATCTAGTCCAACAACATGTAATCTTGGGTATTCAACATATGAAAAAGAAACGATTAACAAGTGCCTTTAAAGTTTCTTAAGAGCAGTGTGAAGAAACCTTTTTTGGAAAATAAGAAATCTATCGAGTCAATTAAGTGTAGGGCTTGTAAAGGTTTTGGACATTTTGCTAATGAATGTGCAAATAATTTAAGAAAAATGGCAATGAGCTATACATCGAACCCTAGTGATAGTGAGGGTGATGATACGACAACAAACATGTAAATTTTAAAGTCAACTCACTTCACTTTGTCCGAGAGTGATTTTGAATCTGAAGATGTGCAGTATCCTGACTGCACAACTGGTTGCAGTTTGTATACATGCTTGAATTCCACAATTGCAGGTGAATCTGAAAATGCTCCTGCAGATGAAGAGAGTGCAATCTATGAGGATCTGCTCAATACCTACATTGAACTTCATACCGAATGGGCCAAGCGAATGGAACAACTCAAAGTGTTCAAACATGTAAATGATAAACTCACCACTAAAAATATAAGTCTGAAATTTGAGGTTGAGAGTTTATCTAAGGAGAGTGATTCTAAAAAAGTCTCCATAGCTAAGGTGGAATTTTTATTCACAAAAAAAGATATTGAGTCTGAAAAGTATAAAACTGAGCTTAAAAGAGAAACTGAAACTCTAACTAAATTTAACAATGGTAAGGCTAAGTTGGAAAAAGTTTTGAATTTAGGCAATCAAGGAAAATCTGAAATTGGCTATGTATGTTATAATTTTGTCAAAGATGGTGAGGGTGCTTCTAAAGATGAAAAGAAAAATGTTTTAAAAAACAAAAAGAAAGGTCACAAGTAAAGGTAATACATTTTTCATCATTGTTTTGTTCTTGGTCACATTCGACCATTTTGTTATAAGTTAAAACGGGAACTTGAACTTAAAAAGACCGGTGGACACTTGAGCAGACAGTTGAGCTCACAACCTGCGAGTCAACTCAACAGACAGACAAGGACATTGGCAAAAGCAACTCGAGTAAGAAAGGAGGACACCAAATGTCAGGTGGTATTCACATCCATTCAGAGTAGTATTGAAGAATCCTGTTACTTCGACAGTGGCTGCTCCCGTCACATGACTTGATCTCTTGAGCATTTAATTAACTATGAAGCCTTTAAAGGTGAAAAAGTCAACATTGGGGGAGGAGCCCAAGGTAAGATTATAGGAAAAGGTACGTTGAATATAATAGGTCTATCTAGTTTGCATAATGTGTTGCATGTTGATGGTTAAAGGCTAATTTGATAATTATAAGCCAATTGTGTGATGATAATCTATATGTCAAATTTGATATGAAGACGTGTGAGGTCTTCGATGATTCAAATAGACGTGTTTCGATAGGAGTAAGATCATTTGATCATTGTTACAAGTTGGTTGAAAATCTTTCATATCTTAAATCAATTTTTGATAATACTCCTTATCTTACTGTCAAAACTAATGAGAATGATATTGCACGTTGTACATGGAAACATGATCTGGTAAATGATGAATCTAAACCAGAGAAAAAAAGTGATTTTGTGGTAACAATACATGTGCAGACTGTTGAATAACCAGTTGTTCGAGCAACTGACAGAACAAATGACATAACAACAGCTGAAACTGAAGCAAGTTCAGATTCTGAAACCAAAGAAGGAACTTAACTGAATGAAGAAGCTGGTATGAGCAGGTTTGAATATATTTCTTCTAGAATCCTGGAGAATCACCCCACTTCATGGATCGTTGGGGAAGGAAGAAGAACAAGGGGAAGGAAGGTGAACTGGAGAAATGTAGCAGGTTTAGCATGCATGAACTTTGTATACTATCAGGTAAGTTCATGATGTTTTGTTGTCAATGACAAATCTAATTCAGATGCATCGTTTAAAGCATTTGAAGGGGAGATAATCAATGAATTAAAAAGAACCAACATTCAATGTCTTTATCTTGGAAATAAGTGGGATTTATGGGATAGTAGGAAACAAACTTTTGGTTCCCTGTCAGCTACTGAATTAAAATATGTGACAGTTGATAGTAGGTGCACTAAACTTCTTTGGATGAACAAATTGATTAAAGATTATGGAATCAAAAACAAAAGTTTATCTATTTTTTGTGATGCTAAAAGTACCATAGCTATGGAAAATGACCCTGTTCAATGTTCTACTCCTAAGCATCTAAATTTTAGACTTCATTTTGTTAGAGATATTGTTGAACAAAAAATTATGAGTTGTGAATTTGCTGAAACTAATAAATGATTCGATTGATATTTTTATGAATGTCATTGTTTTCGATAGATTTTCTTTCCTAAAAAGGTCTCTCAAATTGTGTGTATTGAGATGATTTCACAACTATGCGGAAATCTGTCTACCTCTTTTTATAATTGTACACTACAAAAAAAAGTTTGCATTCATTCTTTGCATGATTATTTATTGTGATCATTTACCTTGTTTACATCTTTAACACTGTGTTTGACTCTTGATTGTGAGATCCTTATTGACTTGGTGATAAAAATTACCTTGTTAATTTCTGTGTGATATTTATCATGAATTGGATGTTTAATATAAGGTCGCTGAGAAAACAAGCTGCCTCATTATTTTGAAGCTTCCACTCGTATGCCTAATTCCAATGTCTTATTGTTACATTACTTGAGAAGAAAATTTGGGTAAGTAATATGATATGAAAGTGTATAGCTTCTCTCAGTGACTGATTTAATACCTAAATATGGAAACATTCTAGAGGCTAAATGATTGACTTCTGTTTGTCAAACTCTGTTATTGTGTAAATTTATTCATACCATATCATACTTCATTGAGATCAATCTCCACTTATTTGCTCATAATTTGCATCATTCTAATCATAATTCTAAATTAGGACATCTTTGCCCCATGAAGATTTCATTTTATTGATTATAATTTTCATAAAATTATGGACTAATCATTCTTTGGTTAACAATATCTTTAATGAGTGGTTGTCCAGGTTTGTGTGTAAAGGAAATCTGCATGTAACAATCTTTGAGGTTTCAAGTGAAAATGATCGTCTATGGCATTTGTTCGCACAACTTTTTATTTCACTGGTTGCACAATCGAGAATTTGTCCCCATTTTCTCCATAAATCTGTAAGTATTATTTTCCTCCAATCTTTTCCTCTGTCTCTGCTCCTATCAATCTGAAACTCTGGACATATTTCACAAAAAGGTTTCTTAAGATATTTTCATGGATGTGTTCACATTCCTTTGAAAATATCTAAAGAAAGGGGGGGGGGAGAATAGGGGAGATAGTCAATCAAACGAGAAGATGATCATCAAGAGAGATTCAGAAGATGATCATCAATGCGGATACAATATATTTAGGGGATAAAATGATCATCAAGGAAGTTTCAGAAGATGAATATCAAGGGAGATACAATATATTTAGGGGGAGTTCCTTGAAGTTGCAATGCATTTATGGGGAGTAAGATAGCATTGCATAATCAATTGAATGAGAGATTTGATATTCTATTATTGTTAGGGTTCCTTGTGCTAATTGTGGCGATTACAAGTTTTGATCAGAAGTAAAAAAAGGGGAGATATCAAGAGTATTAATATACTCTTGATATCTTTGTTTATTTTAGCTACTCTGGTGATTTGATATTGATAATCTCGATTTTGAAGATTTTGACCATAATCACCAAAATAAAGGGAGATTGAAAGAGTAAAATACTCTTGAATGCCTTTTCTTGATTGACATTTATGACATTTAATCCATTCATATCTACTATAGATTTCAATAATTGATTTCATTGCACTGACAATCTTTATTGTTATTGTTAGGGGATGATGATTCTGAAGAAGTTTCATAATTTAATTCTAAATCTTCTTCATTAGAAGATTCTTGTTCTGACTCAGAACTAATAAGCATCACTTTTTCTAATTGTGAACGTAACGTAATTGTTCATCTTCTATCTCATTAAGGGCTTTCTTAGTCGAACATTGATTAGCATAATGACCAATCTTACCACATTTGTGACAACTTATATCAAGTTTTTTGGCTTTCTTTTTTTTTTCCTTTAGTAGGCATAAATGTTTTTCCCTTTTGCTTTGGTTTAGCCTTATAATAATGCTTTTTATAATTTTTTTATAAGAATTTTCATAATATTTTGATTTATTTTTATAATATCTATTATTTTTATAAATAATTTTTTGTTTTTTCTTGACTTTAGTATCTGAAGGCCTAAGAGATTTTCCTATGTCAAAAGCAAATTGTTCACAGAATTCACAAAGTTGATGTTTTTCTGTTATTCTATGCTTTTTTCATTGATTTTTTTAGCTTAATGTCATTACACAAAGCTAATCCTTCATTTATACAACTACTAATTAGTTGCATAGGTTAAATCGGAATAGTTAATATTTATTCCATCATTCTTTGTTCTTAAGGATTGCCGAACCTTTTCAGCAAAAAGATGAGGAAGCCCATCTATAAATTTAGATTTTCAATGGGTTGAATTAGGGTTGATTAATTGATATACCCTAGATAAGAATGTATCTTTATACTATCTAAAATGGGTTAAAGAAGGACATCTAAGATTTTGAAGAACTGTTTGCAACTTCCTCAGATTAAACAAAACAATGAAAGTTTATCAACAAGAATAACTTTGCTAGAAACAAAATCTCCTAAAAAATTAAAGGAAATACAAGATGGTGTTTCCACCGGTAATACTGACAAATATGTTGTTTCCATCAGTAATATTGATAAAACTGGATACCTAAATCTTTTAGAACAAGTTAAATCACAAAAATGGTTTGTTAGAATAACTCTAGTAATAAATAGAGATTTTTTTCTTAAATAATGAAATATCATTAATAGATAGTGGTGTTAAATTAAATTGTTTACTAGAAGGAATAATTTCTACTAAATATTATTAAAAAATAACTCAATCTCTAACCCACACATGAGGAGATAAATAAAGAGTTAAATATAAATTATCAGATGCCTATATTTGTTATCAAAATACTCGTATTTGCTTACCCACATCTTTTATTCTGATAAAAGGTCTTACCCACAAAATTATACTAGAAACTCCGTTTCTCCATACTATTATGCCAATAAATAATATTGATCAGATAAGAATCTCTACCATAATAGATGGAAAAGTGATTATATTTGAATTTATAACATATCCTCAAACCTGTATGCTTAATGAAGTTAGGGATATCCTTTTAAACAAAGAAAAACAATTATGTTTTCTTAAAGAAGAAATAGGAATTTTAAATACAAATGAACAACTCAAAAAGAGTAATATCCAAAATCAAATTAAATTAATTGAACAACAATTTACTAATTAGGTATGTAATGACTTACCTAATGCATTTTGGGACAGAAAGAAACATTTTGTTTCTTTACCTTATATAAATGATTTTGATGAAAAACAGATACCTACAAAGGCTAGGCTGGCTCAAATGAATCGATAGTATTTAGAATTATGTTAAAATGAGATAAATTCTCTTCTAGAGAAAAAATTGATTCGTAAATCTAAATCCCCTTGGAACTGTATAGCTTTCTATATAAATAAGGCAGCCGGAAAGGAACGAGGTGTTTCTAGATTAGTAATCAACTATAAATCACTTAATAAAGTGTTAAAATGGACCAGGTGTCAAATTCCTAATAAAAAAACTTATTAGATAGATTAAACGATGCTTTAATCTTTTCTAAATTCGATATGAAATCTGGATATTGACAGATTCAAATTAATGAATCTGATAGATACAAGACTGCATTCACTGTCCCCTTTGGACACTTTGAATGGAATGTTGTACCATTTGGATTAAAAATGCTCCTTCTGAATTTCAGAATATTATGAATGATATATTTAATCGATATACATAATTTATAATTGTGTGCATTGATGATGTTTTAGTATTTTTTAAAACCATTGAACAACATATGAAACATTTAAAAATATTTAAAAACTTAATAATACATAATGGGTTAGTTATATCTGCTCCTAAAATGAAATTATTTCAAACCCAAGTTAGATTTTTAGGACATATAATTAATCAAGGAAAAATTATTCCTATAGATAGAAGTATTGAATTTGCTTCTAAATTCTCTGATATCATAACTGATATAAAGCAATTACAAAGATTTTTTGGAAGTCTAAATTATATTTTAGATTATTATGAAAATTTAGCAAAAGATACAGCTATACTGTATTCTCGACTTAAGAAAAGTCCTAAATCATAGATTGAGGAATACTCTCAAGCGGTTAGGACAATCAAAGCTAAGGTAAAATGTTTACCTTGTTTAACTTTAGCCAATCCGAAATATTTCAAAATAGTTGAAACAAATGCTTCTAACATAGGATATGGAAGTATCTTAAAGCGAATTAATCCAGAAACTTCAAAAGAAGTTCTAGTTAGATTTACATCCGGGAAAATTATTATTGGTATTTATCTTTGACTAACATACTAATACTTTACTTATGAAAATATGATTCATTTCTTGTGTAGAACTCTAGGTTACTCGACTGTATAAGGAGTGAGACCGGTCATTTATAGAGAATCCTTTTGTTCTTGAAATTCTTATTACTAAGACTTCAAGACTGATTTGAGTGTTTGTTTTGTTCTAGGAGTTTAGAACTCGTTTGATATTTTCATAGTTTTTTTTCTTTCATTTGTAATCGTTTACTAAAACCTGGTCTCTGCAATTATTTGATTAATGAAAGTTTTAAACCAAGTTTCGTCTTGATGAAATGTTTAAAATTTTGAGTTTTATATTTCGATGCGTTTTTAATTAATTATGTTCGTGTGCATTTGTCTATTAAGGCCCCGTTTGTTTTCAGGAAAATGGGAGGAAAAAGTTTTCCGAAAAACGTTTTCCCCATTTTTCGGTGTTTGGTAATTTTTCGGAAAACGTTTTCCCCATTTTCCCCGAAACATGTTTGTTTTCCGAAAAACGTTTTCCCCATTTTTCGGTGTTTGGTAGTTTTCCGGAAAATGGAGAAAATGTTTTTCGGAAAACATTTTCCGGATTTTTCCTAAGGAAGTTGTTTTCCGGAAAATGGTGTAAAAAAAGTGGATGAATAATATTTTAATAACAATAATAATAATAATAAAAATAAAAAAATAATAAAAATAATAAAATAATAATAAAATAATAAAATAATAATAATAAAAATAAAATAATAATAAAATAATAATAATAATAATAATAATAAAAATAACAATAACAATAAAATAATAATAAAATAATAATAAAATAATAGTAAATAATAATAATAATAATAATAATAATAATAATAATAAAATAATAATAATAAAATAATAATAAAATAATAATAAAATAATAATAAAATAATAATAAAATAATAGTAATAATAATAATAATAATAATAATAATAATAATTTTCCAAAAAACATCATTTTTCGGAAAACATTTTCCCAATTTCCTAAGGAAGTTGTTTTCCAGGAAAACATCTTCATCATTTTCCGAAAAACGTTTTCCACATTTTCGAAAAACGTTTTCCTTTTTCGGAAAACAATTTCCAGGAAATCATTTTCCGGAAGTTATTTTCCCCGAAACAAACGGAGCCTAAGTTGTACTGATAATTGTGCCATCATTGTTACGCACATGTGACTGATTTTCAGAACAATCATAACTACAATTTTATCAAATATGGTATTTTCTATTTCGTATTACTTTGAAATATATACTTCCTTCGTCCCGCATAAAATTTTTATTTATATTTTTACACCAAAATTAAAAAAAAGTTTTAACTGGTGCAAGTGTTGCAAGTGTTGCAAGTGTTGTAAGTATAAAGATTTGGTACGAAATAGATTGAGTGAGGAAAATAGTAAGTTGATTAGCGTTGTAAGTATAAAAGTAAAGTAAAAGACAGAAGAGTGAGAGGAATAATAAAGATTATTTGTCATTTTGATTCATCCCAATTCACTTGACACTATCAAAAATGAATTTTTTTTATACTTGTAACACCAATCAAATTACTATTTTCTCCGCTCATTCTATCTCCCACTTTATTTTTTTGACTTACAACACCTCCTTCAAATAATTCTCTATCATATTTTTCTTTAATTCTTGTATCAAAATATTTGGTGCCAAATAAAGTGAAGCGGATAGAGTATTTATTAGGCCAACAAACATATTAATTTTTATTTTTTCCATCAATTTTCAATCGCTCAATACTAAAATATAGTGGTAAAAATCCCATTTCTGTCCACATTTATAGAATGATGTAACACATCATTATCTTGAGCTTGCCATTGGTTATAGATAAAGTCAATGAGTTTTTTTTTTTTTTTTATTACCCAGGTTCCCCAGCTTCACCGGATCAATCCTGGACCATCAGGTACCGGTCCCTCTATATGCTGGCGAAGGTAAATCGCGAGATGTGCCCTATGCATCCAGGGTGGCAGCACCCCTTATACTCCTGGCCCCAAGGGAGCCCTCCTACAAGACATTTACACTCTTACAACACCAAATGGCTGCTCCAGCTGCTCCTGTCGAGGCAATTACATCACTATTACAACACCAAATGGCTACGCTCCAAAGTGCTCCCCGCCAAGATTTGAACTCCCCACACCGGAGGCTGCAGTTGCCCAACAAATTCCTTAACTACACGGATATGCCTCGGAGAGCTCCTAAGGACCCTGAAACCCATAATTTGAACACATGATTGATTGAATTCTAGATTTAATTTAAACTAGGTACAATCAATTTTTGACTTATTTATTTGTATAGGGAATAAAAGAATTGGTTGACTTTTTCTGACACAACACCAAATGGTTTGACTTTTTATTTGTTAATTAATTTCTCTATTTCATAATAAATGTCTCACGATACATATCACATTTTTCTCCTTTATTTTTTCAAAATAAATATTACATTTTCAAATATGAAAATAATTTTACTACAATTCAACTTTAGTACAAGCATGGCATAAACCATTGAAACAGAATTAATAAAAATGTTAACATGTTATATGGAACATTTATTAAGAGAGAGAGAGAGAGAGAGAGAGAGAGAGAGAGAGGATAAGCCATTGTTAGAAATGGTCAGACCCTTACATTATTGAGTTGATCTTATTAAAAATGGATTTTTTCTAGTAAATTGAAAAAATATGTTTTTGAGTCGGGCACATCGGATTGAACCGGACATGTGATATTTTTGTAAATAAGTGACACTTCTTTTAAAATGTGCGGTAACATGTTTATAAATTATAAGGACCTCGCTCGCGCTACCAAAATGAATTACAAGTAGTGCCAACATTACTTAAAAGGAGTATCAGCACATATACCTGACACTCAAACACTCACATTAAACTGATATAGTTAGCATTAGTTACAAAAAGTGCTAGCACATGCATTTTACTAACAACACCAATTTTGTTATTGGGCTCTTGCGCGAAAACTAACGTAACTTTTGACTCTTGATGCACCGGGTAACGCACAACATAACAAATCAAAAAGAATTTCGAGACCTACAAAAGTCCTAGCCTTCGGCTCTTGAATTAGGGTTTAAAATCGCAAAATACGTCACTTAGGCTCTCAAATCGGCCTTTGAAGTTTTTATAAGTTTTGTTGTTGAGTGCTAGAATATGTGTAATGATAAGTGCCGACACATGTGTTAAACAGTGCCAATACATGTATTAATAAATGTCAATGTTACTGTTAGGTGTGTTAACGCCAGAGTTAACGACAGTCAGCTTCAGTTGATAATCTCCGTTATTTACGAAAATGCCAATAGGCACATTTTCTGAAAAGTGTTAGTTATTTACGAAAATATCAACGTGCATGTGCATGGTTTAAAATACGTTTCTCTAACCCGAAAAAAGTGTATTTTTCCAAATTTTTGTGTAAATGAAATTTGCAAATAATAATATAGAAACAAAAATGGTAAATAGTGAAAGATGTTTGAGTGTAAAAGGGGGTTGTGAATGATGGTAGTAATAATTAAGAGTATTTTGGTTGAAGGGAAAATGTTAGATGCTTGGCTTTATGGCTACAATGACATGTGAATTATGTTGGGGCTTCGCATGGCAACTCCATTGATAATTTCTATATCACGTTTCCATCAATATGATCAAACTCTTTAACAGAGTGAGAGACAGAAATCAAACAATGTGTGTTTGTGTGTGAGAGAGAAAATTAGTGTGTGTTTTATGTGCATGCGTTCTTGAGAGAAAGCAAGAGGGGTTGCAATTTGGCCATGAATCCTTGTTTGCATGCCTTAAAAAGGGCTGCAAATCAATTAAGGCTTCAAATTATTTTTTTTCAAAGACAACCACAATAAGAGGGGTCAGTGCCGAAGCTCGAAATTGTATAAAAGGGGGTTAAAATTATGATAAAATGATATTTTTTCTAAATCAAAGGGAATCTAACAGTATGATAAAATTTCCTTTTTAAAGGGTAAAAATGATAAATTTTTAAATTTGATAATGATAAAAATGACAACTTAAAAATCAAGGGGGGCCTTGACGCCATGGTGATGCAGATCAACAAAAGGAAGATTCATGCAGATTTGGTGAAGCAGCCGTGCAAATGAAAGGGCACGCCCGTGCAGATTGGTGCCACGGCCGTGCAAGATAACACTCACGACCATGCTTGACGTCGGAAATTATGTATCTTTTGCACGACCGTGCAAGATAACAGGCACAGACGTGCGTGGCGGAAATCAGATTGGGTTTTATATATGACTGGTTTTTTTTGAGTAATTACATTAGGGTATTTTAGTTTTTTTCTTTACAAGTCGTTTTAGGATTTTCATTAGAGTATTTAAAATTGTTTTTAGGGTTTAAAGAACTAAGTTTTTGATTTTATGAATTAGAGAAAAACTTAAGCTTTCAAATATTGATTCTTGTTTTTTCCCTTGATCTATAATCTCTAGCTTCCGGCATCATTTGGTATCAGTTTTCAGTACGAATATCAATGGCCGAACGAGGACGCGGTGGTCGTGGTGGACGTGGTGGTTGAGGTAGGGGCCGTGCAGCGGACACCCATGAAGATGACCATCATCTCAAACGAGACCTTCGTGATATCGAGATGGACGAGATGAGAAGACAGATCCAGATACTCCAGAATAGCATGACACGCATGGAGCCTACACCGAATATGGGTTCGAATACTTCAGCCAAGGATATAGAGTATAGAGAGGGGATTAATCTCTTTGCCCAAAATCATGGACATCAGATTGGGTTTTATGAAGTTGCTGGTTTTTTTGAGTAATTACATTAGGGTATTTTAGTTTTTTTCTTTACAAGTCATTTTAGGGTTTTCATTAGAGTATTTAAAATTGTTTTAGGGTTTAAAGAACTAAGTTTTTGATTTTATGAATTAGAGAAAAACTTAAGCTTTCAAATATTAATTCTTGTTTTTTCCCTTGATCTATAATCTCTAGCTTCCGGCATCATTTGGTATCAGTTTTCAGTACGAATATCAATGGCCGAACGAGGACGCAGTGGTCGTGGTGGACGTGGTGGTTGAGGTAGGGGCTGTGCAGGGGACACCCATGAAGATGACCATCATCTCAAACGAGCCCTTCGTGATATCGAGATGGACGAGATGAGAAGACAGATCCAGATACTCCAGAATCGCATGACACGCATGGAGCCTACACCGAATATGGGTTCGGATACTTCAGCCAAGGATATAGAGTATAGAGAGGGGATTAATCTCTTCGCCCAAAATCATGGACATCAGTATGTGGATGACCCATCTAAGGACGTCGGTGTGAGGATCGAAATTTCGGAGTTCGAAGGTAAGGCACATTCTGATGATTTCATTGATTGGATTAATAATGTTGTGCATGCATTTGATCTAAAACACATGACTGATATTAATAAGGTAAAAGTGGTTGCATGCTTCAATTTGGTGGGAACATGTTAAGAAACTGCGGGTTCGAGAGAGTAAGTCCAAGATTCAGTCGTGGGAAAAGATGAAGAAACTGTTGAGAAGGAAATTTCTTCCTGATCACTATCGTCAGGAATCCTTCATTGAATATCACAATCTCAAATAGGGTGATATGTCGGTTGAGGGTTTCATTGAGGAGTTTGATTGCTTGTGCATGCGATGTGATGTTACTGAGGAAGATGAACAAACAGTTGCTCGTATCCTTGGGGGATTGCGTGTTGATATTTCAGAGGTGGTCCAGTTACAACAGTATTGGACTTATGAAGTTGTTTGTCGACTTGCTTTAAAGGTTGAGAAAAAGAGGAAGAGGGGAATAAATCGTTGGCAGGGTAAAGACAGTGCTAGCAGTCGAGGTGGAAGCAGTTCTAATGTTCCTAAAGGGGTTACATCGTCGGATCCGAAGACACCGGTAGTAGTTAAGCCTAGTATTACTCCAGAGATTCTTAAGAGACGAAAACCAGGTTGATGCTTCAAATTTTATGGGCTCGGGCATCTCCAAGCCGAGTGCCTCAATCGACATGTTGTTGCCTTGGTTGTGGATGAGTTACATGTCTATGATGAGACATCCGCTGAGTCAGGTGATGAGACCGAAGAAGTGGTTACTGATCAGGGGATAGTGTTGGTGGTCATGTGTGTTTTGAATGTGACTGCTAGGGATAAAGAACAGTGGCTTCACCATAATATATTTCAGACGAGGTGCACCGCCAAATGGAAGGTATGTAAGGTAATTATTGATAGAGGTAGTTGTAAGAATGTCATTTCCACTACAATGGTTGAGAAGTTGGGTTTGAATACTGAAGCACATCCCCAACCGTACAAGCTCTTATGGTTGATCAAAGGCAACGAAGTGAAGGTTGATAAACTGTGTTTGGTGCAATTCTCAATTGGCAAGCGTTACAAGGATGAGGTTTGGTGTGACGTAGTGCCAATGGATGCGTGTCACTTTTTATTAGGCCGACCATGGTTATTTGATCGTCGGGTTAAACATGATGGGTTTAAGAATACATACACATTTTGCAAGGATGGTTTAGCTATTTCTTTGTGCCCTACTGACCTGCGAAAGGAACCTGCCGCAGACACTAGATCAGCTGGTATGGTGGGCCATCAACTTCTTAGCCATTCCGAGTTTGTTGGCATCACGAAACAGGAGTTGGGATTCTATGTATTATTCGTTCTTTAGGGGAATGAGATAGCAGTGTTACCGCCAGCAGCGATACAACCTCTTCTGGACGTATATCATGATGTGACACCAGATAAGATTCCTTCGGGCTTACCACCTATGAGGGATATTCAACATTGCATTGATCTTATTCCGGGCGCGTCAATTCCGAATAAGGGTGCCTACCATTTGAGGCCAAAGGAACATGAGGAGTTAGAGAGACAAGTTCAGGAGCTACTAGACAAGGGAGTCATTCGGGAGAGTATGAGTCCGTGTGCGATGCCAGCATTAATGGTTCCGAAAGCTGGGGGTACGTTACGTATGTGTATGGATAACCGCGCAATCAACAAAATCAGAATCAAACACCGTTTTCCCATTCCCCATATTGATGACTTGCTTGACCAGTTACATGGTGCGAGGGTGTTCTCTAAGATCGATCTACGAAGCGGGTATCATCAGATTCGCATCCGGCCGGGCGATTAGTGGAAAACTGTTTTCAAGACCCGAGATGGTTTGTACGAATGGATGGTGATGCTATTTGGGTTGTCAAATGCTCCGAGCACGTTCATGCGTCTTATAAACCAGATCTTCAGACCAATTATCAGTACATTTTTTGTTGTTTATTTCGATGATATTCTTGTCTATAGTCAGTCTGTGGAGCAGCATTTGGATTATTTGAAACAGATTTTTGATGTGTTGCGGGCTCAAAAGTTGTATGCTAATCGTAAAAAGTGTCATTTTTTAACGAAAGAAATGACCTTATTGGGGTATGTAGTCTCTACGGATGGTATCAAGATGGATGGGTCAAAGGTGGAGGCAATTACTTGCTGGCCAACACCAACGAACATTCATGACATTAGGCGCTTCCATGGTTTGGCTTCCTTTTATCGTCGGTTTATTAAAAAATTTAGTAGTGTATTGCCCCTATTACTGAATATCTATAAGCTGGAGTATTTATGTGGACAAAGGAGGCGGATACGACGTTTTATGTTTTAAAATCCATGGTCACAAAGCTCCTGTTTTAGCGCTAATCGATTTTAATGATGTTTTTGAAGTTCATTGTGATGCTTCTAATGTTGGTATTGGGGGAGTTTTGAGTCAGAATCGTCGATCGATCGCTTTCTTTAGTGAAAAGTTGAACGAGACACAGCGTAAATACTCGACTTATGATAAGGAGTTTTATACTCTTGTTCGCACGTTGGAACATTGGCAACACTATCTCTTGTCGAAGGAATTTGTGTTATATTCTGATCATGTGGCTCTCAAATACATTCAGGGGTAACATAAACTCAATCTTCGGCATGCTAAATGGGTGGAATTTATTTAGATTTTTACGTTCGTAATCAAACACAAGGTTGGGGTTTAGAACCGAGTCGCGGATGCTTTGAGCTGGCGTCACTTGTTGTTGAGTACTATGTGTGTGGAAGTTGTTGGGTTTGACACCTTGCGCGATATGTATCGTGATGACCCATTTTTTTATGAGATTTGGGAGAAGTGCACACATGGTAGCGTTCACCAGCTTGTCTTACAAAATGGGTATTTATTTAAAGGGAACAAACTGTGCATTCCACTTTGTTCATTGCGTGATCTCATTATCTCCGAAAGTCATGAGGGAGAACTCGCGGGGCATTTTGGGAAAGATAAGATGTTGGCGTTGATTGGGGAGCAATTTTTTTGGCCTAAGTTGGGGCATGATGTTGCATGTTTTGTAGAACGTTGGCGGGTTTGTCATGTGGCCAAAACTCACAAGTCTAATGCGGGTTTATATACTCCATTGCCGATTCCTATTGCACCTTGGGTAGATGTTAGTTTGGATTTTGTGTTGGGGTTACCTAGGACCCAATGACAGAAGGATTCCATCATGGATGTAGTTGATCGCTTCTCCAAGAGCAACTCAGGTAGCGGATTTGTATTTCAAGGAGATTGTGAAGCTACATGGTATCCCTAAATCTCTCACTTCTGACCGTGATGTTAAGTTTATAAGTCACTTTTGGCGCACGTTGTGGAGGAAATTGGGTTCAAGATTGCAGTTCAGCAGCTCTTATCATCCACAGACAGATGGGCCAACGGAAATTACAAATCGAAGCTTGGAAAACTTGTTGCGTAGTTTGGTTGGTGACTGCCCACGTTATTGGGATTTGATATTCGCGCAGGCTGAGTTAGCTTACAACCATTCACAGAACCGCATAACCGGCAAGAGTCCATTCCAGATTGTTTATGGGCATAATCCGAATCAGTCCTTTAGATCTTGTTCCCGTTCAGGTGACAAGTCAATAATTAGAGAAAAGCTTAATCATTGAAATATTGATTCTTGTTTTTTCGTTCGTTTTATAATCTCTAGCCTCCGGCATCACATAGCCTTGGCATAATTTCTCATTTTCGCCACTAAGAGGGGTGATATTTTGTATTGGGATCATCAGATATGCTTCAGATATGAATCAGTCTTAGAGATAAGTGGCCAATATTGAAAAATTGTAGCTAGTACTATGAACACTTGTGCGGTTACTTGTGCGTACAGTTGTTCACACAAGTGTCAGCACAACTGTATAAACAAATTTGACAATAAAATAACTCACACAAATAGAATTAAATGCAGTAGAATAATAAACACTTTATCAAGAACTTTTTGCTGGAACCTTTTTATAAAACTACAACCTTGTTTAACAACAAGTTGTAAAGTAAATGATTAATACTAAATAAGAAAACCATTCAACAATAAATATTAAATAAGAAAACCATTCTGCAATAAATATTAAATACTTGTTGTTGATGATTGTTGCTACCAAATCAATTTTCGCAACAACAATTTCATGTCATCATACTAATTTAGTAGCATCCATATAAGAATTCTAGCTATTGTAAAATTTATCAGATTTTTTTATGATTAAGCATAAAATATTTGAAATGCTACACACCATATATAACCATTTTATCCATAAACTAGACCCGACGATTGTAAAAAAAATGGTAAAAGCATAAAATATTTAAAATCCAACACAAAAAAATTATACATTGAATAGATGATAATATGACTAATGGACTGTTTCATCCCAAAAATTTCACTCAGCATGAAATCTACATCTTGATCATCCACCTTGAGGTAACGTCTTGATTTACGTCTTGAACTAACGCCTTGAATTGTTTGTTTTATATTTCACTATTTTTCAGGAAATGAGTTATGATTCAAACGAGATAACCTTATCTTTGAAGACCTTGTCAACAAAGGGTTTAAACTTCGTAAACGGCCATAATTCTCACAGATAACTAACGACTGCTCATCATCAACAAGGGGCGAGATTCTAGGCGAAATATCAGGAATAGCATTCAAGTTGTTGTTTCGATTACATTTTCAAATATATAAACCCTATAGAACGCACATGTATTCACGTTACACACTCTACTCTACGCTCATACTGCACTTTGTACTCAAGAACTATGTTTAGGTCAAATTCAAGCAATTCAACTTATTAAAAGATAAATGGGGCACAATGGAATAAGACGATGTAAATTCAAGATGCCAACATGAGTATTTAACGAGGAAAGCCCTTGAACAACTTGTTCTCCGGCATAAAACCTCGGGAAAGATGGAATTTTATTAGTAGAAAGATAAAAGTAGGCGGATGATCAGTACAGAGGTATGTGGCCCAGAAAGCTGTGTCGTCTGTGTTGTTACATGTGTTCATATATTTAAAGTACAAAGGATAGTAACAGTGTCCAACAAATAAATTTAATCCCTCTTTCTGCGCCTAGGATCTCGCAGGAGGTTACTGAGGTAGCTTGCTTATCCGTTGCTGAGTAAACGTTTTATTGGTAGACGTGTATTTGACTTGGTCTTTCGAACCTTGCAAAATGGTTCCTGCAATATCGCTTTTCATTCATCTTGTACAGAGCGGATAGTCTGGCTGGTTGTACTGTTAAGATGATATCTCAAGATGTAACATGCTGCCATAGTTTTTCACCCCAAACAATTGCCCCTAAATTTTTGAAATATCTCAAAAGTATAAATTTGAAATTCAAAAATTCTATCTCTAACCGCCTGGTTGCTAATCTTTGAAAGGCGAGATATTCTGCTTGGTTCACGGATGATGCCTGCCTTGATTTGAGGTGTAGATTAGCATGAAATTCTCCATAGATGTTGAACCTTCCCTTATATATACGGTGTGTAGATGTCGAGGATTTTATCGAATAATCAAGAAAGGCAAAATGTCATTTGGTAAGTCTTCATTAGTGTTTTGGTAGAAAAAACAATAAAGTAGAATCTTAACTATGTTTAGTGTGTGGATTGAACAATAAGGAGGGAACTATGGAATTCGATTATATGGAACAAAAGAATGAAAAAGAGATAATGACACCACGATTTGTTAACGAGGAAAACCTTGGAGGTGATAACCTCTTTGGAAAAAACCCCGGGAGTTAGGTCTCCAACCTTAAAGGTTTCACTATAATGATCACAAATACAACTTTGGAAGATAATGGAGAGGATTACAAGAGCTTTTTGTGTAGAGTGTGTGCGTATGAGCATGAATGTGTTTTTCCGTCTCCATTTCCCCTTAAATACAAGTAGATATGAAAGAGTCAATATGGTTCCTATAATCTCGGCATTTTGGTTTATCACTTCAAACTCCGTGAGACCAAGTCGCCTCTAGCCGTTTGAAGGTCTCGTTGAACGTGCTTGGAGATTGTTCCGCATTCCTCTCTTAATTATGAAAAATAAGAATAAGAATATTAGGAAATATTGAACAAGTAAATATTAAAACAATACTTACAGTGTAATGACATCTCGATATGCAGGATCAATTGAAGATGTCGCCATGTTGAAAAATGCCCACAACAATTTGTCCCCAAAAACATTTGACTATGTTGGCAAATCGAAGAGGCAAAATGTTTTTTTTCTTTTGAATTAATGGTCCAACCGTCCGCCCGCTTGATGGGACGTTTTGGAAGACGTGGCGTTGAAATGGACGGTTGGGGAGAAGAGTTATTTTTGAAAAGGAATTCTTTTTCTTTTTATTAACCGCTTGAGAGGATAAATTAATCTTCTCAAAGCTTCTTTTCACCTCCGTTGGCCCACGGCGCCGTTCGTCTCCAAGGTAAAATTCCTCCGTCTCTCACCTTCTTCCTTTGTTTATTTTTCTCTTTTTGCTTTGTCAACCATGGGTAAAACCAGGTCAGTTCTCAAGGCCCAAACCTAAGAAAGCGTCATCCCCACAAGGTCCCGTAGAGATTAATCTCGACGATTTTGTTTGCGGAAATCTTCTCACTAAACCAGCTGAAGAAACTTGTTTGTTCAATGATTCTCAAATAGAGTCCATAAAACAACAATGTTGCTTCCCAAGTGGTGCAGTTTTTCATCCCTTTTCCATAAAACTTAGGTCTGACCATATTTCCCTCAAATGGATCTGTTTCTTCGAATATCCCTTCCTTCTAGGGTTTAGTTACCCTTTTCCACTGTTGGTTACTGAGTTCTTTCGAAAAACTCAACTGGCTTATGCTCAACTTATGCCAATGGCCTGGCGAGTTTTTGCTTTTGTCCTCAAAGTAAATCGAGAAAACGGACTAAACCTAGGGCTTCCCGAAATTTCCTATTCCTATGATCTTCAACTTTTTGGTTCCAAAAGGTACCTTTTTAGAAAGAAATCAGGTAGAAATCCTATGATGAGCACCACATCCTCCAGTGATAGGGGTTGGAAGAATAGATTTTTCTTTGTTGATAGGACGTCAATTGGAGAAAAGGATGAGATATCGAAGCAATGGAACAAGGGAGGTACTTAAATTCTTACTCTTGTGACTTCCTATTCTTGAGACAAACTGAATTGTAATTGTTCTTGCTTTTATGTAGATATTGATTGGGGAGAATTGTTTCCACCTGCCAAAGACACTCTAGCCAAGATCGAAGAGTTTTTCAGTCTCCCTCTCGATAAGAGGTCTCCCAAAGGTTTGTTGGAAGCTTCGTCGACTATTCCAGAGGATATAAAGGCTTCTACTTCTGTAATTATGTCCACTGGTAAGCTTGGTATCTTGTTACCTTTGATAACTGTCATCAATTTGATGTGTTATTCATTATTGACAATATCTCTATGTCCATGCAGTCTCCAAACCGGTAGTTTCAGGGTCTGACTTTGACCTGGATGATATTGAGGCCATGCTCTCTGAACCCGTTGTCAAGATTGAAAAGAAACCTCCACCTGCTCCTAAGAAGAGTCCTGTTCTGATGAAAGCATTGGTATTGGCTCTAGGGTGAGGAAGAGAAAAGCTAGCCAAGAGGAAGTGATCGAGGGTGGAGACTCCTTTGATGGAATGTCAGCGGGAGATTTCAAGAAGAAATTCATGAGCACAGCGGCGGGGTAAGACACCATTAATTGGATATTGAATAGTTTCAGAGGTTGTTATAACATTTAGTAATATCAAGATGTCATCTTTGATCGTAGGGTACGTGGAGGAATTGGCAAAAGAAGTTGAAATGGTAAAGAAGAAGTCCAAAGCCGACATCGCTTTGGTCGGGAAGGAGAAGTTGGCATCGGATAATAAGGTGAAGGAATATGAGAAGACTATAGAGCAATTAAGCAAGTCGGTGGGAGAACAAGAAACAGACAGTGAAGGACTTATTGAATAGTCGGCGAAAAGTGAGGATGACCACAACAAGGAGATAGCGAAGTGAGGAATTTTTGCAAACTAGGCTGCGGCGAAGGCTGTCTCTCAATGCAAGGTGAAGATGATGAAGGAATATCAGGAAGGGAAGGCTGGTGCTTGGGATATCAATAGGGAATGTGCCTATCTGTTCAAGTTGACAGGTGAGGTGACGGACGAGGGCGAGGTGTCGTCAAGTCCGTATGAAACGATTGTCAAGGATGCACCGGCCGGTTGGAGAAGTGACACCGGATGCAACACTGCGGCGAAGCCACCTAAACAAAAAGAAGGTAAAACAACTTGGTTCTTGGTATTTTGTTGATGTTTCTTGGGGTGGAATCCCTTAAGACAATTTTTATTTTTATTTGGTTTGTAATGGGTCCATAAGGACTAAAGACAATCTTTTATGTGTTGGGTTGGTCCAACACTTGTGCACGTTCTTGTTGGTAGTTCGGATACTTTATGGTTGCTTTAGTTTAGTTATGGTTTAATAGTTTTCAAGCACGTCAAGGCTTGTTTCTTTTGGATAATTTTTTGTATGTTTTGCACATATGGTGACATGATAGTATGTCGAAATGATAGGTACTTAGGATGACATGTATATGCCATAAACCGTAGATACTTAGATGACACGAATATGCCATAACCATAAGAATAATACTTAAGATCAATCATCTAACTGAGTGGGAATGGGTAAGCTATATGAGTTTACCCATATAGGCCCACCCCACACCTCAATTAGTGAGATAACTTGCGCTCCAGGCAAAGGTGTGGTAACTTAACTTCTTAAGAAAGAGGTAATTAACTCTTTAAACCTTAGAAGGGATTGTGTACCTTTACTTGAGAAGAGATGGCCAGTCTCTAACGGAGGAGAAATCGTTGTTCCTTGCGTGCATTCGATATGTCCCCATGTAAATGTGTCAATACCTCATAAGATAGAAACACGTTAAAAACGGACGCCAACTAAGGTTGACGTCTCTCCACAAAGTATATTAGCGACATCTTAACTTGTAAATAATAAAAAAGATGCATAGGAGAAAAGAAAGGTTGTAAAGAATTAAAAGACGATTCATACCTGGAAAGATAATGTAATACCTTTTGAGATGAATGGCGTTCCAACTTCGCGGTATCATTTGGCCATCCAAGGTTGCAAGGCGATATGCTCCTTTTCCGGCTTGTGCATCTATTAAGTAGGGTCCCTCCCATTTTGGGGCGAGCTTGCCTGCATTGGGCTCCTTGGTATTTTGGAATGCCTTTCGTAGGACTAAGTCTCCTACTTGAAACCTTCTAACCCTTACGTTTTTATTGTAAGATCGGGCTACCCTTTGCTGATATCTTTTGCCATGCGAACTTTGGCCATGTCCCTTAGCTCGTCCACGGTATCCAGGTCATGTATCAAGATGTCTTTATTATGTTCAGATGTCAGTAAGCCGTATCTTGCCGTTGGTACAAGGACTTCTGCCGGAATAACAAATTCGGTTCCAAATACAAGTGAATAGGGGTTTGACCGGTAGCATTCTTAGATGTCGTCCTTTCGGCCCATAGGACCATTGGTAACTCTTCCGCCCAACGTCCTTTCTTCCGGTTTAGTCTCTTTTTTAAGTTGCGATTATTATTTTGTTGCTAGACTCTGCTGTCTATTGGCTTGAGGGTGAACAGCGAAGATGTCACCATCTTAACACCCCAAGATGTCAAGAAATCTTGGGTCCTCTTCTTGATGAATTGAGAGCCGTTGTCACAAATTATCTCTGATGGAATTCGAATCGTGAATATGTTCCTTTTGATAAAAGATATCACTTCTTTGTCACGAACTTGCACATATGCCTCGGCCTCTACCCATTTAGAAAAGTAGTCTGTCATGGCCAAAAGAAATACTCGTCCCCTGGTGCTATGGGAAGTTTTCCTACTATGTCCATTCCCAAACCATAAAAGTCCATGGTGACGGGATAGGATGTAGTAGTTCATGGCCGGGTGCAGATGTCCCCATGTCGTTGACAGAATCACATTTCTTTGCGTAGTCAACGGCATCTTTTCTCATTGTAGGCCGAAATAGCCCATTCTAAGAGCTTTAGTATGTAAACTTCTGCCCCGGTATGATTTCCACAATCTCCTTCGTGCGGCTCCTTGAGAACCCGATGGGCTCTATCTGCGCTCTAGACATCTTAAGTAGTGACTGCGGCGGATTTTCTAAACAAGAGATTATCAATAAGTAAATATTTAGATACTCTTACCCTGAAGGCTCTAGCATTTTCTCCTCGGCGGGATCGTATCATCTAAGAGATATTTGATAATAGGAGGCTGCCCAAGAGGTTCTTTGCGGGGAGAGGCAAGTATGTCGGCATCCGTGGCGAACATCTCAAGATGGTCAATTCTTTGGGACGTCAACATGTATGATTGGGATACTGGTTTGTGAGAAGCTTTTGAAGGCTGAACCCAAGTTTGCCAGATCATCTGCTTGAGAATTTTCTTCCCGTGGGATTTGTTCCAAGGAAAATGTTTTGAATTTGGCCGAAATAATTTTTACAATTTCCAAATATGTTGTCATCTTAGCGTTCTTCGCGACGTAGGACCCGTTGTGCGATTAACAATTAGTAATGAATCCATGAACACCCGGATATGCTTGACATCTAAGTCTTGGGCTGCTAAACCCCGCAATTAGAGCCTCATACTCGCTTCATTGTTGGTAGCCTTGAAACTGCAACTGATAGATTGTGGTATTACGTCCCCTTGTGGCGATTTTAGTACAACTCCAAGACCTGTACCTCTCATGTTGGAAGCACCGTCCGTGTAGAGAGTCCAAATTTTTAGGATGTCATCATCTTGAAGTTGCTGTACTTCTAATTCCACCTCTTGTTGTAGGGTTGGTGAAATCGGCCACAAAATCGGCCCAGGCTTGGGATTTTATTGCGGTTAAGGCTCGTACTTGATGTCGTATGTGCTTAATTGTACAGACCATTTCGCCATTCGACCTGACATCTCTGGTTTTCTCATGACATTCTTAATAGGATAGTTAGTGTGTACAATAATAGTATGTGTTTCAAAATAGTGCCTTAATTTAATAGAAGCGATTATCAAAGCTAAAATTAATTTTTGTAAATGAGAATACCTGGTCTCAAAGATCTAAGAGTGTCTTACTTATATAGTAGATGGGTTGCTGATTACCATCTCGTTCGTCACCAAGACTGCGCTTACAAGCGCCTTCGGACACTGCTAGGTAGATGTAAAGATGTTCTTCCATCTGCGAGGTTTGGCCAATAAGGGAGGTGTCGACAGGTAAGTTTTGAGCTCCTGAAAAGCTTCTTCATGTTGTTCCTCCCATTGGAACTTCTTGTTCTTTCTTAAGATGTCGTAGAAAGGTTTGCATCGATCCCTGAGGATTTTGAAATGAATCTAGTGAGTGCGGAAATTTTCCTGTCAATCTTTGGATGTCCTTGACAGATTGAGGTGATGACAGTTGAGAATAGCGCGTATTTGTTCGGCGGCTTCAATGCCTCTTTTAGTAACAATATAACCCAGAAACTTGTCGGCCTTCATTCCGAAGTTGCATTTAGCTGGATTAAGTTTCATATTGAAACAATCCAAGATGTCAAAAGCTTGAGAGAGGTTGCTTATGTGATCCTCGGCCTTCTTGGATTTTACTACCATGTCGTCGATGTATACCTCCATTGTGTCCCCAATCTGATCCTTAAACATCTTGTTGACGAGCCTTTGATACGTTGCACCCGCATTTTTTAGTCCAAAAGGCATGGCAATATAACAATAAATACCCGTGGGGGTTATGAAGGCAAGTCCTCTTGGTCAGATGGTTCCATCTCGAATTTGTTGAAATCCCTGAGGACGCGTCCATGAAAGTGAGGAGTTCGTGACCTGAGGTGGCATCAACTAATGAATCTATGTGCGGCAAAGGGAAAGGATCTTTTGGGCAGGCTTTATTTAAGTCGGTGAAGTCGACGCAAACTCGCCATTTCTCGTTTCTCTTCTCTACCACAACCACATTCGCCAACCATCTTGGATAATCGACCTCCCGTATCATGTTGGCTTTGAGTAAGCGCTCTACCTCCTCCTTGATGATCTGATTTCGGGTTTCTGCAAACTTTCTACGTTTCGGTGCACCGGTTTAAAGCTAGGATCTACGTTAAGTTTGTGAGTGATTGACATCTTTGCTAATGCCCGTCATGTCATCATGTTTCCAAGCGAAACTCTTTATTCTCGCTTCTTAATAGGTTCACAAGCTTCTCTTTTATATCTCGACGGATGTCGTGCCAATAAGTACTTTGATGTCCGGGTTGGAAGGATCTAACAATACTTCTTTCACATCATCCTCCCTAGCTTCCAGACTTCACGTACTTTCCTCGGTAATTGCTATGCTTGTTTTGGAGATGTAGACGCCTTCATTGAAGTTTTGTAACATTCCTTGGCCACCCGTTGATCATCAGAATCTTAGCGACACCCCAAGGTGTTGGAAACTTCACACACCGATGGTAAGTGGAGGGTACGGCCTTCATTCCGTGAATCCACGGTCTTCCAAGAATGACATTGTAAGATGTTGCGCAATCAATTACGCAGAACCGTTCCATGGTGTTGAGGCCCTTTGAGTATATTGGAAGCTTTATCTCCCCACCGTTTCTTTGACTTCACCACCGAAGCCTACCAAAGATCAAGACTTTTTGACAATCTCTGATTCTGGGATGTTCATTTCCTTAAGGGTACCCAACATAATAAGATTGACGGAGCCGCCCCCATCTACCGTAATACGTCAGATTGTAGCTTGGCGATCTGCAAGGAAATAACTGCACCGTCATGATGGGGTTCCAGCAAGTTATCACGATCACTTTCATCAAAGGTAATTGGATCCGGCAAGGTGTCGACATCCCGGCCGTCTCTCCGCTTTTCCTCTTTTGACTCCTTAGCGTGTCGTTTTGCGGCGTAATAGGATGTTCCACATATTTCTCGAGCCTCCACCGATGAAGTTGATCACCTTTGTTGATCCGGGGAGAACCGGCCTTTCAGCTTCATGAGGAGCTTCTGCATTTTCAGCCTTCTTCTTCTCGGGATCCCAACAACTCCTTAAGATGTCCTTTCGAGAGCAAGTAATCGATCTCCTTTCTTAACGCGATGCGCCTTCGCAACGTGTCCAAAGTCTTCATGGTAAGCGCACCATTTTGATTTGTCACGCCATCCCGTGGTTTTGTCCGTTTCTTTGGCCATCCGGCTTTGTCTCCTAGGTTGCCCATTGCACAGAGTACACCCGAAATGTCACCGTAAAAACAATAATCGAAATGTTAGGCACATTATCACTATCTTCATCCTCACCGTCTACCGAATTAATTTTGCTAGTGTCAATTCTCGGATAAGGATTGGGACGGTTGTTCCTGCGATGGGACGATTCGATCTTCGTCGGGATGGTCATATGTCGACATCTTGGATGACGACTTCGATCTTCGCAGCCTCATCTTCCTCCGCCTTATGAACCTTAATGCCCCGCTCCCGACTTCTTCTAGCCGCTTACAAGGAGTCATTACCAAATCTTGATAATATCGTGAATCTTTCTTCAACCCCATTTTGAATGCTTCGTGGTGTCGACATGTCAAGATTGGGAATTTCTAACACCTCCTTATTGAACCGATGGACATAATCCTTCAGTAGTCTCATTAGGCCGCCTTGGGTCACATTGTAGAGATCACTTGTCAACTTTTCAAATTGTCGATCGCATGAGAATTGGTTATAGAACATGTTGATGAGCCGGGGCGTATGAACCAATTGAACCTAGGGGTTGCCTAATCAGCCATTTGAGAGCCGGTCCAGACAAGGTGGATCCAAATCCCCGCATAAGCAGGCCTCCCGTATTGAAGCGGGATATGGATTATGTCCATCTTTTCTTGATAGTGTGCAACATGCTCCTCTCGGGGTCCGTGGTGCCGTCGTACAACTTCATAGATGGTACGCTGAAACGCTTCGGGATGTCGACATTTGCAATTGCTGGGACAAACCGGGATTGATTGTAACAGCTTTGGGTCACCGGTTGAATTGGAGGAGTTACACTGGCACGCTCATTATCGCCTCTCGAGATCCCGCATCTGTTTAGCTAGTGGGTTTCCTGCAAAAGGGTCAGCCATAGGAATACGATTGAAATTATTATTATTGAAAAGATTATTTAGCAAACCAGAATCGTCCGTAGTAGTCGTGACAGCGGTGTTGTCTATAAATGGAATGAATGGGGTGAATCTGCGGAAGATGGCGTCAATGGGGTGTCCCCTGGCAAAGATGTCGACATCATTAAAGATGTCACGGAGGAGGACTGCCCATTGGAATGAATTCATTCTGAAATGTAGATCCTCCGGTGTTGTCAAAGTTGAGAATCCTTGCACGCAGCGGTGATATATTCTCAAGCCGAGATGCGATGAGCCGTTGGTCTTTTCTCGCATCTTAATCATGGAATTGGTCAACACCTTCGAATTGTTATCTTGCTGGTCCAACCTTTGATTCAACACGGTCAAGATACTCCGGATGTTAGCATTCCATTGGAAGACGTTGCCCCCTTTTGTGGAGTCTTCGTAGGTTGAGTTGGCTGAGACCCGGTCTGAGGAGGTGGTGGTAACAAGCTGGTTCTACCTCCTGATGTGGGAACAACGGCGGGACCTTTGCCGGCGGTGGACACATTGGGGGGTGCAGACATAGTGAATTTGATTAGGAAATGTTTCAAATAACCGATAAACCACGAGGCCCCTCGGTGGGCGCCAAATTGTTTTGGTAGAAAAAACAATAAAGTAGAATCTTAACTATGTTTAGTGTGTGGATTGAACAATAAGGAGGGAACTATGGAATTCGATTATATGGAACAAAAGAATGAAAAAGAGATAATGACACCACGATTTGTTAACGAGGAAAACCTTGGAGGTGATAACCTCTTTGGAAAAAACCCCGGGAGTTAGGTCTCCAACCTTAAAGGTTTCACTATAATGATCACAAATACAACTTTGGAAGATAATGGAGAGGATTACAAGAGCTTTTTGTGTAGAGTGTGTGCGTATGAGCATGAATGTGTTTTTCCGTCTCCATTTCCCCTTAAATACAAGTAGATATGAAAGAGTCAATATGGTTCCTATAATCTCGGCATTTTGGTTTATCACTTCAACCTCCGTGAGACCAAGTCGCCCTAGCCGTTTGAAGGTCTGTTGAACGTGCTTGGAGATTGTTCCGCATTCCTCTCTTAATTACTGAAAAATAAGAATAAGAATATTAGGAAATATTGAACAAGTAAATATTAAAACAATACTTACAGTGTAATGACATCTCGATATGCAGGATCAATTGAAGATGTCGCCATGTTGAAAAATGCCCACAACAATTAGTATTATCTTTTATCTTTTCGTATACATTAGAATGTTTACCATCTTCTTTGCAGTTGTCTGTTCAAAGCCTAGGTTCACTGAGAAAGCGTTGGTCGCCAAATACAAGGGAAGGACTAGCGATGACATGCACCCTACACCCAGGTTGGAGTTGGGAAATGCCTCATGAGTAAAAAGGAAGAGGCAGGAGAGGAGAGACGTAGAGGAAGTTGGCTCTAACGAAGATGTGTTAGAGACTAAGGTATATTGCTTTTTCTTTCTCACTTTCATACCAAGTTTTGATAAAAAAAATATTTTGATTTTAGGCAATAACAGCGGTAAAAATGATGGTTAACGAAATCAAATGGTGGAAGGATAAGGTTGTATCTGCAACAATGGAGAAGAAGGATTATGAGGAGGATTTGAAAGTGGCTTTTGATATGGTAAGGACAAAGGAAGAAGAAATGGAAGAGATGAGGAAGAAGCATGTTCAAGAAATGGAAAACCTGCGAGACGAACTGGTGGCTGAGGCTGCTAAATCCATTTTTGACTCCAGAATCGAGATGATCAAGGAGTACCAAGCTGGACAACACTCATCTTGGAATTTGGAGGAGGAATTGGTTGCTTTGAGGAGGATTATTCGTGAAAGTCCATGTGAAATGGTTTCTAAGGATGAGGACAGGTTGGAGAGTGTTGGTGAGACGTTGGAGGGAAATAAGATGAACAAGGGCAAGGACGTTGTTCTTGACTGAAGAGGCCCTTCTTTTTTCCCAAATATTTGATGTTGCAACTGTTTTTTCCTGGATAACTTGATGAACTTTCCTTTTATGTCTTTAGAAATAATTATAAATGGAAAAGATGTTTTTCTTTTCAACCAAATGTCTCATTTTGGCAACATGTCAATGTTGCTACCCATGATTCAATTTTAAGTCCATAATTTTAACCAAGGGCAAGAAGGTAATCAACATGTACTCGACACATTGGCCCACCTACACCTTAGCTAAAATATGTAAAACGTGCGTCCCGGGCGAAGGTGTTAATGACCTTTTTATCTGAAAAGAATGCTAATTCTTCAAACCTTTTGGAGGCGTATAACCCTTTTAGAAGAAATTATTTACGTAAATTTAAAACTAACTCGATAAACAGTAACGCATTATCTAAGAATTCACCAATTTCATACGGATTGGGATACTTGCCATCTTATCCCTTTATGCAGGTTGTCGATGCCATCTTATCTTGTAAAACAGAAACAGGTTAGGGTAGGTGTTAGCTTTGCTAACACCACTCCGATGCTTAAGTCAGTTTGAAATAACATAAAAGTAAAGTTGGTTGAATCATACCTGATTGTGGGAAAAAGTCGGGGAATTGGCCACTTACATGAAGTAAAACTTGAGGTGAATGGCATTCCAGTTCCTCGGGATTCGTATCCCGTCTAAGGTTGAGAGGCTGTATGCTCCCTTTCCAGCCTCTGCGTCAATTAAGTAAGGTCCTTCCCATTTAGCTGCAAATTTTTCTGCATTTGGTTCTTTGGTGTTTTGAAATACTTTCCTTAGGACCATGTCCCCAACTTGGAATCTCCTGACGTGGACATTCTTGTTGTAGGACTGAGCTATTCTTCGTTGGTAGCCTGCCATCCTGATCTTAGCCATATCTCTTAGTTCGTCAAGAGTGTCTAAATCAACTGCTAGGACAAGTTGATTATCCTTTATAGATGATAGATCATATCTGGTTGTAGGGAGCGAGAACTCCACAGGGAGGGCAGCTTCGGTCCTAAACACCAATGAGTATGGAGTTTGCCCAGTGGCTCCTTTCGAAGTGGTCCTGTCCGCCCATAGTACCAGGGGTAACTCCTCGACCCATCTTCCTTTCTTCTGATCAAGTCTCTTCTTCAAGTTGTTCATTATTAACTTGTTACTAGATTCAGCCTGTCCGTTGGCTTTAGGATGTACTGGTGTAAACATATGAGCTTAATTTCCCATCTTGTGCAGAAGTCTTGCGTCTTCTTGCTAATAAATTGAGAACCGTTGTCGCATATAATCTCTGATGGTACCCCAAATCTACGGATGAGGTTTCTCTTGATGAAAGATGTCACCTCTCGGTCTCTGATTTGTACATAAGCTTCAGCCTCGATCCATTTGGTGAAGTAATCTGTCATAGCCAGCATGAATACTTTGCCCCCAGGGGCCCTAGGTAGTTTGCCAACTATGTCCATTCCCCACTGTATGAAGGGCCAAGGTGACAAGATGGGATGCATTAGCTCGGTGGGTTGGTGCATGATGTTGCTGTGTCTCTGACATGCGTCGCATATTTGCACATATTTCATCGTATCTTGCCGCATGGTTGGCCAGTAATATCCTATCTGCAATGCCTTTGAGGATAGTGACTTGCCCCCAACGTGATTTCCACAGTCACCATCATGCAATTCGCTCATTACTTCTTCAATTTGGTCTGATTCTAAGCACCTTAGGTACATACCTGAGAAGGACTTTCTAAACAAAACGTTATTAATTAAAATATATCCCGATACCTTTATTCTAAATGACCTAGGGCTCTTTATGTCGTCTGGGATTGTGCCATTCTTCAAGTATTGGATTATGGGTACTGTCCAAGAGGTAGAATTGTCGACCGGCATGATTACGGTATCACGTTGTTCGTTGAGCTGGCACGTTTCAACCTGATCGATGGCAGGATGCAGGATATGGATGATAGGGATTTTATTATTCAACATGCTCCTGCAACTTGAACCTAAATTGGCTAAGGCATCTGCTTCAGTATTCTCTTCTCGAGGGATCTGTTCAAAGACGAAGTCTTCAAATTGATCGGCTAACAACTTAACATGGTGGAGGTAACTCATCATTTTAACCTGCTTAGCTGTATAAGATCCATTGAAGTGGTTAACTAACAATAGAGAGTCAGTAAATACGTTAATATGTTTAACATTTAAATTTAAAGAAGTGGTTAATCCCATAATAAGGGCTTCATACTCAGCCTCGTTATTTGTAGCCTTGAATTCGCAAGCCACAGCTTGGGGGATGAGATCCCCTTGGGGGGACCTTAGGACGATTCCCAAACATGTGCCCCTAGCATTCGAAGCTCCATCTGTATATAAAGTCCAGTATCTAGGAGAACCAAGTCCTTCAAGTTGCTGGACTTTGAGATCAACTTCAGGCTGTAGGTTGGGGCTGAAGTCCGCCACGAAATCTGCCAAGGCCTGCGATTTGATGGCAGTCCTTGCTTCATAATGTATGTCGTAAGTACTAAGTTGTACTAACGATTTGGCCATCCTTCCTGACATCTCAGGTTTTCTCATCACGCTTCGGATAGGATAGTTAGTCATGACATTAATAACATGAGTTTCAAAGTAGTGACATAATTTTATGGAAGCAGTAATTAGAGCGAGTATTAATTTTTCAAGATGAGAATACATGGTTTTGGCATCAAGTAGAGACTTAATTATGTAATAAACGGGGTGTTGGGCACCTTCTCGTTCTATGGCCAATACAGTGCTAACTGAAGTCTCCGAATCTGGGAGGTAGAGGAACAACGGTTCTTATGGTTCGGGCTTGGACAACAGCGGTGGTGTTGTGAGGTATTCTTTAAGTTGGAGGAAAGCTGCTTCATGTTCGCCGGTCCACTGGAACAACTTATTTTTCCGGAGCACCTCATAGAACAACCTGAACTTATCAGAAGACTTGGAGATGAACCGATTAAGGGCTGCCACTCTACCGGTCAGTCGTTGCACGTCCTTAACGGTTCTGGGGGATTCCAGGTTCATTATGGCCTTGATTTGCTCGAGACTTGCTTCAATGCCTCTTTTAGTTACTGTATAACCAAGAAATTTGCCGGCCTTCACTCCAAAGTGACACTTTGATGGGTTGAGCTTCATGTTGAAAATCTATAGGGTGTCAAACGCTTCTTTAAGATGTCCAACATGGTCTTCCATACATTTTGACTTTACCACATGTCGTCAATGTAAACTTCTATAGTTTTCCCATGTTGATCCTTGAACATCTTGTTTAATAGTCTCTGGTAAGTGGCACCTGCATTTTTTGGTCCGAAAGGCATAGAGATATAGAAATATATACCTTCTGGAGTGATAAAGGCAGTGTCTTCCTGGTCCGATGGTTCCATCTGGATTTGTTGATATCCGAAAGAAGCGTCCATGAAAGTCAGGATGTCGTGGCCAGCCGTTGTATCTACCAAAGAGTCAATATGAGGTAGAGGGAAGGGATCCTTCGGACAAGCTCTGTTGAGGTCTGTGAAATCTACACATACTCGCCATTTGCCATTCTTCTTTTCCACGACGACTATATTGGCCAGCCACCTTGGATAGTCAACTTCCCTAATCATCTTGGCTTTAAGCAATCGTGCAACTTCTTCCTTTATAATTTGATTGCGTTCGTGTGCAATCTTTCTTCTCTTCTGATGGACAGGTTTGATGTTGGGATCAATGTTCAGCTTGTGTGTGATGATACCCTTGCTAATTCCAGTCATATCCTCATGCTTCCATGTGAAACAACTGGCCCTGATTTTTAAGAATTTAATTATGCTCTCTTCTAATTTGAGAGGAATACCATCTCCTAGTAACACCTTGACATCGGGATTGGAAGGGTCAAGCTGAATTTCTTTCACGTCGCTCTCCGCAACTTCCAGGATGTCCTGTGCCTTTTTCTTTAATTGCTATGCCTGTCTGGGGGCGTTGGTTGCCTTCATGGATATCTTGTAACACTCTTTCGCTGTTTGCTGGTCGCCTTTGACCTTGACCACTCCCCAACGAGTGGACAACTTGATGCACTGGTGGTAAGTTGAAGGAATTGCCTTCATATTATGAATCCAGGGCCTTCCCAAAATGATGTTGTAAGATGACTTGCAATCGATAACGCATAATTTCTCCATAGAGTTTGCTCCTTCTACATATATGGGCAATTTGATGTCCCCGTAAGTATGCTTGATCTCCCCACTGAACCCAACTAGAACAGATGAGCTTCTGGTAACATGCTCAAGTGGGATGTCCATACTTACTAGGCTGTCGGTGGTTATTATGTTAACGGAGCTTCCATTATCAACCAAGATGTGCTTCACCAAACAATTGGCCACCTGCAGAGTAACAACTAGTGAATCATGATGAGGGTATAGGATGTCACCCTTATCGTCTTCGTCAAACGTGATCTCCTGAACACTCTCCTTCGTTGCCGGTCTGGTTGGCAAGTTCATCCTGTCCTCCTTAAATTCCGAGGCATGACGTTTGGCGGCGGAGTAAGAAGTACCACATATGTCTGATCCTCCACTGATCATGTAGACCACCTTGGTTGGGACTGGAGGATTCGAGGGGCTTTTTGTCTGTGGCTCTTGATTTTCGTTCCGCCCATGCCGATTGCCCAACAATTCTTTGAGGTGACCCTTGGACAAGAGGTGGCTAATTTCCTTCCTTAAGGCAATGCAATTTTCAATGGTATGCCCAAAATGTTCGTGGTAGGCACACCATTTAGATTTATCTTTCCATCTGTGAATGTGGAGCCCAAGATCGCGGGTTTTTTTGTGTTGAACCGCTTCTCGTGTAAGGGGTCATCGCCTCACATCGGTTTGAAGACATCCAGTTTAAATTGAAAAACGGAGTCGCCACGCCATTTTGATTTCCTCAAAACTTTGAAAAAATGGATTAGGGTTTGGAGGTTAAGTTACCCCTTGGAAAGAACGTTTGGCGTCACCCAAAGAGCCTTGCCGAAGCAAGTCTTCCAAGATCCAGCTTTTGTGCTTGCCTTTGTGCTTTCGTGTGTGGGATGTGATTTGATAGGGGGGGGGGAATGTGCCAAGTGGTCTTTCGGACGTATAAACCATGGTTTGGTTATCGCTCGGGATTCCTTGGATTTTGATATGTTCGGGACTTTGATCCCGTGCTCATCTTGGACTTACGATCATCCTTAAGTGACCTTTGGTTATATGTGTTCGGAATAGGGACACCTCTTTTTTATAGTCCAAGAATGAGACTCTTTAGAAAGGAAGGGCCTTTGCCCATCAATCCTACATCTTGAGACGATTTGAGCTTGATAGGGACATTTATGCTCGTCTCAAGTGATGATCGGAGATGTAGGGGCTCAAGTTCATCCATTTCTAAAGGGACTTCCGACTATGGCATCTTTATATGGAGGAAACGATGTAAAGATATGACCTTTACACCGCTACGCCCCAAGAGATGCTTCAAGTACCAAAAGTGACTTAGGGGAGGGGTATAAAGATTGGATCTTTATACTCATCCTATGCCTTTTTGTGCCTTAAGAAGGTCACTAGGCAATCCTTGGAGAGAGATCCAACCATGAGGGACATGGGGAAATGCATTTTTAAAGTAAAGATGAATTTTTTATGCAAACATGTGTAAGGAACACTATGAAAGCTAAGACTAGGAATGTAAAGGGAGGACATTTATGGCTTTTCTATGTCCTTTAAGAACTATTTAGGTGGACAATCCTTGGAAGCATGGACTATGGGAAAGGGATGACATTTATGTAAGTAAAGATGACATTTTTAATGAAAAGATGACATTTTTATATGAAAAAGATGACATTTTCACATCATCATGTGAGAGATCCACCCTAGAACAAGCCATTTATGGTCTTATTGTTCATCCTTGGGATGGATTCTCCATGAATCCTATGTGATAGGGGAATGGGGGATATGATGATCTACATAGTAAAGACTTGATCTTTATGGCAACAAATCACATAAATAGCAATAAAATGGCAATATGAAAAGCAAGTAAGCAATATAAAAAGATGGCAAGTATATTTCAAAGAGGAAAGGAGGACAGGTTACCAATGGTGGTGTTCCTCTATCTCCCTTGAAGCTTTCCTAAGGAAGGAGTGACTTTGGAGGGATTTTGGAGAGGAGGGAGGTGATTTTGAGAGGGTTTTGCCTTCTGGAAACTCATGGTTCTATTTTGGCAAAGTAACAGTGTTGAAATTGTCTTCCAAAATGAATAGAGGAGGTCTATTTATAGGCAGTTTTGTGCCTCCTAATGAAGCCGTGCGGCATTAACCACTTGCTAATGAAGACGTGCGGTCTTATCCTTTAATGACTCAGCCTGTTTCTAGAATCATGCAAGGTGGCATTCTAGAAGCTCTTTCCAGCAAGGGACTACGTGGAATTTTAATTCCTAGCAAGTCCTTCGCCCCTCGAAAGGTTTGGGAAAGTTCCGGAATTGCCCCTGAACTTTAGGAAAGTCCGGGGAATTGCCGAAAAACTTAACCGAAAGGCATGAGCCAGATTTGGGTACTTACAGAAGCCCCTCGGCAACGTCACTTGCAGGGCGAGTGGGGTTGTCGATAAAAAAGGATCCAATATGGCAAACTGCCGAGACGAATTGGGTGACTAAGATGATCGAGTGGCTGAACCTTTGGAAGGCTACATACATATCCCGGAGGAATCAAGCCATGATCGTAGTTTGGAAAAGATCCGCCGGGGAAAGGGGTGTCATATGTGATGAATTGGCTGAACCTAAAGTAGGCTACCTACGTATCCCGGAGGAATCAAGCCAGGTCGTAGTTCGAAAAAGACTGGGCATGATGAAGAGAAACTGGTCTCTTGCATAGGGAGATGGAAGGAAAATGACCTAGGAGATCAAATGGCTGATCCTACTGGGGATATGCCAGATGAAGGACGTGACCCATGTGGTCGGATATCTGGATCTCTATGAGGGGCTACTTCACCAATGAGGAGTGATGAAGGAACAGGGTGACCACTGTGGTCGGATGGCTGGACCTTTATGAAAGGCTACCTACGTATCCCGGAGGAATCAAGCCTTGGTCGTAGTTCAAGTCTCACTAGATAGTTAGGAACATGTCTAGGATCCTTGAGGTTTTGACGATTAATGGAGGAGTCACCTGATTTTGACAATTAATGGAGGTTGTCACCTGATTTGACAATTAATGGAGGTTGTCACCTAAAGAAACTAAAGCTTACATCGCTATCGAGGAGATAGAGATAGCTGAAGTTTGGAAAACTGAAGTGTACTTCACTATCTATGAGATAGAGGTAGCTAAAGTTTGGAAAACTGAAGCGTACTTCACTATCTATGAGATAGAGGTAGCTAAAGTTTGGAGAAACTGAAGCGTACTTCACTATCTATGGGATAGAGGTAGCTAAAGTTTGTGAGAAACTGAAGCGTACTTCACTATCTATGGGATAGAGGTAGCTAAAATTTGTGAGAAACTGAAGCGTACTTCACTATCTAGGAGATAAAGGTAGCTAAAGTTTGGAGAAACTGAAGCGTACTTCACTATCTAGGAGATAAAGGTAGCTAAAGTTTGGAAAGCTGAAGCGTACTTCGCTATCTATGGGATAGAGGTAGCTAAAGCTTGGGTTTTCACAATTCGGAGGATGTCACCTAGCGTTATTCCGTTATAACGGAAGTAACGGAGGTGTCTCGAGAGGAAAGTTTATTCTCCTTAGAGATAACGGGTGTCCTTGGGAAACAGAGTTACTCTGGTTAATAGATAATGGGAATTGTATGCCTAAATGGAAAGTCCAGGGGCAAAAGTGTAAATTCAGCTCAGAGCAGATGAAGCCGCCCGGCGAGAGATGGGGCAAAAGAAGCCGTCCGGCTTGAAATTTAATTTCACCAGATTATTTAAACAGAATTTGAAACGGGCATGGGCACCATTGCCGCTTGTTTCTGCCGAGGAGAAGAGAGAGAGTAGAGAGAGAAACTTTCGAAAATCTTCAATTCCCTTGCTTCTACTACTCGAGATGGATCCAGAGGGGAATATTGTGCCTAGGCAAGCGCAGAGGAACTTGTCGGAGGCCGCTAGGAGGAGGAGGAGGGAGTTCGTTCCAACCGAGCGAAAGTACGACTTCAACACGCCTCCTTCCGAGCTCTATCCCGGGAAGAGGGAGCACAAATCGATGAAACCTCAATCTATTGGGGTAAGCATTCTTGATTTGCTTGATTTTATCAATTTTGATTGATTTTTGATTGATTTAGGGCTTGACCCGATTTTTAGGAATTTTCCGAATTTTCTTATGATTTTTGTTGATGATTTTGGGAATTTGATGATTGACCTATGAGGTTAAGGACATTAATGAGCATGCATGTGCAATTTATTTGAAACAATATGAGAATGACCCATTTTTTGAAGATTAAGTAAGAAAAATAATGTCTAAAATGTGACGGAGTCCTTGCATGTGCTAGAACTAGGTCAATTTCTGATCATAGATGGGAAAGCAAGATTTTGGACGATGAAAAGGATTCATGCATGCCACTTTGAAAAATTAATGCTTATGTGCAAAGAACTTTGTGAAAATTGGACTTTTGTACTTAGGAGAGCAATGTGCTCGACATGACGTGCTTCAAATGATGAAGGACACGTTTTCTAGGCAAAGGATGTTAGAAATCTCTTATGAATGCCTTTCTTTGAAAAATATGTGCACTTTTGAATATATGCATGCTTTTGAGATGAAATGAAGGACTGACACATTTTTGGTTGTGTTTTCCTACAGGAGAACAAGTCGAGGGGACTCGCTGAGGTGGCTGTGAAGTTGTGGGATAGGATGCCCAACTTCGAGAAGGATGGGGTGAATCCCAAGCAGTTGGTGATAGCTACCGGGCTCGATTCTTTCATTGATGCTATCAATAGAGGCATTCATGTGACCTTTAAGATCAAGGGGCTAGTCCAGGCCCTCTCGGAGTTCTGGTGGGACACTACTCACAACTTTCATCTCAGCTGGGGAGAGATTACGGTGACTCCTGTCGACTTCACTGCTATCAGTGGCTTGCAGTTCACTGGGAGGCCTGTGACCTGGAGAGATCACATTACTGCGGCCGAATTTAAAGCTTTGGTGGGATATGACCTCCATCCTAAGGGGCTTGGGATGGAGACGAGGTTTGTGGAGGTAGCGGTTCTGGATTGCATGCAGGGGTTTGCCGCCAATGAGGTGACTGCCCACCAGCTTGCGAGGGCTTTTTTGTGGTTGATGCTGTCAGCCACCATTTTTGCGAACTCTGGGACGCTGGCTATGCTTTGCCTGCTTGACTCTTTGGAGAATTTGGATGAGGTTGGGGCGGTCTCTTAGGGTGAGGTCAGATTGGCTGAGCTTTACTTTTCTTTGGACTTGTACAGCCGAAACAAGGCTGCTTCGATGGATTGTTTTTCTTTTGCTTTGGAGGTATCCTCACTTTCTTTTCTCTCTTTTACTTTTCTATCTTGAGATCTTTATATGAGAGAAATGACCCTTTTTGTCTTGAACATGTAGGTCTGGTTCTGTGAGGTGATCAGGTTCTTTCCTTGGAACCAACAGAGTGATCCGGAGATCTTCCCGGCCATGATTCACTGGAGGGGAGAGGCTAGAGACAAGTTCACCGGGAAGACCCGGATTACTTTTGATTACAAGATGGTGAGGCCCGTCATCAAGAGGGACGGTCACGAGGGGGTGGATTATTATCCCTGGGGGAGGTACCCGGAGGCTTTGCTAGGGTATGCCTTGGCGGCGACTAGGCAGAGGAGATAGTTGACAGGGTTGACCTGTGATGTCATTTATCTGGGGGACCGCATTTCCAGGCAGCATGGCTATGTCCCTCCTTTGGATTCCATCACTCCTCATGATCCTCCAGCGCTTATGCTGCAGCCCAGAAACTGGTCAGCGAATGAGATAGAGAGGTATCAGGCTGGTGTGGCGGCCGAGGAGTATTTCGACTTTGCTACCTGATAAGTGACTATTATATAGTCAATTATCCTAGTTTTTATATACTTTTACATAAATAAATCATCACTTTTCATTTAGTTTTTTAGTACTTTTTACTTACTTTTGTTATTTTATTAGATTTTACGTTTTTGGTATGTTTTATACATTTTAGACAGGTTTTAGGGTCATTTTATATATACAAATGATACATGGACATCTTGGTCCAAAAAGATGAAGGAACACCAAGCAAATAAGCACTCCAAGCTGAAAACCAGTTGGAGCGGCCGTGCAGCTATATCTGGAGCGGCCGTGCAAGTCTTCAAATTCAAATCCAAATCTGGCGCCAAAGAGGACACGGCCGTGCAAAATCCTTGACACGGTCGTGCAAGTCGTGACTGCAGATGTAAAGGCACCTTTTGATGGCACCCAATTGAAGAGTCTCCTTCCATTTATAAATAGGACCCTTGTAATCAGTCTTAGATACGAATTCTTAGAGAGAAACTACTGATATTAAATAGAGAGAAGATACAAAGATTTGTAACAACAATTATCCAAAGAAGTTTGAAGATCAAAGTCATTATTTGTTCTTGGAATCCCTTTGGAGGAAAAGCAATAAAAGTGAAGCATCATTCTCAACAATCATAAGTCTTTCTTACTCAATCTCTATTTATGCTTTTATGTCATTAATGGCTTGTGAGTAATCCCCCATATTCTTGGGGTTGGAAACTCAAAAGCATGCTTATTCATCATTAAAAAATGTTTAGTCTTGTCTTCTTTCTTCATCTAAAACAATCTCTTTATATTATTCTCTAAATGCCTTACATTTTGGCGATATCCAATTTGTATGATTCACCAATTGAGAGAAGTACCTAGCGGAGAATCTCGATTGACGGAACCATATAAAGAAACTAGGTTCATTGATCACGAGAGTAGTTCAATGGCCTAGGGATGTTCCTTTAATGGAAAGTATGTTGACTTCCGTCCTTAATGGATTCTTACTAATTATGGTCAGCTAGAGATAAGCCGGAATGCCCGTTTGTGACAGGGCGGGGGCAAACATAAACGGATTTCTCAAACAGTTAGGACATAATTAGTGAAGAATACAAACGCTATTGTCTTAGCCCGAAATAGCGTAGGCCTAACATACCATCCTTGCTTTTTATGAAAACCTTTTATTTCTAAGACAATGACAATTTGATGAATAAGATTATGTGTATGATTTCCAATCCCGAGAATGCTTCGTTTTTATAAGATTTCAATTAAAGTATTTTCTGTTTATGCTCTCTCTATTATTCTAAAACAAATTTTATCTACCCCCAATCCTTTCTATATTTTCTAAAGACAAAAATATCCCTTAAGTAAACCCTGTCTCTGTGGGATCGACTCGTACTTGCACCCGCTATATTACAATAGCCCGTGCGCTTGCGGAATTAAATAAACCGTTAGGTTTCGACCGAACAAGTTTTTGGCGCCGTTGCCGGGGACAACGGTTTACTTTTTATTTTTGTCTTTACTACAAAATTTTTAGTTTTTGTTTTATTTTTACTATTTTGCTTTCTTGTCCTATAATCTGTTACGTTTAATTTTTTTTCTTCAAGTGTTTTTCTTGTAGTTTATGAAACGTTCTCGGACATTTGTTGACAACTTTGATCCGGAACCCGAAAGAAGCTTTCACGAAAGATTAAGAAGATTTAGAGAAACTCTACAAAAACACATGGACGGAGAACCGCAAACACCTGCTAGGACCCTACGGGACTTTGTTAACCCAAGTACCCCGGGAACTAGATCCCCTATTGTTGTGCCGAATGCCGGAGCGGCAAACTTCGAGATAAAGCCGCAATTATTGCACATGGTTATGAATAACCAATACAGCGGCCTTTGCCTTCGAAGATCCCCATCTACACATCCAAACATTCCTTGAATATTGTGATACTACACGTATTCAAGGTGTTACGGTGGAAGCAATCCGGATGCGCCTTTTTCCTTTCTCTCTTAAGGATAAGGCGAAACAATGGTTGAATTCGGTCCCCCAGAATTCATTAACAACATGGGACCAAATTCAAGAAGCATTCCTTGGTCGATTTTTCCCGCCAAGCAAGACTGCCCAGATACGAACAAAGATCACTAACTTCTGTCAAACAGATAGTGAGACTTTGTATGGCGCATGGGAACGGTTCAAGGAATTTCTCAGAATGTGCCCCCACCACGGGCTAGAAAAGTGGTTGATTGTTCACACCTTCTACAACGGTCTCATTTTCAAAACAAGAGAGACCATTGATGCCGCCGGGGAGGAGCATTGATGAACAAAGGAGTCGATGAGGCATACGACCTTATCGAAAACATTGCATTGAACCATTACCAATGGTCAAGCGAGAGGGAGCAGCAACAAGGTACGCCCGATAAATATAATGTTGATGCAGTTACTCTTCTCTCCTCTAAAGTTGACATGCTTTTGAAAAAGTTTGAAAATCTTAATGTCAACCCCATTGCTAGTGTAAATGTGTTATGCGAACTATGTGGGTCTAACTCACATAGTACGGATAACTGTGGGTTACTTGACGTTACTTCTAACGATCAAGTGAACTTCGTTAATTCTTTTGGGCAAAAAGGGGGAATGTATTCTAATACATACAATCCCGAATGGAGGAATCACCCCAATTTTTCCTTTAAGAATAACAACGTTCTTAACCCACAATCATCTACACAACCTCCGGGATTTGCACCTAAGAATTTTAACAACAATGCAAGTACCTTCCCCCCTAAATCTAAATTAGATCTTATAATGGATTTTGTAGTGGAAAATAAAAATTCCCAAGAAAAGATCAATAATGAATTTAGGGAATGTTTTAAATTGCTAAATGCTAGGTTTGATAACTTGGCAGCGCATAATAAGATGCTAGAAACCCAACAAGCTCAACAGGCTACACCATTGAATAGACCACAAGGGAGTCTTCCCGGTCAACCTCAAAGGCCAAATGAGCAAGTTAATGTAGTAAAAACTAGGGATGAGCAAGAAAAGAAAAATGAATGCCCTAGAAATAATCATAGTCCAATCCCTCCGATGATTGAGACTAGTTTGGGGACAGAATCCCCTAGAGAAAAAGGCAAGGATTATGATGAATTCCTTGATAACCTAGATGCCATTAATGTTAACATTCCTTATTTTAGAAAAGATGAAGATATGCCTTTAGCCGTTAAACCTTTGAAAAAATTAATTTTTGAAAAAGAAAGGCTAGAAGAGAATGAGAATGTTATGTTAGCGGAGGAGGTAAGCGCCGTTTTGCAAAATAAAGACCCTCCAAAATTAAAGGATCCAGGTACATTCACCATTCCTTGTTGTGTTGGCAGAATGAACATAGATAACGCTGTCCTTGACTTAGGAGCAAGCGTTAGTATAATGCCATTATCGGTTAGCGAGAAGCTTGGTATAGGGGAACTCAAACCCACAACCATAACTCTCCAATTGGCAGACCGATCCGTTCAATACCCCGTTGGTATTATGGAAAATTTGCCTTGTCGAGTAGGGAACTTAATCATCCCTATCGACTTTGTTATCTTGGATATGGCGGAAGACCATTATATCCCCGTCATTTTAGGAAGGCCATTTCTTGCCACTGCGGGGGCAATTATAGATGTGAAAAATGGCACATTTTCCCTAAATATAGGGAAAGAAAGGGTCGAATTTAGTATGCATAGGCCAGTTCTCGAAGATCCCTATCTAGAGGCCTATACTCCTAGTGAAGAAGATTGGACCCCAATTGAAGAGACCTACACCCCTAGCGAAGAAAATTGGATTCCTAGTGAAGAAGATTTAATGGGTGAGGAAACAAAATCAAAGGAAGAAATAAAAAATGATCTCATAAATATTGAACCTTTGATTTGCAATGATGTTTTAGATATTTCTGCATGTCCCAAAGATAACAATGCAGTGAAAAAGTCAAAAAGAACAAAGACGGAGGTCACTTCGAGTTTCCGAAAGTGCAAAGACTATAGGTCACTTGTTCTACCCAAGAAGTCGGGATGGAAGAAATGTCTACCGCAGAAGATTCTTATTACCCCGGAAGGATTGCAATGGCAAGTTGTCAATGACAAAAGGCCAACCAAGTATCACGCATCTCCTACTACCGGGAAGGGGTCAAGCTAAGGACCTAAAACAAGCATCATCGGGATGGTAACCGATGGATTATTTGTGTTTTATTTTCATTTTATTTTATTTTAGTTTTTATCATATTTGTTTGTGCTAACCTTGTTTTATAGGGAAAAAGACTTAAAAATGGTAAAGTTTGGTTCGCACGGCCGTGCAGCTCTTCTGGGAGCGGCCGTGCAGTTCATATCGAGTTGGAACGTGTTGACTCAGTAAAAGGGACACGGCCGTGCAAATTCCTTGACACGGCCGTGCAAGACGTCTGGGGAGTTGCGTCGTTCCAGTCAAAAGACGCAGCTTTTCCCCTCCTCCCTCATTTACTTCATCTTCAACCTCTCTCCCTCAAAACCTCCGCCCCATCTACTTTAAATACCCTCTCCTACACCATTTTTACTCACAATTCAACCCTCAATCCTCCTAAATTTCTCCAGTAAATCCCTCCTCCACCACCAAAATCAGTCCAAAAACCCTCCTAAAACCCCAATTCCGAAAATACCAAAACCCTTCACCCATTTCATAAAATTCGAAGGGATTGCTCAAGATTAAGGTTAAGAAGGAAGCTCTTGGACATTTCAGAGGCTGTTCATCAAGATTACAAGCTTTTCAAACTCAGATTCGGGTAATCTACTTTCTTCTTCCTTTAGCTAAGTTTTTGGGTTATTTCTGAAAACTTTCAATGGAGAGAGGGAAAGGAAAGGGAAAGGCTGTTGAAAGAGGTTCGAAAAGGTCCCAAAAGGAACCATCTCCTACCCCTAATCTAAACCCAACGCTCAATGATTTGGGTATTGAGTTTAGGGAGCCTTCCGAAGTGGCTAGATTCACTGCCCTTCGTCAAAAGAGAATTAGACCGACCCAATTTCCAGATGTTCCTGCCCTTAAAGCCCTAGATGTCTACAAAAATGTAAGAAAGTTCCACACCGGATTTGGTTGTGGTGGTTTTCTTGAGTTGAATGCAAAGACTTACGAGAGAATTACTTTGGAATTCTTGTGCACTATGAGGAAGGAATTTACAACAGAAATTTGTGGAAGTACCGGGGAGCCATACCAATTGATACATTTGTATTTTAGGCTTGGTGGGGAGGAGTTTCATCTTACCTCCTTCGACATAAATAGAATTTTGGGTTGGCCTGCTTTCACCAACTTTGAAACCGATTTTCCTATAGAATTTAGGGAGAATGTGTTTTGGGAGCAAATAACCGGAATTCCATCCTTTAAATCTAGAACCGCAAAAGCCTCATCTATTATTCATCCCGTTCTCCGGATTATGCACAGATTCTATGCATGTACAGTTTTTGCAAGGGAAGATAAGGGAACAGTGAACAAGAAGGAGTTGTTTTTGTTATGGTCTATGGTGAGGGCTCATAGGAAGGTGAATTTGAGTCATTTCTTGATTGAGTTATTTAGTGATATCGTCTCTCCAACTTTCAATGGAGAGATCCATATTGGTGGTATTGTTACTTTGTTTGCTAACCATTTTGGGTTTGTGGTGCCCGCCAATGAAGTTGCGGTTTCGGGTTCTACAAAGTTGGATATTCCAACCCTACGGGTAATGCAAATGATTTCAGATAGAGGACGTGGAGAGTACAATTGGTTGGTAGGGCCGGGTAAAATGCCCTACATTGTTTTGCCTAGTCCCATCCTCCCATTTGCCCAAACTTATCAACACTCAACATGGATCTTTCCAATTTCCATGAATCACGGGGAGGGCCAATCAAGCCAAGCAAACCAAGAGGAGGAAGAAGAAGAAGAAGAAGGAGAGCAACATCAACCCAACCATCCATTGCCATCGGATTTCAATGATAGGTTTGATCGAATCGAACTTCAAAATAATCAAATGATGAATCGGTTCGACGCTTTCAACAATGAATTTCATTATTTCCGGAATGATATACAAAATCGTGTGGGAACGATTCAAAGGCAAGTGAACTCCATCTACAACTATGGAGTCGACCATTGGGATGACTTTCCTCAGCCACCGCCATTTGAGTGAGTTTTTCTTTACTCCCCCTAGATTTAGCATTGTTCTTTGAAACATTGAGGACAATGTTCATTTCAAGTGTGGGGGGGTAAATCTATCCTTTTATTTTTCGCTTTATTTTTCGCTTTCTAGTTTTTAAATTTTACTTGCTTTCTAGGATAGATTTAATCGCTTTCTAGTATAATTTTTTACTTAGTTGCATTTTTTTTTTACGCATGTATAATAGCATATATAAAAAATAAATAAAAAAATTAAATCCCTATGATGATCAAAAATCATTATCATTATGCTTGCCATTTGCCCTAGTATAAATGCCTTTACCTTTCCTCTCATATTTTCTATACACTTAGAAATCTATAAAAAGGAAAAGTATAAGGGATCTTTTTAGGAAATAATTGAAAGCCTCATAAGTTGGTATAGCACAATATAGAATCTCATCAAGGAAAATGCATTTGATTAGAAAGGAATTCTTTTATGCTTGGTTATTTATGCAAATTTTGAATATATTCCTTTAAGATTGTACATTTTTTATCTTTATTAGATATTTATTTCCTTTTTAGAAGCACCTTTTTGATTGCATCCCTTGAATCACACCCTTTCATAAATTCCATCCTTCCATTTTTCAAATCAAGTCAAAGTAAAACACTTCTATCTTATTGATAAAAGAGTGACAATTGTCACCAAGCCTTAAAAGCAAAAGAAACATATTATCTCCTAAGTAACTCGGGGCACGGCGTTCGCTGCGACGATGCTTCCTTGCCAAACGGAAATAATATCCAAAAAGTATTCTTGATCTAAGTATTAGGAACATGGGGTTCGCAACCACAATGTCTCCTACTTGAAAGGATAAAAAATAACTTAGGTCTTTTGCAAGAATATAACACGTACAAAAATAAGATAAATTTGTTTGACTTTGACGAGATTTTTCCACTACCATCATCCATTCTTCACCCTTGTGATTCAAGAATGTAATACAATTCTTCGGAACTTCTAAATTGTGAATAAATGTTTATACCTTCTCTTGTACGTCTTAAAGAAATAAAATTCATCTTTTCTAAAAAAAAAAATCACTCTGAAAAGTGATAGCTTTTTCTACCAAGAAGATTCTTCCTTCTAGCATGCTTTACTTGGTCAAAATTCTATATATGCTATATTAGGTTATTGTCTTGCATTTTATCTCTTTAAAAATATCCCTAAAATATTTTCTTCCTAAAATAAATTTTTAAAGGTATTCAAAATATGATTAGATAGATAAAGGCATTATCTAAGGAGGCAATTTAAGGGCTTGCTACTTTATTTCTGAGGGATCAATCGTATTTTTCTCCCTCTCCGTATTTCATTCTAAGTTTGCTTGGGGACAAGCAAAGGCTTAAGTGTGGGGGAGTTTGATAAGTGACTATTATATAGTCAATTATCCTAGTTTTTATATACTTTTACATATATAAATCATCACTTTTCATTTAGTTTTTTAGTACTTTTTACTTACTTTTGTTATTTTATTAGATTTTACGTTTTTGGTATGTTTTATACATTTTAGACAGGTTTTAGGGTCATTTTATATATACAAAGGATACATGGACATCTTGGTCCAAAAAGATGAAGGAACACCAAGCAAATAAGCACTCCAAGCTGAAAACCAGTTGGAGCGGCCGTGCAGCTATATCTGGAGCGGCCGTGCAAGTCTTCAAATTCAAATCCAAATCTGGCGCCAAAGAGGACACGGCCGTGCAAAATCCTTGACACGGCCGTGCAAGTCGTGACTGCAGATGTAAAGGCACCTTTTGATGGCACCCAATTGAAGAGTCTCCTTCCATTTATAAATAGGACCCTTGTAATCAGTCTTAGATATGAATTCTTAGAGAGAAACTACTGATATTAAATAGAGAGAAGATACAAAGATTTGTAACAACAATTATCCAAAGAAGTTTGAAGATCAAAGTCATTATTTGTTCTTGGAATCCCTTTGGAGGAAAAGCAATAAAAGTGAAGCATCATTCTCAGCAATCATAAGTCTTTCTTACTCAATCTCTATTTATGCTTTTATGTCATTAATGGCTTGTGAGTAATCCCCCATATTCTTGGGGTTGGAAACTCAAAAGCATGCTTATTCATCATTAAAAAATGTTTAGTCTTGTCTTCTTTCTTCATCTAAAACAATCTCTTTATATTATTCTCTAAATGCCTTACATTTTGGCGATATCCAATTTGTATGATTCTGTCAATTGAGAGAAGTACCTAGCGGAGAATCTCGATTGACGGAACCATATAAAGAAACTAGGTTCATTGATCACGAGAGTAGTTCAATGGCCTAGGGATGTTCCTTTAATGGAAAGTATGTTGACTTCCGTCCTTAATGGATTCTTACTAATTATGGTCAGCTAGAGATAAGCCGGAATGCCCGTTTGTGACGGGCGGGGGCAAACATAAACAGATTTCTCAAACAGTTAGGACATAATTAGTGAAGAATACAAACGCTATTGTCTTAGCCCGAAATAGCGTAGGCCTAACATACCATCCTTGCTTTTTATGAAAACCTTTTATTTCTAAGACAATGACAATTTGATGAATAAGATTATGTGTATGATTTCCAATCCCGAGAATGCTTCGTTTTTATAAGATTTCAATTAAAGTATTTTCTGTTTATGCTCTCTCTATTATTCTAAAACAAATTTTATCTACCCTCAATCCTTTCTATATTTTCTAAAGACAAAAATATCCCTTAAGTAAACCCTGTCTCTGTGGGATCGACTCGTACTTGCACCCGCTATATTACAATAGCCCGTGCGCTTGCGGAATTAAATAAACCGTTAGGTTTCGACCGAACACTACCCCATACGCCACCTTTGTGGAGAAGCGGTTGAGGACGCCGCAGAAGCTAGTGAAGATAGCTGCTGCTCAGGGGTACGGGGAAGCAGAGCCGACTGATCCGCCTATGCCTCCTGTTCATCTATCCTACATGGTAAACGGGGTACCAAGGAGGTTCATGGTGCCTATTCCTGACACGAGGGAGCCCCAGTATACTTTGCCTGCTGATAGCACTGTAAGTATCTCTAGGTCCTTTCTCATTCGGCTTTCTTTACTTTCTGCAATTTTGAACTTTTCTTGAGATTTTCTAAGCTTTTCTTCTCTTTTCACGCAGGTCCCTGCTCGTACTTATGACGGCTTGGTACGGCAGAACAGAGGTTGGAAGGATGTGTGTCGGTCCCTTCTGAGGAAGCTGGCCTGCGCTTCCAGGGCTGGGGTGAATATGCAGGAGCCCGTGCGCAAGAGGAGGCACATTGGGAGCACAGCCTCTACCTCGTCAGCCTCGGAGTATCATACCTCAGGGTACCAGACCTCATCCACCAGCGCCGTGCCTCGGGGACAGGGACCCAACACGGGCATTCTGGAGCAGCTGGCGGAGTATGAACACGTGAATGTCAATCTGTCTGACATGAGTGATGATGAAGATTTGATGAAGGATCGAGAGTTCTATGAACTAAGCAGCGATGATGAGGGGTCGGAGGCTTAGGGTTCCTTAGGTTGACCTAGGAGAATGAGAGAAACAAACAATGAACAATTTATGCACAATTTGTTAATTTTTTTGTTTTATTTGGACGTCAAGGAGGCGAGGACAATGTATTAATCCTTTATTTGCTTTTCATATTTATGCTTTATGTTTTTGCATATTACTTGAGCCTCGGGGCAGCTTTTTTGCTTGGAAATGGGGCGGAAATTGGTCCGAAATGGTTTGTGATGATATGTGATTGTATGAATGGAGTTTGGACATGTTTTTATGCAGGTTTTGTTGAGAAAGTCGGGTGAGAACTCCACTTGGGCAGCAGCCAAAAGCTGCTGCAGATTTTTTTTTCTGCAGAAGCAAATGAGGCTGTCCGGCCAGGTCCTGAGAAAAAGAAGCCGTGCGGCTGGAAGTCTTGTCTGAACTGGTTTTTTTCTTTCAAATAAAATCAAGGGATGGCCTTTTCATTTCATTTTCACCCTAGACTTGTCCCAACTGATCCCAGAGCATATTTTTGACCAAAAATCATCAACTTTGATCACAGGCAATGGAGAAACCAATCAGATTGCAAAAGGGGAAAAGAGACCATTTTCTGTCCGATCTTCAATCTTAGATGAGACACAATTTCCAATCTAACAAGGGTCTGTTCGATACCACCTTCAAGATCAAGTCTTTATGGCATTTGAAGGATCTCCCGCCCGATTGGGACCTTTTGAGAGCGACAGCGAGGTTTTGGGACGTCCGGAGACATGTTTACTGCTTTTCTTACAACGAACTCATCCCAAACTTTGAAGACTTCCGGGCATTGATTGGGGGTCCAGAAATTGAAGTAGTTTTAATTCCTCTGACCGGAGATGTGCCGGTGATTGTAAAGTTGGCATCTTTTCTGCAAATCTCTCTGGAAGAGGCCGAGGGGATGATGGTAGCCTATGACAGGATCGATATTTCTGATATCCCGGGCAGGTTTGGGTCTCCGGATATGGCTGCGACCACGGTGGCTATGTATGCTTTTATCCTCTGCGTGCTCTCATTTTTGTTCACTACCGAGTCCTTAGGGGTCTGCCATGGTGGCCTTTTGGACATGGTTAGAGACTGTAGGGCTAGGAATGATATTGTTCCGCTGGTTTTGGGCGAGACTCTGCATGGCATCGACAGGATGGCTAGGGGAGACCATTTTATGAGGTCTAGGAGCCCAGCGGTGCTAACTTTATGGTTACAGGAGAGGCTTGGGGATTTGCCGGGGGCTTCGCCTACTCAGTGCCCTTGGGTGATTTCTCAGAGGGGTGCACCTAGGCAACAGGATCAGGGTAGCTGGGAGCTGATGATGGCTCGGCTGTCTACCTCTGACATTCACTGGTGGGTGCCTCATTGGAGGTTGCTGACTCGTAGGACGTTTCAGGAGTCTTACGTAGTGAGTGTTCCGGGGCTCTCTTGGTCATCTTTTGTACATACCCTGCTTAGTGTCTAGGCAGTTTGGGATCTTACAGGAGCCTCTGGATGATTGGAAGGACATCAGTACCATGGAGGTAGTGCCTTTTGACATGAGGGATCCGGTCAGCTTCTGGGGTGACATCTATGGGCACCATGGTCTTGGCCAAATTTTCTTCTAGCTTCAGTTTGTGAGGGTATGAGGAGGTTAACAGGGATCACAGGGAAATGTTGGCTTGAGTACACTTCAACTGAGTCAACACCGGGTCCTCCTTTTCGGAGTCTGGCTTTTCTACTTCTGGCTTGTAAGGTCTTTTGTCTGTCTTCAATTCGGGATGGCATTTCTTTTGTCACCCTTAGGTTGTTCCACACTCATCTGTCCAGACCGAGTCATCACATAGACATTAGACTTTTCCGAGTCATCAGTCCTACCGGAGGATTCCTTCAGCTCTTTCAAGGTTAGAGGCGGGCTTTTGCTGGCGTATGGCCAACTCTACTGGTTAATTTGATTAACAGCACTACCAGAGGTATAGGCAGCTTCCCGAATCTGATCCCAGGTCACTGGCTTCCTGGCCTTTTCTGAATTCTGACTTCCCCATTGGCTTAGCAACTGGCTGATTTCAGTTTCATCTTCCTCACTCAAAGCCTTGACAGTTTCATTCAGGCTTTTCAGGGTCAACATGCAACAGAAATTGTCGTTCCCAGGGTTTGGAAGTTTGCTAATGGCTTCCTCATCTTGACATAGCAACTTTTTCAACAAAGCAGGGTCACATTCCTCATCACTGTCAAGCATATCCCTTCTCTCCCTCGGGGTCAACCTTCTGACGGCATCTTTGACATTGGCCAAACACTTCCTGAAGTGGGAGATTCCATCATCGATAAGGATTTCTGCGGGGTCAAACCTCATGGCAGGTTCCTGTTCTTTACTCACGGGAGGGTTTTCTGGGCTTTTTGGCTTCTGGGCTAACCACTCTTCCACCGTTCCTTTCGGCATTTCGACTGTGTCTTCCTCGGTCTCACTATAGTAACTTCTGTTGGAACTTTCATCTTGACTCTGATGACCAATGAGGGCAAAAGAAGGTCGGGATACTTGGCGCCATATAAGGGGTATTCTGGACTCTTCCCCTGACTTAGGGATTACCAAGAAGATATCACTGTCGTCGTAAGATAGGAAGGGGACCGGGGTCGCTTCAAACTTTAAGACCCTTTCTAGCTCTTCCATACATTCTTCTTCGGACAAAGTCTCAGGGGTGACCCTTAACACTGCAATGGAGTCCACTCTTCCCGATGGGGGTTCAGCCTCAATGACACTTACGTTTTCTAGATCGGCGGGTGGAGCCCACTTCCCTTTTTCAGATAAAGCTTCGATCAAAATTTTCCATTCACCAACCAAGTCTTTGTAAGGAGTGTTGGATTCTAGGATGTGGAATTCATACCCTGCCTCATCTGAGATCGCATCCATTTTCTCTTCCGAGCCCTTGCAAAGGTGACAGACACACTTTGAGTTTATAAAGTTCCCCTTTCCAGGTCTGTGATTTTCTACCCTATCCGGTCCTCCGGGTTTCATTTCCATTTGCTCCATGTTTATTCCTTCTACTGAGCTGTCATCATCACTGTAAATCCATCAATTCCTATTCTCATTTTCGATTGACTCTTTGCTGTCGCTGTCTGGGAGATAGGTAAATTCGCAAGCGTTGACGAAGTTGGAAAGGTCAGGTTGATAGTGGAGTTTCGGGGTCAGGAAATTTGGTTCATGTTGAGGAGATGGAGTGAGTCCCATGGGATGATGCGAAGACTGAGTAACTGGGATAGCCGTGGCATTTGCGCTCTGTTGGTAGGGAACAAAGCTGGGTCTTATCTGAGGAGGCAAGGGCGTTGGAGCCCTGATGGCCTGGGATGTTGGAAAGGACTGAAAGGGGGTAGTCCTTGGCAAGGGATCATAGGTTGATGGAGGAGGGCATTGGTTATAGGATGGGGGAGCTGAGATTGCTGCTTCTGGAGTCTCATCTTCTACCATAATTAGGGAACCGTTTGACTCAACCACTATCTGAACCCCATGACAATGGAGTGCATCGATAAGCATAGCTTGCTGTTCCTCATGGACCTTATGACTGCTTTCCAAGGCTAAGGCTAGCTCTTCGTCCCTGGTCATCGGGTTACCCAAACCACTGCTGTTTTCTGTCAAATCTGCCATTCTGACTCTCTGGGTGACAAAGCGAGGATTACGGCGAGCTATCGAGAATTACTGCGACAAGCCGCTGACCTGGTATTCTCACCCACTTCTTTCTCGCTGCGGGAAAGGGATAGGCAAGGTTTAGACTCTGGGGTAGGTGTTTAGGCTGAAGGCTCAAGCAATATGCAAATTAAGAATCTTTCAGTTTACTTAAAATAGTGTCTTTTATTAATTTCTATTTGGTTGGAAAAGGGGTTGCCCTTCTTTTTTGCAACTACTCTAGATCCTGGATCAGTGGGTTTCGTCACTACGTCTATAAGCCCCTCGTTTTCCACCTGTATTTCGACCTCCCAGGGTGGACAGCCCCGGGAGAGGGTCCTATAGGGCACGCGGATCCCATCGACTGAGAGAGAAGAACGCTCCTAATGGGTCTAGTGGGTCATAAGAACCTTTAACGCACGCGCGATGCGGATTATAGTCAAGGCAATGCCGGGAAAGTCTCGTCTTTCAGCCTTAACGGAATTTAGGCAGAGTTTCGCTTGCGCGATTGATGTTTTGACTTTAGGCATTTGTCCAAGAAGATAATAGGCATGAGTCGGACGGTAAAAGCCGGATGACACAGTGTCACATTGAACTTTGTTGCATACGTTGCGTGAGTCAAAGTCAAAGTCAATGCCGGGTCAAGATCTTGCGAATTTTTCCTTAACGGAATTTCGGCAGAGCTCCGCTTGCGCGAAAGATCTTTTTGATTTTGGCACGGACTCGGGCTTGACTCTTACGTATCTCGTGCGGGTCAAAGTCAAAGTAAATGTCAAAGTCAAGATTCTGCCAATTTTTCCTTGGCAGAATTTTGGCAGAGTTTCGCTTGCGCAAAGAATCTTGACCCTCGACATGGGCTAAGGTTTGACCTTTACGGGGGTATGCAACTAGGCTATATGACACGGTCTAGACCAAAAACCAACCAAAAGTCACGGTTTTAAAATGTGTGACACGGACTGTGCATTGGTCGACACTGGCTGCCATGGGGAGTTTGGGATGATTCCGTGCGCGCCCGGGAGCATCGTAATGTCTTGTCCGTGGCTATGGTGAACAACCACCCCGGGTTAAAAGGACGTGCGTGCAAAGTGTACAGGATATAAAGGTGCGCGTAGTGTGCGGCCTCCTAAAAATGTTCCTTTTTGAGTTAAAACATAAATTTTCAGAAATGTGTTTTAAAGGAATGATTTTCGGGACGGGGGAAATGCAACAGTTAAGCACGTAAATTTTCTGGAGCCCGGTCAGTCTTGGAACTGAATAGCCCCAAGCTGCCTAAGCTGCCAGATTAACCTCAGAAGTGTCCTGGTGGAATTGCCCAAAGAAGCCGCCCGGCCAGGATCCAGGGAGGATCAAGCCGTACGGCTGGATCAAGCAATTTTCCAGGTTCCAAAATTTTTCATTTGCAGGTTGTTTCCCCGAACGTTTTAGCACCTTTTCATCTCCAGAAAGCTTCCTGTTCAGTATTCATAATATGCACAATCCCAAAAACCAAAATGCATGCAATGCAAGGAAAAGAAGGCAAGCACAAAAATCGGATCCGCGGCGGAAGGCTAACCCACTCAAAAAGCTTTTCTCTTTTTTTTCAAATGGATACCGGTACGTGGCATAGTTAGACCATATTTTATCCCAGACTCGGGTGAAGAGGCGATAACGGGAAGTTTAATGGTTTCCATCCTATATACCAAGTATCATTTTTTTATTAAAAATAAAAGCTTTTTGGTTCATCCCCAGCGGAGTCGCCAAACTGTGAATGTGGTGCCCAAGATTGTGGGTTTTTTGTGTTGAACCGCTTTCTCGTGTAAGGGATTACCGCCTCACATCGGTTTGAAGACATCCGGTTTAAATTGAAAAACGAAGTCGCCACGCCATTTTGATTTCCTCAAAACTTTGAAAAAAAAGATTAGGGTCCGGAGGTTAAGTTACTCCTTGGGAAGAACGTTTGGCGTTCGCCCAAGGAGCCTTGCCAAAGCAAGTCTTCCAAGATCTAACTTTCGTGCTTGCCTTTTAGCTTTCATGTGTGGGATGTGATTTGATAAAGGGGGGGGGGGGATGTGCCAAGTGGTCTTCCGGATGTATAAACCATGGTTTGGTTATCGCTCGGGATTCCTTGGATTTTGATATGTTCGGGACTTTGATCCCGTGCTCATCTTGGACTTACGATCATCATTAAGTGACATTTGGTCATATGTGATCGGAATAGGGACACCTCTTTTTATAGTCCAAGATTGAGGCTCTTTAGAAAGGAAGGACCTTTGCCCATCAATCCTACATCTTGAGACGATTTGAGCTTGATAGGGACATTTATGCTCATCTCAAGTGATGATCGGAGATGTAGGGGCTCAAGTTCATCCGTTTCTAAAGGGACTTCCGACTATGGCATCTTTATATGGAGGAAACGATGTAATGATATGACCTTTACACCGCTACGCCCCAAGAGATGCTTCAAGTACCAAAAGGGACTTAGGGGAGGGGTATAAAGATTGGATCATTATACTCATCCTATGCCTTTTTGTGCCTTAAGAAGGTCACTAGGCAATCCTTGGAGAGAGATCCAACCATGAGGGACATGGGAAAATGCATTTTTAAAGTAAAGATGACATTTTTATGCAAACATGTGTAAGGAACACTATGAAAGCTAAGACTAGGAATGTAAAGGGAGGACCTTTATGGCTTTCCTATGTCCTTTAAGAACCATTTAGGTGGACAATCCTTAGAAGCAAGGTCTATGGGAATGGGATGACATTTATGTAAGTAAAGATGACATTTTTAATGAAAAGATGACATTTTTATATGAAAAAGATGACATTTTCACATCATCATGTGAGAGATCCACCCTAGAACAACCCATTTATGGTCTTATTGTTCATCCTTGGGATGGATTCTCCATGAATCCTATGTGATAGGGGAATGGGGGATATAATGATCTACATAGTAAACACTTGATCTTTATGGCAACAAATCACATAAATAGCAATAAAATGGCAATATGGAAAGCAAGTAAGCAATATAACAAGATGGCAAGTATATTTCAAAGAGGAAAGGAGGAGAGGTTGCCAATGGTGGTGTTCCTCTATCTCTCTTGAAGCTTTCCTAAGGAAGGAGTGACTTTGGAGGGATTTTGGAGAGGAGGGAGGTGATTTTGAGAGGGTTTTGCCTTCTGGAAACTCGTGGTTCTATTTTGGCAGAGTAAAAGTGCTGAATTGTCTTCCAAAATGAATAGAGGAGGCCTCTATTTATAGGCAGTTTTGTGCTTCCTAATGAAGCCGTGCAACATTAACCACTTGCTAATGAAGTCGTGCGGTCTTATCCTTTAATGACTCAGCCTGTTTCTAGAATCATGCAAGGTGGTATTCTAGAAGCTCTTTCCAGCGAGGGACTACGTGGAATTTTAATTCCTAGCAAGTCCTTCGCCCCTCGGAAGGTTTGGGAAAATTTCGAAATTTCCCCTGAACTTTAGGAAAGTCCGGGGAATGGCCGGGAAACTTAACCGGAAGGCATGAGCCAGATTTGGGTACTTACACCATCCTGAGCCTTTATCAGACTTTTTAGGACATCTTGCCTTTTCTCCCAAGTTGTCCAGATAGTGTATGAGTCCTGCAATGTCAACAGAGAAACAATAGTCATCTTTCTTAGGGTAAGGTAGTTCATCTTCGTTAGTACTATCAATGACGGCATTAATGCTAGAGTGTTCAGTTTTGGAGTAGGGATTGCCCCTATTGAATTTAGAGTGTGACGTCTCCATCTTGCCGCCAGACTGCTCGGGAGTAACAGTTCTTTTAGATGCGTTCTCTTGCATCAACTTGTCCTCTTCCAGCCTAATGAATTTTATGGCCCTCGTTCTGACTTCCTCGAGTCTTTTGCAAGGAGTCATTACTAATTCCTCATAATAGGGGGAATCTTTCTTGAGTCCCATTCTGAAAGCTTCCGTTGCGGTAGACATATCCATGTTGGGGATGTCGACAGCTTCTTTGTTGAACCTGCTTAAGTAGTCTTTCAAGGATTCGTCAGGTTGTTGAACGATCCTGTATAAATAACTGGTTAGTTTTTCAAAGACTCTATTACAAGAAAATTGATTAGTAAACATGTTAATAAGTTGAGCGTAAGATCCAATGGAGCCTAGGGGCTTGTTGATAAGCCAATGTAGAGCTGCCCCAGTCAAGGTAAACCCGAATCCTCTACAAAGGTAGGCTTCCTTGAATTGCAAGGGGATATGAATCACATCCATCTTTTCCTGGTATAAGGCGATGTGTTCCAAAGGATCGGTCGTCCCATCATACTGCTTCATGTGTGGAACAGTGAACTTTTTTGGTATCATGTTGGCGATAGCATGACTAAATCGTGGCTAATTGTAACAAGTTGGAGAGGCTTGATGGTATGGCAGGGTTATCCCCGGCACATTCATCACCATTTCCCTCAGCTCCTGTAACTATCTGTTCATTGCATTTCCTGTATCAGGATTAGCAGCAGCATAAAAAGTATTAAAATCAACTTGGGGGTTAACACTCCCTGTTTGTCCGGGAGGAACGGGTGTCACGCAGGCTGGTGCAGCGAATTGGCTAGCTTCGGGATTGATGATCACACTATCAGTGGAGGCACTGATCATTGGTATGAAACCTACATTGTCAGTCAGTGTCCCTGTATCTCTGTCAAAGGTAAGCCTCCTGGGTTGGATTGGAGAGAACATGTTGGAGCCTGAGGTGGGATTTACACCTTGGAAGGCTCCAAGCAGCGCGTAAGGGTGTGATCTAGATGATCCATCTTGCAGAGCAGATACTTCACGCTGCAATCTGGAAAAGTTGTTCATCAACATGTTGGAAGTATCAGCCTGTAGCATCACCTGGCGCCTTAGCTCGGCCATTGTATCTGTCAAGCTGGAGAGGATATCTACTGGGATCACTTGTGTAGGTGCCCCAGAAGATCCTCCGTGACCTTGACCCAAGCTGGCTGAGGCACTAACATTTTGTCCCGAAGTAGCTGTCCCGGCGGTGGCTCCTACTGAAGTTACTGCCGATGACATTCCGGTAGACATCTTGAGGATCGTTAATCAAACAAAAGACCAAAGTTTCCACAGATGGTGCCAAACTGTTTAGGTCAAATTCGAGCAATTCAACTTATTAAAAGATAAATGGGGCACAATGGAATAAGACAATGTAAATTCAAGATGCCAACAAGAGTATTTAACGAGGAAAGCCCTTGAACAACTTGTTCGCCGGCATAAAACCTCGGGAAAGATGGAATTTTATTAGTAGAAAGATGAAAGTAGGCGGATGATCAGTAGAGAGGTATGTTGCCCAGAAAGCTGTGTCGTCTGTGTTGTTACATGTGTTCATATATTTAAAGTACAAAGGATAGTAACGGTGTCCAACAAATAAATGCAATCCCTCTTTCTGTGCCTAGGATCTCGCAGGAGGTTACTGAGGTAGCTTGCTTATCCGTTGCTGAGTAAACGTTTTATTGGTAGACGTGTATTTGACTTGGTCTTTTGAACCATGCAAAACGGTTCCTGCAATATCGCCTTTCATTCATCTTGTACAGAGCGGATAGTCTGGCTGGTTGTACTGTTAAGATGATATCTCAAGATGTAACATGCTGCCGTAGTTTTTCACCCCAAACAAACTACTAAATTCATTAACACTTTTTTGGTTAAGGTAGACTTTTCCTAAAGCCTCCCGAGGTTTTTTCCCTGCGAACGATTGTTCAAAGGTTTTTCTCGTTACATATTCGTGTTCATCTTGGTTTGAGAGTTATATACCATTTGTGCCCAAACATCCTTGATAGATAAATTTAATTGTTGAAATTTGTCCAAAACAATTTGGCGCCGTCTGTGGGAACTTTAGTTTTTTGAATTCCAATCAAGATGAGCAATCCTACTTCAGCAATGTCTATGCCTATCATTACGACTGGGGCAAGAACCAACACGTCAATCTTGCCCATGACGTCTAACATTTCTTCACCCATTGGGCCTGGCGCTATTACGTCTCAAGGCCACGGGCTCAACCTGAGAGGTTCTTCATCTATGACACTGCCTGGAATTTTGCTAGAAGTTATAACTGCCATGATGGCTATGATGCAACAATTGAAGGACCATATTGACGGACAGTAACTTACCAATCAAATGATCTTCAATCACATTGACAGAATACGACAGGATTTATCGGCTTTAGGGCGCAGTGTTCCAATAGTCAGCATGTCGGAGACCTCACCTTTGCAGCTTAAAACTCTTTTCTCAGATGCTGGGCCAAGTGCAAGGAGCGGTCAAGGCAATATGTCCATGGCCAGCGCTGTTCAGACGGAAAGCACCACTATTACATCCAACCCGGTTCCGCTGTCAACATGTTTTACATTTGCGACCCCACCTCCCGTGGGGCAAACAGGGACTTTGAATATGTTTAATACTCCTTTCAATCTATTTGTTACCACTAACCCTGTTACAGATAGCACCCTCGCAAGGGAAGTGCAGCAGATCAAGGATATTCTCATGAAGGTTTCAGGAGTCACCTTACCCTTCAATCAAGCATCTCCAACCAGACATCATGATACACGCTTTGTTCCTGCCATAGCTGGAGTGGAGATCCCTAAAAGATTCCAAGTACCTCCCATGAAACAATATGATGGCACAACAGACCCCGCGGAGCATATAGCCCTGTACCAAGAGAAGATGGACATCATTAGCATTCCCCCGCATCTTAAGGAAGTTTGTTTGTGCAAAGGCTTTGGATCCACCCTATCCGGTCCCGCCTTGATGTGGCTGACTAACCAGTCTGCAAATTCTATCTCATCTTACTCTCAATTACTTAATATGTTTCTTAATCAATTCTCTTACAATTGTATGTTTGATAAATTAACAAGTGATCTTTACAGGATTGTACAACATCCTGACGAAACCCTAAAAGATTACGTGTTCAGGTTCAATAAGGAATCCGTAAGCATTCCTCATATTGACGTGTCAACTGCCACGTAAGCTTTCAGGATGGGCCTGAAGAGAGAATCACTGTTCTACCAAGATTTGGTCATGTTCCCGTCTAGAAGTTTGGAAGAAGTCAGGACGAGATCTGTTCGTTTCATTAGGCTGGAAGAAGATGAGATGGTTCATGGCAAGGCGTCAAAGAAGATGCCTACATATGAGAATCCTAACAGAAAGGCGGACTCCTCTCATCATCGATCCAATAGGTGGAAACCCTACTCTAAAACCGATTCGTCTAAAATTAATATTGTAGAAGAAGATGATGATGAAGATGACACAACTTATCCTAAGATTAGTGACTATTGTTTTTCCGTTGATGTTTTAGGGCTCCTCTACACAATGGACAACTTGGTTGACAAGGCAAGATGGCCAAAAGCAGCTGACACACCCTCACCTTGGAAGGACAAGTCTAAGTGGTGTGCTTACCAAGAAGATTTTGGCCACATTACAGACAACTGCATCGCTTTGAGAAAAGAGATTAGCTACCTACTTTCAAAAGGACTCCTCAAGGATTTGCTTGGAAAAAGGTGATCAATTTCATCACGGCTGGCTCAAACATCTGTGGGACCACGTACTCTGCAGCAAAACATCATGCTAAGGATTCCAAGGAGGATAAGTTTGAGCTGCCAACTAGGCATCCAGACCAATCCCCTGACTAGCAAATCTTTTTCGACGACGGTGATAAAGAGGACGTCTTGGACCCACATCAGGATGGCCTAGTAGTCACCTTACAGATTGCCAACTGGAAGGTGAAGCGCATCTTAATCGACAACGGTAGTTCAGCTAACCTAATCATGAAGATCACCTTAGAAGAAATGATGATTCCCCTATCAGAGGTCGTAAGGAATTCCTCCGTTCTAGTAGGTTTCAGTGGAGAAACCAAACAGACAATTGGAGAAATCAAGTTACCCATCTATGTAGAAGGAATGAACTCTATGGAAAGGATTTGTGTGATCGATTGCCCATCCTCTTATAACGTCATCTTGGGCAGGCCTTGGATCCATAACATGAAAGCAGTTCCATCTACGTACCATCAATGTTTCAAGATGCCAACACCTTGGGGTGTAATCAAGGTGAAGGGAGACCAGTAAGCTGCCAAGAAATGCTACAAAATGGATATGAAAGGGTGTTCTACTCATTAAGCGTAGCTTGTAAAGAAGAGGGTCTAGGGTGTCCTAGAATCTGTAAATATGAAGATGTCAAAACCTACCTGTTGATCGACGAGCTAGAACTGGGGCAAGCCGTCACCCTCGTAAGACGTTCAAGATGGCATATTATTGTCCTACAAAGTACCAGGGGAAGCATCTTAAGCATTATTGTGTGTAAGTTAGAATTTATTAAAATTTTAACGACAAGGTATGAACCTCTTCCTAAAATAATTTTTATTTCTTTCAAATTTATTATTCCTTTTATTCAATCAAAACCCCTACTGACTTAAGCATCGGAGGGTTGGCTAACACCCAACCCTAACATTTTCCTGTGTTGCAAGATGGAGACCCCTTAGCCTTGGATAAACGACATCAGAAGGCTGCGTGAGAGACGCCTTGAAAGGTTGAGATTTTCTTGATAACACAAGGTACACGACCCCTTCGTACTTAAGATAATTATATGGCATACCTACTGAATCATGATTGCATTATCGCCCGGGCGCACGCTTTTCACACTTGATTTAAAAAGCAGACTTAATTCACATTGTTAGATGAATTATGTCTTCTACTTTAAATTTAAGTTGTGAACTAAGGATTGTAACACTAAACATGTTACCTAAAGGGCACAGAACAATGACATTTCTACATGTCATCTACAACTTGGTTATAACATCGTTGCATGTTATCTTTACAACTTGGTTATAACATCATTGCATGTTATCTTTACAACTTGGTTATAACATCGTTTCATGTTATCTTTACTTATTGGTTACAACACTAGTACGTGTTATCTTCCGTACCCAGCATAAAAATACTCGAAGGTAAAAAGGCCAAAAGTACCATTACGATAAGCAAAAGTTAACCAAAAGACTAAGATGTTGGACCAACCCAACACCATAAAAACAAGTGTTTGGACTCTTATGAGCCACTTACAGAACTAAGAATTTAAAGATGTCTTAGGGGAACTCCCTACTTTAAAACCCAAATTCACATGCCAACAGAGGCATGGAAAATAAAACGTAACCATTGTTTAAAAAACTTGAAAAAGAAATTGTTTTTAACTTCACATTGCAGGTTCAGCTTCAACTTCCTTACCCTCTGTAAGTACGCCTATCTAATTCGCGACCCTTTATAAGTGCCTTTTAATGAAATAAAATTGCACTAGGGACATTTTGGTAAATTCCTGGTCCACTCTGAGACTTCCAGAATCTTTTATAAGTTTCTTGCGAAGGGAGTACTATTAAGTATTTTTTTCCATGCAAAAAGACCTACAGGGAATTAAACCATTTTGGACCTAAGAGGAATTACCTTGGAAGGTTCTAGAATGGCAAATTAGCGCCAGAAACGGTTAGTGGCATGTTGTGTCACGCGACAACTCGAGCCATGGAAAACAGAAGCAGAATGACGTGCGACACAATTGGCCTCTCATCTGCAGCTATAAATAGAGCCCTGCCCCTCTCATTTCTAGATCCCTTTTCAGCTTCCTAAAGTCACTCTGCCAAAATACGTACAGAAACCCTTCCCTCTCCAAAAACACACACAACACACACCAATCCCCTCAATTCAATCCCTCTCAGTCATCCAATTCACCCATCTACCTTCATACTTCACATCCACCTTGGAGCTCTCAATCCAGCACTCCATCTGTGTTTGGATCCTCATTCCAGCAGCTGAATCGAAGGTCTCTACACCTAACTTGGTGTAGAGATTGTGGACACTACAAGGGTAACAATTCCCTCCTTCTCTCTCATATTTGCCATCTTACTTGTTCATCACAATTTCTGTTCCTTGGACTTGATAATTAGGCTCCATCCGCCTTCAATTATCAAGTCCCAATATCCATCTCTCTATTTAAGTCATTTTGCTTGATTTAATCGATGTTCATGATGTGATTTGGTTATATTTGTTGCTTGTTCATCAAGGGAGTGTGGATCTCCCCATATCCACACCCCCTTGGTCGATTCGTGGTTGATTCATTATTTCCTGAGTTGATTTGGTGTTCTAACTTGATCTGTGTTGATATATGTTGATTCTAGTTTCAAATTGTAAGGTTCCTGCAGATTGGTAACATGTGTCACGCGACACAATTGGACATGTGGAGTCCTGTGTCACGCGACACAAGTAGCCACTCTGCAGAGACCATCATTTCAAGTTGTAATTCGTATGTCTAGTCTACTTGTCACTCAAAATAGAGTGTGAATCTTCAATATCCACACTCATTTGAAGTGATTGTGCGGATCTCTATTAATTTTGTGCTTAATTTTGTAAGGCTTCTGCATATGACAACTTTTGTCATGCGACACAACCTGCAAAGCAGATCCTGTGTCAAGCGACACCAATTGCCATTCTGCAGAAGTCATTTTCCAATTGTAACCTGTTCTCAGTAATGTAATTGGGATGTGGCCTCCCTTATCAAATGGTTCACAAGATGTAATTCCCTGAGTTGATTAATAAAACAAAGCATTGATATGCATTTTATTACATATTTTGTCACACATTATGCACACACTCTTGAATGTTTTAGATGTTGAACATAGAAAGACTCGTCTGCGGATGAGGCATGTTGGGTGAACTCTCAGTTCTTCCCAACACGTAACTTGACCCCCGAACCCAAATTCTCTTTTCAAAGGTTTTCAATGTTTCCTTTAAAACGGAGTGGCGACTCCCAATTTTCATTATTTTTTCGGCGAGCGTTCATTCACCCTCACCTTCTTTGGTTGACGTACCTACTTCTTCTTTCTTATCCTTCCCTCCTGCTCCACCCTGCTCGATCTCCTTGATCTCGTGCGAGTTAACCTCTCCTACGTCCACGGCTTCGCACAAGAAGGCATTTAACATGGCTACTTCATCTTCAATTCTCCACGCAGCATGTTTCCCAGCCTCGAACTCTCTTATCATATTGATTCTACTTTCCATCACCGACTTGATGGCATCCGCCATGAATTTATCCTTCGCATCCTCCAATTCTTTTATATGATCCTCTTTCACCGCTTCTAGTTCCTTGATGTGCTCTTCCTCACCTTCAACATTCTGGTAGTAAGACTTCCCAACTCCTTCTCAGCTTGATCAACCCTTAAACTTTCCACCTTGACTTTCTGAGTCAAGATCTTGTTCTTATCTTCCTTCACCTCCACCTCTTTCAACAAAAAATATATAAACTTCATCACCTGCAGGAATACATGTTCTCATGTTAAGCAATTTATGCCTAGAAAATTCTATGCACCTCATCAACTCCCTTGCAAAACCGAGGCGACACTTGGCAAAACATTAAGTCTTTCCGTATTCAGCCTGGAAAGCCTCAATATTTTGGGGGCAATTGTTTCATCCCAAAAATTTCACTTAGCATGACATCTACATCTTGATCATCCACCTTGAGGTAATGTCTTGATTTACGTCTTGAACTAACGCCTTGAATTGTCTGTTGTATATTTCTCTATTTTTTAGGAAATGAGTTACGATTCAAACGAGATAACCTTATCTTTGAAGACCTTGTCAACAAAGGGTTTAAACTTCGTAAATGGCCATAATTCTCACTGTTTTGGTAGAAAAAACAATAAAGTAGAATCTTAACTATGTTTAGTGTGTGGATTGAACAATAAGGAGGGAACTATGGAATTCGATTATATGGAACAAAAGAATGAAAAAGAGATAATGACAACACGATTTGTTAACGAGGAAAACATTGGAGGTGATAACCTCTTTGGAAAAAACCCCGGGAGTTAGGTCTCCAACCTTAAAGGTTTCACTATAATGATCACAAATACAACTTTGGAAGATAATGGAGAGGATTACAAGAGCTTTTTGTGTAGAGTGTGTGCGTATGAGCATGAATGTGTTTTTCCGTCTCCATTTCCCCTTAAATACAAGTAGATATGAAAGAGTCAATATGGTTCCTATAATCTCGGCATTTTGGTTTATAACTTCAACCTCCGTGAGACCAAGTCGCCCTAGCCGTTTGAAGGTCTGTTGAACGTGCTTGGAGATTGTTCCGCATTCCTCTCTTAATTACTGAAAAATAAGAATAAGAATATTAGGAAATATTGAACAAGTAAATATTAAAACAATACTTACAGTGTAATGACATCTCGATATGCAGGATCAATTGAAGATGTCGCCATGTTGAAAAATGCCCACAACAATTTGTCCCCAAAAACATTTGACTATGTTGGCAACTGAAGAGGCAAAATGTTTTTTCTTTGAATTAATGGTCCAACTGTCCGCTCTGCTTGATGGGACGTTTTGGAAGACGTGGCGTTGAAATGGACGGTTGGGGAGAAGAGTTATTTTTGAAAAGGAATTCTTTTTCTTTTTATTAACCGCTTGAGAGGATAAATTAATCTTCTCAAAGCTTCTTTTCACCTCCGTTGGCCCACGGCGCCGTTCGTCTCCAAGGTAAAATTCCTCCGTCTCTCACCTTCTTCCTTTGTTTATTTTTTTCTTTTTGCTTTGTCAACCATGGGTAAAACTAGGTTGTCTGCGTCCAAACCCAAGAAAGCGTCATCCCCACAAGGTCCCGTAGAGATTAATCTCGACGATTTTGTTTGCGGAAATCTTCTCACTAAACTAGCTGAAGAAACTTGTTTGTTCAATGATTCTCAAATAGAGTCCATAAAACAACAATGTTGCTTCCCAAGTGGTGCAATTTTTCATCCCTTTTCCATAAAACTTAGGTCTGAACATATTTCCCTCAAATGGATCTGTTTCTTCGAATATCCCTTCCTTCTAGGGTTTAGTTACCCTTTTCCGCTGTTGGTTACTGAGTTCTTTCGAAAAACTCAACTGGCTTATGCTCAACTTATGCCAATGGCCTGGCGAGTTTTTGCTTTTGTCCTCAAAGTAAACCGAGAAAACGGACTAAACCTAGGGCTTCCCGAAATTGCCTATTCCTATGATCTTCAACTTTTTGGTTCCAAAAGGTACCTTTTTAGAAAGAAATCAGGTAGAAATCCTTTGATGAGCACCACATCCTCCAGTGATAGGGGATGGAAGAATAGATTTTTCTTTGTTGATAGGACGTCGATTGGAGAAAAGGATGAGATATCGAAGCAATGGAACAAGGGAGGTACTTAAATTCTTACTCTTGTGACTTCCTGTTCTTGAGACAAACTGAATTGTAATTGTTCTTGCTTTTATGTAGATATTGATTGGGGAGAATTGTTTCCACCGCCAAAGACACTCTAGCCAAGATCGAAGAGTTTTTCAGCCTCCCTCTCGATAAGAGGTCTCCCAAAGGTTTGTTGGAAGCTTCGTCGACTATTCCAGGAGGATATAAAGGCTTCTACTTCTGTAATTATGTCCACCGGTAAGCTTGGTATCTTGTTACCTTTGATAACCGTCATCAATTTGATGTGTTATTCGTTATTGACAATATCTCTATGTCCATGCGGCCTCCAAACCGGTAGTTTCGTGGTCCGACTTTGACTCGGATGATATTGAGGCCATGCTCTCTCGAACCCGTTGTCAAGATTGAAAAGAAACCTCCACCTGCTCCTAAGAAGAGTCCTGTTCCCGATGAAAGCATTGGTATTGGCTCTAGGGTGAGGAAGAGAAAAGCTTGCCAAGAGGAAGTGATCGAGGTTGGAGACTCCTTTGATGGAATGTCGGCGGGAGATTTCAAGAAGAAATTCATGAGCTTTGGCGACCGGGTAAGACACCATTAATTGGATGTTGAATAGTTTCAAAGGTTGTTATAACATTTAGTAATATCAAGATGTCATCTTTCGATCGTAGGGTACGTGGAGGAATTGGCAAAAGAAGTTGAAATGGTAAAGAAGAAGTCCAAAGCCGACATCGCTTTGGTCAGAAGGAGAAGTTGGCATCGGTATAATAAGGTGAAGGAATATGAGAAGACTATAGAGCAATTAAGCAAGTCGGTGGGAGAACAAGAACAGAAAGTGAAGGACTTATTGAATAGTCTCGGCGAAAAGTGAGGATGACCACAACAAGGAGATAGCGAAGTGAGGAATTCTTGCAAACTAGCTGCAGCGAAGACTGTCTCTCAATGCAAGGTGAAGATGATGAAGGAATATCAGGAAGGGAAGGCTGGTGCTTGGGATATCAATAGGGAATGTGCCTATCTGTTCAAGTTGACAGGTGAGGTGACGGACGAGGGCGAGGTGTCTTCAAGTCCGTATGAAACGATTGTCAAGGATGCACCAGCAGTTGGAGAAGTGACACCAGATGCAACACCTGCGGCAGAAGCCACCTAAACAAAAAAGAAGGTAAAACACACTACTACATTTCTGACCTAATGTAACGCTTCTAAAGCATCTAATGTAATGCCACGAGCTAATGTAACGCATCTAATGCAACGCCAGAGCTAATGTAACGCATCTAATGCAACGCCAGAGCTAATGTAACGGCTAATGCAACGCCAGAGCTAATGTAACGCATCTAATGCAACGCCAGAGCTAATGTAACGCATCTAATGCAACGCCAGAGCTAATGTAACGAGTCTAATGCAACGCCAAAATCCTAATGTAACGCCTAAATTACTAATGCAACGCCAAAATCCTATAACCTATACCCTATACCCTACACTATACCCTATAACCTATATCCTATACCCTATACCCTATACCTTATACCCTATACACTATACTCTATACCCTATACCCTATACCCTATGCCCTATACACTATACCCTATAACCTATATCCTATACCCTATACCCTATACCCTATATACTATACCCTATACCCTATACCCTATATCATATACCCTATATCCTATATCCTATAACCTATACCATATACCCTATACCGTATACCCTATACACTATACCCTATACCCTATACCCTATACACTATATCCTATACCCTATATCCTATACCCTATACCCTATGCCCTATACACTATACCCTATAACCTAGATCATATAGGGTATAGGGCATATGGTATAGGGTATACCCTATAGGGTATAGGGTATACCCTATAGGGTATAGGGTATACCCTATAGGGTATAGGGTATAAGGTATAGGACATAGGGCATATGGTATAGGGTATACCCTATAGGGTATAGGGTATACCGTATAGGGTATAGGGTATAGGGTATAATGTATAGGGCATAGGGCATATGGTATAGGGTATACCCTATAGGGTATAGGGTATAAGGTATAGGGCATAGGGCATATGGTATAGGGGTGAAGAACTGGGGATTGGGAAAATCAGATCCTCGGCCGCCTCTCCCTCCAATGTTCACATGGTTTCCTTTCAATTTGGTATTGTTTTTTGTGTTTTATTTCGATTTGTACAAATTGTTGTTTGATTTGTGGATGGTTGTGGATGGTTGTGGACGGTGGTGGACGGTGGTGGATGGTGGTGGAGCAAAATGTAATTTTTGAAAAATATAAGGATTGATTTGAATATAAAAAAAGTTAAGTGACTGATTCGAGAATAAAAAACATTAAGGGACTGATTTGAGAAAAAAAAAAGTTAAGGGATTGATTTGAGAATAAATATATATATATTTTTAAAAATATATTTTATATATATATATATATATATATATATATATATATATATATATATATATATATATATATATATATATATATATATATATATATATATATATATATATATATATATATATTTATATATATATATATTGAAAAAAGAAAATTAAAAAAATTAATAAAATTGTGAAATTATGTTCTTTTTGGCGTTGCATTAGGTATTCAACCACTTTTTAAATTGGCGTTGCATTAGGTTCTTTTTGGCGTTGCATTAGGTGTTTATATAGTTTTAAAATTGGCGTTGCATCAGGTATTTACCTGATGTAACGCCAAAGCTCTGGCGTTACATTAGCTTACTATGTCGTTTAATTAGACCTAATGCAACGCAAGAGAATGCAACGGCCATTTGGCGTTACATTAGGCCTAATGTAACGATTTTTGGGCCCTAATGCAACGAAAATTGGCGTTACATTAGGTCAGAAATGTAGTAGTGACAACTTGGTTCTTGGTATTTTGTTGATGTTTACTAGGGTGGAATCCCTTAAGACAATTTTTATTTTTATTTGGTTTGTAATGGGTCCATAAGGACTAAAGACAATCTTTTTTATGTGTTGGGTTGGTCCAACACTTGTGCACGTTTACTGTTGGTAGTTCGGATACTTTATGGTTGCTTTAGTTTAGTTATGGTTTAATAGTTTTCAAGCACGTCAAGGCTTGTTTCTTTTGGATAATTTTTTGTATGTTTTGCACATATGGTGACATGATAGTATGTCGAAATGATAGGTACTTAGGATGACATGTATACGTCATAAACCGTAGATACTTAGATGACACGTATATGCCATAAACCGTAGATACTTAGATGACACGAATATGCCATAACCATAAGAATAATACTTAAGATCAATCATCTAACTGAGTGGGAATGGGTAAGCTATATGAGTTTACCCATATAGGCCCACCCCACACCTCAATTAGTGAGATAACTTGCGCTCCAGGCGAAGGTGTGGTAACCTAACTTCTTAAGAAAGAGGTAATTAACTCTTTAAACCTTAGAAGGGATTGTGTACCTTTAATTGAGAAGAGATGGCCAGTCTCTAACGGAGGAGAAATCGTTGTTCCTTGCGTGCATTCGATATGTCCCCATGTAAATGTGTCAATACCTCATAAGATAGAAACACGTTAAAAACGGACGCCAACTAAGGTTGACGTCTCTCCACAAAGTATATTAGCGACATCTTAACTTGTAAATAATAAAAAGATGCATAGGAGAAAAGAAAGGTTGTAAAGAATTAAAAGACGATTCATACCTGGAAAGATGAGTTCATGGGAAATCATATTTAAATGTAATACCTTTTGAGATGAATGGCGTTCCAACTTCGCGGTATCATTTGGCCATCCAAGGCTGCAAGGCGATATGCTCCTTTTCCGGCTTGTGCATCTATTAAGTAGGGTCCCTCCCATTTTGGGGCGAGCTTGCCTGCATTGGGCTCCTTGGTATTTTGGAATGCCTTTCGTAGGACTAAGTCTCCTACTTGAAACCTTCTAACCCTTACGTTTTTATTGTAAGATCGGGCTACCCTTTGATATGCTTTGCCATGCGAACTTTGGCCATGTCCCTTAGCTCGTCCACATTATCCAGGTCATGTATCAAGATGTCTTTATTATGTTCGGATGTCGGTAAAAGCCGTATCTTGCCGTTGGTACGGGGACTTCGCCTGGAATAACGTATTCGGTTCCAAATACAAGTGAATAGGGGATTTGACCAGTAGCATTCTTAGATGTCGTACTGTCAGCCCATAGGACCATTGGTAACTCTTCTTCCCAACGTCCTTTCTTCCGGTTTAGTCTCTTTTTTAAGTTGCTGATTATTATTTTGTTGCTAGACTCTGCCTGTCCATTGGCTTGAGGGTGAACAGGCGAAGATGTCACCATCTTAACACTCCAAGATGTCAAGAAATCTTGGGTCCTCTTGCTGATGAATTGAGAGTCGTTGTCACAAATTATCTCTGATGGAATTCCGAATCGGCTGAATATGTTCCTTTTGATAAAAGATATCACTTCTTTATCATGAACTTGCACATATGCCTCAACCTCTACCCATTTAGAAAGTAGTCTGTCATGGCCAAAAGAAATACTCGTCCCCCTGGTGCTATGGGAATTTTTCCTACTATGTCCATTCCCCAAACCATAAAAGGCCATGGTGACAGGATAGGGTGTAGCGATTCGGTGGTCAGTGCGAGGATGTCCCCATGTCGTTGACGGGAATCACATTTCTTTGCGTAGTCAACGGCATCTTTTTCTCATTGTAGGCCGAAATAGCCCATTCTAAGAGCTTTAGTATGTAAGCTTCGCCCCGGTATGATTTCCACAATCTCCTTCGTGCGGCTCCTTGAGAACCTTTCGATGGGCTCTATCTGCCTCTAGACATCTTAAGTAGTGACTGCGTGCGCATTTTCTAAACAAGAGATTATCAATAAGTAAATATTTAGATACTCTTACCCTGAAGGCTCTTGCATTTTTCTCCTCGGCGGGGATCGTATCATCTAAGAGATATTTGATAATAGGAGCATCCCAAGAGGTTCCTGCGGGAGAGGCAAGTATGTCGGCATCCGGGCGAACATCTCAAGATGGTCAAATGCTTTGGGATGTCAACATGTATGATTGGGATCTTGGTTTGTGAGAAGCTTTTGAAGGCCGAACCCAAGTTTGCCCAGGCATCCGCTTGAGAATTTTCTTCCCGTGGGATTTGTTCCAAGGAAAATGTTTTGAATTTGGCCGAAATAATTTTTACAATTTCCAAATATGTTGTCATCTTAGCGTTTTCGCGACGTAGGACCCGTTGTGCGATTAACAATTAGTAATGAATCCATGAACACCCGAATATGCTTGACATCTAAGTCTTGGGCTGCAGTTAAACATGCAATTAGAGCCTCATACTCGCTTCATTGTTGGTAGCCTTGAAAGCTGCAACCGATAGATTGTGGTATTATGTCCCCTTGTGGCGATTTTAGTACAACTCCAAGACCTGTACCTCTCATGTTGGAAGCACCGTCCGTGTAGAGAGTCCAAATTTTTAGGATGTCATCATCTTGAAGTTCTTTGTACTTCCAATTCCACCTCTTGTTGTAGGGTTGGAGAAATCGGCCACAAAATCGACGGGGCTTGGGATTTTATTGCGGTTCGGGCTCGTACATAATGTCGTATGTGCTTAATTGTACGAGACCATTTCGCCATTCGACCCGACATCTCTGGTTTTCTCATGGCATTCTTAATAGGATAGTTAGTGCGTGCTGATAATAGTATGTGTTTCAAAATAGTGCCTTAATTTAATAGAAGCAGTTATCAAAGCTAAAATTAATTTTTGTAAATGAGAATACCTGGTCTCAAAGCATCTAAGAGTGTCTTACTTATATAGTAGATGGGTTGCCTGATTACCATCTCGTTACGTCACCAAGGCTGCGCTTACGCGCCTTCGGACACTGCTAGGTAGATGTAAAGATGTTCTTCCATCTCCGAGGTTTGGCCAATAAGGGAGGTGTCGACGGGTAAGTTTTGAGCTCTGAAAAGCTTCTTCATGTTGTTCCTCCCATTGGAACTTCTTGTTCTTTCTTAAGATGTCGTAGAAAGGTTTGCATCGATACGAGGATTTTTGAAATGAATCTAGTGAGTGCGGCAATTTTTCCTGTCAATCTTTGGACGTCCTTGACAGATTGAGGTGATGACGGAGTTGAGAATAGCGTATTTGTTCCGGGCGGCTTCAATGCCTCTTTTAGTAACCATATAACCCGAAACTTACCGGCCTTCATTCCGAAGTTGCATTTAGCCGGATTAAGTTTCATATTGAAACAATCCAAGATGTCAAAAGCTTGAGAGAGGTTGCTTATGTGATCCTCGGCCTTCTTGGATTTTACTACCATGTCGTCGATGTATACCTCCATTGTGTCCCCAATCGATCCTTAAACATCTTGTTGACGAGCCTTTGATACGTTGCACCTGCATTTTTAGTCCAAAAGGCATGGCAATATAACAATAAATACTGTGGGGTTATGAAGGCGATGTCCTCTTGGTCGAGATGGTTCCATCCTGAATTTGTTGAAATCCCGAGAACGCGTCCATGAAAGTGAGGAGTTCGTGACACGAGGTGGCATCAACTAATGAATCTATGTGCGGCAAAGGGAAAGGATCTTTTGGGCGGGCTTTATTTAAGTCGGTGAAGTCGACGCAAACTCGCCATTTCCCGTTTCTCTTCTCTACCACAACCACATTCGCCAACCATCTTGGATAATCGACCTCCCGTATCATGTTGGCTTTGAGTAAGCGCTCTACCTCCTCCTTGATGATCTGATTTGGTTTACGCAAACTTTCTACGTTTCGGTGCACTTTGGTTTAAAGCTAGGATCTACGTTAAGTTTGTGAGTGATGACATCTTTGCTAATGCCTGTCATGTCATCATGTTTCCAAGCGAAACTCTTTATTCTGCTTCTTAATAGGTTCACAAGCTTCTCTTCTATATATCTGACGGGATGACAGTGCCAATAAGTACTTTGATGTCCGGGTTGGAAGGATCTAACAATACTTCTTTCACATCATCCTCCCTAGCTTCCAGGACTTCACGTACTTTCCTCGGTAATTGCTATGCTTGTTTTGGAGATGTAGACGCCTTCATTGAAGTTTTGTAACATTCCTTGGCCTCCTGTTGATCACTATAAATCTTAGCGACACCCCAAGGTGTTGGAAACTTCACACACTGATGGTAAGTGGAGGGTACGGCCTTCATTCCGTGAATCCACGGTCTTCCAAGAATGACATTGTAAGATGTTGCGCAATCAATTACGCAGAACCGTTCCATGGTGTTGAGGCCCTTTGAGTATATTGGAAGCTTTATCTCCCCCACCATTTCTTTGACTTCACCACTGAAGCCTACCAAAGACCGAAGACTTTTTGACAATCTCCGATTCTCGGGATGTTCATTTCCTTAAGGGTACCCAACATAATAAGATTAACGGAGCCGCCCCATCTACCGAATACGTCGTATTGCATGGTTGGCGATCCGCAAGGAAATAACCGCACCGTCATGATGGGGTTCCGGCAAGTTATCACGATCACTTTCATCAAAGGTAATTGGATCCGGCAAGGTGTCGACATCCCGGGCCGTCTCTCTGGCTTTTCCTCTTTTGACTCCTTAGCGTGTCGTTTTGCGGCGAATAGGATGTTCCACATATTTTTGAGCCTCCACCGATGAAGTTGATCACCTTTGTTGATGCTTTGGGAGAAACTGGCCTTTCAGGCTTCATGAGGAGCTTCGCATTTTCAGCCTTCTTCTTTACGGATCCCAACAACTCCTTAAGATGTCCTTTCGAGAGCAAGTAACTGATCTCCTTTCTTAACGCGATGCGATCTTCGATAACGTGTCCAAAGTCTTCATGGTAAGCGCACCCATTTTGATTTGTCACGCCATCCCGTGGTTTTGTCCGTTTTCTTTGGCCATCGGCTTTGTCTCCTAGGTTGCCCATTGCACAGAGTACACCTGAAATGTCAACAGAAAAACAATAATCAGAAATGTTAGGCACATTATCACTATCTTCATCCTCACCGTCTACCGAATTAATTTTGCTAGTGTCAATTCTCGGATAAGGATTGGGACGGTTGTTCCTGCGATGGGACGATTCGGTCTTTACGTCGGGATGGTCATATGTCGACATCTTGGATGACGACTTCGATCTTCGCAGCTCATCTTCCTCCAGTCTTATGAACCTTAATGCCCCTGCTCCCGACTTCTTCTAGCCGCTTACAAGGAGTCATTACCAAATCTTGATAATACTTGTGAATCTTTCTTCAACCCCATTTTGAATGCTTCGTGGCCATCGACATGTCAAGATTGGGAATTTCTAACACCTCCTTATTGAACCGATGGACATAATCCTTCGTAGTCTCATTAGGCCGCTTTGGGTCACATTGTAGAGATCACTTGTCAACTTTTCAAATTGTCGATTGCATGAGAATTGGTTATAGAACATGTTGATGAGCCGGGCGTATGAACCAATTGAACCTAGGGGTTGCCTAATCAGCCATTTGAGAGCTGGTCCGGACAAGGTGGATCCAAATCCCCACGCATAAGCAGGCCTCCCGGTATTGAAGCGGGATATGGATTATGTCCATCTTTTCTTGATAGTGTGCAACATGCTCCTGCGGGTCCGTGGTGCCGTCGTACAACTTCATAGATGGTACGCTGAAACGCTTCGGGATGTCGACATTTGCAATTCTTTGGGACAAACCGGGATTGATTGTAACGATTTTGGGTCACCGGTTGAATTGGAGGAGTTACACACAGCACGTTCATTATCGGCTCTCGAGATCCTGCATCTGTTTAGCTAGTGGGTTTCCTGCAAAAGGGTCGGCCATAGGAATACGATTGAAATTATTATTATTGAAAAGATTATTTAGCAAACCAGAATCGTCCGTAGTAGTCGTGACAGTAGTGTTATCTATAAATGGAATGAATGGGGTGAATCTGCGGAAGATGGCGTCAATGGGGTGTCCCGGGCAAAGATGTCGACATCATTAAAGATGTCAGCGGAGGAGGACTGCCCATTGGAATGAATTCATTCTGAAATGTAGATCCTCTGGTGTTGTCAAAGTTGAGAATCCTTGCACGCAGCGGTGATATATTATCAAGCCGAGATGCGATGAGCTGTTGGTCTTTCTGCATCTTAATCATGGAATTGGTCAACACCTTCGAATTGTTATCTTGCTTGTCCAACCTTTGATTCAACCTGGTCAAGATACTCCGGATGTCAGCATCTGCATTGGAAGACGTTGCCCCCTTTTGTGGAGTCTTCGTAGGTTGAGTTGGCTGAGACCCGGTCTGAGGAGGTGGTGGTAACAAGCTGGTTCTACCTCCTGATGTGGGAACAACGGCAGGACCTTTGCCGGCGGTGGACACATTGGGGGGTGCAGACATAGTGAATTTGATTAGGAAATGTTTCAAATAACCGATAAACCACGAGGCCCCTCAGTGGGTGCCAAATTGTTTTGGTAGAAAAAACAATAAAGTAGAATCTTAACTATGTTTAGTGTGTGGATTGAACAATAAGGAGGGAACTATGGAGTTCGATTATATGGAACAAAAGAATGAAAAAGAGATAATGACAACACGATTTGTTAACGAGGAAAACCTTGGAGGTGATAACCTCTTTGGAAAAAACCCCGGGAGTTAGGTCTCCAACCTTAAAGGTTTCACTATAATGATCACAAATACAACTTTGGAAGATAATGGAGAGGATTACAAGAGCTTTTTGTGTAGAGTGTGTGCGTATGAGCATGAATGTGTTTTTCCGTCTCCATTTCCCCTTAAATACAAGTAGATATGAAAGAGTTAATATGGTTCCTATAATCTCGGCATTTTGGTTTATCACTTCAACCTCCGTGAGACCAAGTCGCCCTAGCCGTTTGAAGGTCTGTTGAACGTGCTTGAAGATTGTTCCGCATTCCTCTCTTAATTACTGAAAAATAAGAATAAGAATATTAGGAAATATTGAACAAGTAAATATTAAAACAATACTTACAGTGTAATGACATCTCGATATGCAGGATCAATTGAAGATGTCGCCATGTTGAAAAATGCCCACAACACTCACAGATAACTAACGGCTGCTTATCATCAACAAGGGGCGAGATTCTAGGCAAAATATCAGGAATAGCATTCAAGTTGTTGTTTCGGTTACATTTTCAAATATATAAACCATCTAGAACGCACATGTATTCACGTTACACACTCTATTCTATACTCATACTGCACTTTGTACTCAAGAACTACTAAATTCAATAACACTTTTTTGGTTAAGGTAGGCTTTTCCTAAAGCCTCCCGAGGTTTTTTCCCTGCGAACGATTGTTCAAAGGTTTTCCTCGTTACATCTTCGTGTTCATCTTGGTTTGAGAGTTATATTCCATTTGTGCCCAAACATCCTTGATAGATAAATTTAATTGTTGAATTTTGTCCAAAACAGGGACAATGAATAACATACAGTAAAGATTAAAAAGAAAAAAATGTTTTTATAACGAAAAAGAAAAGGAATTGAATAGGTTGAAGATTAAAAGAACAATTCTTAATTAAATTGTCACAGCTTACTATAGCGGAATAACAAATTAGTAATATCAACATTTTCTACTCCATTCAAGCCAGTTGGCTAACAGGACATAAACCCTTATTTTCGTTCGAAAAGATCAAAAATTCGATAATTTATCTTATATTTCAAATATTTTATCGAAAAAAATTATATTTCCATCCTGTTTATATATGTGCTGGGACACGGTGGGGATTTAGTGAAAGAGTGTCAAACGAAATAAAAGTAATGGGTAAGACCCAATATACTGGTCCTACGTCAAACAGACCCAAAATCCCACTAAGCGTAAAAAGCCCATTAAGACATTCATAACTACATGCCCTCATCAAGATAGATCAGTCAACCAAGCATATGTTTCGAACTGAATTTTTTGACAAACGATCCATCCCTTATATAATCTCTGCCTAATCAAGAAACGAATTCGGTTCGACCTATATCAATCTAACGGCCTCGACCAAACCGAACGTGAATAAATCAGCGTCATCATAATAACAGACTTCTACATTCTCGCATACGCCTATTTTCCCTATATGATTGACGGGATTCGTAGCATCAATCCAATGATAACACTATAAGTATCAATCCATATTCAAGCTAAAAAGGTAACATTATTTTAAATACTAAATTATATTATGTTTTTCCTACAGTTTAATAATCTCATACACCATATCTAATCATCACACCGGAGGGTATTAGCCGGATATCATCCCGTCTAATTGTTTGTTTGTGGTTTCAGGTCTGAGGCGCTGGATTACAATCTATTGCTGGACTAATGTTGATACGGAAGATTCCTTCATCAGCATTTTGGTTATATTGCCGGGAACGAAGCATTTTATACCTTGAAATCTTACGAACCTGTGAACATGGTGTCAGTCGGTCATACTGCTAGTGCCTCTATTGATCAAGTAAATGAAAATGTCGGTGGAAACAACACAGGTGTGGATGTTGGCATCGAAAATCGCACGATGCTCCTTCCCTCTCCTCCTCCTGGAAACCCACATAGGAGACCTTCTTGTTCAAACAATGTCACAGATGGAGTAGGAATCCAGGACAAAAGGAGAGAGAAAAGGTCATGACCACCCAAGAAGGTGCCCAGGAAAGCAAGAAATACCAAACGGGTCGAACAACTGTAGGCGACCTTCCAGGTCCCTCAGCTCCTCACCCAAGTAGGAAGGCTTTACTGTTGGAACGGGCAAAATTCCTACAAAGTTTGTTGGACGTTCATGACGAATTGCTCGAGCTACCAGAGTCTCCCAGAGAGGACGACCGCAGATCCCACCAAGCAGCACCGTCACAAACGTCTCAACAGCCCAAGAATAGGGCCCTTAGACCTTCAAGAGGAAAAGGGAGAAATGAAAGACCTCGCCCAGCGGGCAACTCGGTTAATCGTACGGGTGACCTACGAGACAGGCTCAACAATAACAGGGAACAAAAAGTCAACTCGGCTCGAAGGTGGCAATTGGACGCGGACCGAATGCGAGGTAGGTCGCCTCCCAAAGAAAGGGGAGTACCCTCAGCTGGAGGTCGATCACCCCTAAGGAGAGACAGGAGAGAGAGGTCGCCTCCAAGAGTTGAAAGAGATCGAACACCTTCTTGAAGGCCGCATCAGCGAGAAGAGAGTCAGAAATTAAACTCAGTGACCCATTATAGAGATGAGGGGCCTGGGTTGGATGCTCAGGAGTTGCTAAACCTTAATATAAGGTTGGATGATATGAAGGTTGACCGTCAGATTAGCCAGATCAAGGTCGAACGAAATGATAGCACTCTTCGACCTTTGGCTCAGTGGATACTGGATCTAGGTCCTCCTGAGTCAGGTTTCAAATTACCCATCCTAGAAAAGTACTCAGGTCCCACCGATGCCTTGAACCATATGAAACACTTTGAGGCACATATATGTTTGGTCTCCTCAAAAGACGACGTGCTTTGCAAGGCACTGACGAGCACATTCCCTGGTGCTGCCTTGACCTGGTTCTGTGGCTTGACAACGGGTTGTATTAACAGTCGGAGATACATGCGACGTAAGTTTTTGGAACGGCTGGGGTCAGGAAGAAAGCAATTACCGACCTAAAATAAATAGCCTAAGGAAAGACGGAGAGTATTATGAACTATTTCACAAGGTTTAATGAGTTGGTCGACCAGATTGGGGAGGACTTGACTCATGGGGAGGTCATTAATTGCTTTAGATACGGGATGTCCTCCCTTGACTTGGATTACGAACTACAAGTCAGGCGAGCAACCCCGAGAAAAGAGTTGTTCGAGAGGGCATATGATGTCGCCGTGGTCGGGGAACAAAAAGAAAGAAAGAAAGGCACAAAGAGTGCTGAGGCAAGAAAATCGTCTAAGGGGACAATCACCATGGTCGAACAAGGCAATGGCAGGGGAAAACCCGTACTAGGGCGATCGAAAGAGTCAGTGAAAACATCACCCTCCTCACCGTTAGCCAGACTGAGATTATGAACACGGTAGACTTTGGACCCCCCCGCTCCTATAATCCCCCAAAACAAATTACGTTGAGCAAATAACAAGTACTATGATTATCATAAGAATACCGGCCATAATAAGGAAGATTGCTTGAGTTTGAAGATGATCATCCAGAAGTGGGTCAATGAGGGTTAGTAGGATCGATTTGTGAAGGGACATCGTCCCCCGGTAGGAGATTGACCTATTGGAGGGTCGCCTATACCAAGGAAACCTAGGCTGACCCTTGGGGGTAATTGCAGAGGAGACAAGTAACACATCCCTCAAACACAAAATTTTCCATTTAATTAAATCTCCTTATGTTATACCCTAGAGTTGTGTGAAGGAGGATGTCATAAGGTTTTACCCATACGAGCTGGCGACCAGCTTGGCCGCCCGAGAGCAAAGTTTGATCATCCCACAGATCATTAACAATTGCACGTCCAATTGAATCTTGGTCAATACTGGAGCTTGCAAAGACATACTTTACTACAACATTTTCAAGGAAATGGGCCTCCCGGATACTCGGTTGTAACCTAACTCGGGTCGAATGGAAGGTTTCACGAATCACAGGGTCGATGCTAAGGGCCATATCGAGCTTGAGGTGGATGTCATGCAACATCCTTTGAGAACAACATCTAAGGTAACATTCATTGTTATTGATATGGTAAGCGACTATCACACAATCATAGGTATTTCTTGCCAGGTCGCTTTGTAGATGATACCATTAATCCCACATCAAAGGGTCAAGTTTCCTAACCCTCTTGGTGTTGGGTGTGTGTTGGGGATGGCCATAGAATATCTCGACCATGTTCTTAGATCCAAGAAGAAAAGGGGCTCGAGATTGAAACACCTGAGGCAAGCTGGAAACTTTCCAAGTCAACAACTACGACCTCGAGAATGGCAACTATCTATTGTGTGGACGAGGAGATGGCAACCTATCCCTCACATGACCAGGTCATGTTTGAGGCAACACGTCCCTCAAACGACCAAGAGATGGAACTGGTGCTCGACCTTAGCCAGAGGAATGCAATTGATCCATTCTTGATCGATCAAGTTATTATTGGAGATCTATGTTGATGCGGGAAATAACCCAACATATATCCTTGAGATTCATTGTTGATGGAGGGGGTTTTCGGTTCAAGAAACTATTGAAAAGATCGGTTTGATATTGTAGTCTAAAAATAAAAAACACCAGAATTTTGGGTCCACTTAAAGGGCATTCTGGTAATTGAATATATATTTTCATCAGGAGTATTATATACCATTGGATGGATAATTGAGTCTAGTTTCATACGCAAGAAACGGATCATCATTCCGAGTTTTCTACATCAAATTATGGCCATTTTACTAAGTGTTGTGCAGGTGGACAGATTCATCCGAATTTTGACAAGTCTTTTGATCTTTCATATTTCTAGTCAATATTATCATCAAATAATTAATTCATAGTTTATCTTCTTAGTATTTTTAGTATTCCTAGACTTGGAGGGATGTTCCAAGAGTAGTATAAATACCCTAAAACATGCAATTGTAATATAGTGAGTTGAGTTTTATATAAAAGATTAAGTCTTTTGACTTTGTTTTAGAAGATGTATTTCTTCTAGTTATCTTATCCCTTAGGTTGGGTGCCTTTGGGTGGTGATTTGACTCATATTTTTAGGTGGATTCCTTTGAATATCGAGTTCGATAAACCCTTGTTTGTTCACTTGTGTTACCTCCGATGACTTCTCTACTTTTCCGGCATCATATGTCTTTCAATCGACCAAAACTCGGGGGCCACCGGTGCTGACCAACTGCCAATGAAGTTGGATAAGATGATCGAGGTTGAAGCACCATACCTTGCAGTAGAAGAGAAAAGAAGGGTTAGAGAGATCACAATTGAAACCCTACAGTTTAGGGATGGTCCAGAGCTTGAGTGCGTTAACGAGCTAGAATAGGTGGAGATCAACGCGGGCTATCCCGACCAAAAAATCAATGTGGGTAACCAGTTGTCATCTGAGGAAAAGGCTGAGATCATTGCCTTGCTACAAGAAAGCCTGGATGTTTTCGCTTAGGAGGTCAAAGACATGAAAGGGATTAAAGAGGAAGTTGTCGTGCACAAGCTTGAGGTGAACCCCTAAATCAAATTCAAAAGCCAGAAGCTGAGAATTTTTGCTCTTGACAAAAAGGTCGCCATCAAGCAAGAGATTGAAAGATTACTTAGAGTAGGCATAGTAAAAAAGGCGACCTTCATTACTTGGTTAGAAAATGTGGTGATGGTCAAGAAAGCAAATGGAAAGTGGAGATTGTGCATTGACTTTACGGACCTGAACTTAGCCTGCCCAGAGGATAGTTAACCTTTACCCCGTATTGACAAGTTGATCGATTCCATCACCGGCCATACTACTCAGAGTGTTTTGGATTCCTATTCAGGTTATAACCAAAGTAAAATGTGTGAGGAAGATATTGAGAAGACAGCTTTCCAGGCCGCCAGTGGGGTATACTGCTATACAAAAATGTCATTCGGGTCGAAGAATGCTGGGGCTACTTACCAAAGGATGGTCAACAAAGTATTTTCTATTCATATTGGCTGAAACATGAAGGCCTACATCGACGAGATGGTTATCGAAACCATGTCAGGACGTCATGTAGCTGACCTAATGGAAAAGTTCACCAATCTACGAGCAAACGACATGATGTTGAATCCAAGCAACTGTGTATTCAGAGTGGCAGCAGGAAAGATCCTTGTATCACAGCGAGGTATTAAAGCCAATCCTGAGAAGATCAAGGCTTTGGTCGAAATGCAGGATCCCACCTGCATCAAGGAGGTTCAACAATTGAATGGCCAAGAAGCTGCATTGGGGCATTTCATAGCCAAGTTGATCGAGAAATCTCTCCCATTCTTCAAGACTTTAAGGGGGACGAAAGCATTTGAGTGGATGGCCGAGTGTTCATTGTCTTTTCAATAACTCAAGAGTTATCTCACTTCTCCCCTGCTTCTTAGTAGCCCGATTCAAGGAAAGAGCTTATATGTATACTTGTAAGCGGGTGATCACACAGTTGCAACTGTATTAGTTCGGGAGGAAAATGACACTCAAAAGCCAATTTATTATGTGAATAAGGCTCTTTGAGACGTAGAAGGATGGTACTTCAACGCTGAGAAAGTAGCATACATTTTAGTGGTTGCTGCAAAGAAGTTAAGGGATTACTTCTTCGCTCATCCTATAGTCACGCTCACCAATGCACCCTTGAAGAAGATCTTACACAAGCCAGAAAGTTCAGGTCGACAACTCAATCGGGCAATCGTGCTGATAGAGTTTGATATCGAGTATCGACCTCGAAAAGCACTCCAAGCACAACCTTTGGAGGATTTTCTAGTTGAGATATTATTTACTAAAAAGGACGACCCAGAAGTTCCTAAACAAAATATTCAAAGAGGAAATAACTGTCAAACCGTCAAGAAGTTAGTTTTCCCGTTGATTGTTGGAAGGTGTATTCTGATGAGTCAGTAACCTAGAAAGTCAGTGGGGCCGGGATCATGTTAGTCGAGCCTGAAAGTGAAAAGGTTTTCTAGGAAGCTCTAAGATTCAAGTTTCAAGCTTCAAATAACATGGCTGAGTATGAGGATCTTATAGCAACCATCGAATACGCCAAATGCTTTGGCGCGACCAAGGTGGTAGCTTATTGTGACTCTCAGATGATCGTTCATCAAGTTAGAGGAGAGTACGAGGTGCTCAACTCGATCCTCGTCAAGTATTGCGGCCTAGTCAAGAAATTGATCCAGAACATGGATTTTTAGGAAATTCAGAGAATAGGCCGTGAAGACAATGAGCTAGCCGATCTACTCTCAAAGTTGGCTACATGTGATGAAGAGCACAACCAGCCCTTCTTGGAACAACCAGCCTACGAGCGAGTTCAGGTCTAATGCTTTGAGAATAGTGCCGAGTGTTGGATTAGAATAGTGCCGAGTGTTGGATTGATAAAATTAAGTGTTAGATCGAGGGCAGAGAGATACCTGAAGACGAGCAACGAGCTCGAACGATCATGAAGAAATCCCCTCGATTTACTATTCATGGATAAGCTTTATTTCGAAGGTCCTCCACTAAACCGCTTATAAGGTGCATCCACCCTCAGGAAGTCTCAAATATATTGTTCGAAGTGTATAATGGTGTGTGTGTATGTGTGGGACACCCGGGGGCCAGAACATTGGCAGACAAGATAATCACTATGGGATATTACTAGCCACATTTGAGGGAAGACGCTAGTGAGTTCGTACAAAAGTATGACAGATGCCAGAGATATGTCGATCTGCCTAAGATGCCAACCACTGAACAAACTCCTGTGATAGCCTCTTGGCCATCCGACATATGGGGAGTGGATTTGATTGGACCCTTCCCACCTGCCCGTGAAAATTGTAAGTATGTGATCTTTGTAGTAGAATACTTCACCAAGTGGATTGAGGCAAAGCCGTTGGCTAAGATTGCTGAGGAAAACACCATCAACTTCATCCATAGCCACATTTGGTGTCATTTTGGGGTGCGACATTCAATTGTATCAGACAACGACCTTCAGTTTTCAACAGGCTTTGAGACAAAAATGAATAGGTTTGGAGTAAAATACTAGAAATTGTCAGTCACCTATCCCCAGGGCAACAGACAAGAAGAAGTGGCTAACAAGTTGGTTACGTCGGCATTAAATAAGAATTTAGAGGGACGAGCTGGTAGATGGTTAGACGAGCTCCCACTTGATAATTGGCCAGACCGCACAACAACCCGGGGGCCTTATATGAAACCCAATTTCTCTCACTTATAGGTCGGTGGCCATGGCACCAGATAAACTACAAATTCCAACAGTCAGGGCCGCACTATTTGATCGGACTCAGAACGACACCAATAGATTGATCGATCTTGACTTACTTGATGAAAGGCGAATGACTACCCAGCTCAGAATGGATAATTACAAGTAGAAAAATAAGGGATACCACAACAGGAAGGTCAAGAAAAGATCTTTCAAGGTCGGAGACTATGTCCTCAGAAAAATTGAAGTAACAGGGTGTAAGGCCGAGCAAAAAATATTGTCGCCTAATTTGGAAGGCCCATACATTGTCACCAAAGTAGTCAAGGAAGGGACTTACATGATTGCCAAACCAGAAGGATGTGCGCTGAAACATCTGTGGCATGCCAGTCATGTGCCTAAGTATTATTTTTGAAGTTTTCTTGTGTCGATGTAAGGGTTGATCAATTTCCTATGTAATAATCGTGGATTCAATGATAAAGAGTTCACTCTCTTATAGTTATACCAACATTATTTTCTTGTACTTTCTACATATTAGGTAAGATCCTAAATTTAGTAAACAGGTCCGTCTCTCAGTTGATCTCATCACCTAAAACAGATTCAACTAAATCTTTAGTCAATCTCATTCTCTAAATAGATTCGACTAAATTCTTGGTTAATCTCATTCTTTAAACAAATCCGACTCTTGGTCAATCTCGTTCTCTAAACAGGTCCGACTAAAACCTTAGTCGATCTCGTTATCTAAACAGGTTCGACTAAAGTCTTAGTCATTCTCGTTCTCATACAAGCTCGACAATGAAACTAAGCCACCTTCGCCTCAAAAGTATGTGATAAATTCAATATGCATTCAAAAGGTGATCTCCCAAAATGGGCTAAGATCAACCACTACAAAAGTTATAAGATAAAACACCTCCCAAACTGGGCCAAGGTGCAAACATGGAGTAAAAACATAAAATTGTTTAGACATCTTGTACATTACAAAGAAATTTAAAAACCTACACTTTTGCTGCTGCTGCTGCGCATCTTCAAACACTTGGTCTTGAGTTATCTCCTCTTCCTCTTCCTCGTCAGCCTCTATAAGTTCTTGGACGATAGCATAAAAAATTATAGGCTTGTGCATCTTCAAACACTTGGTCTTGAGTTATCTCCTCTTCCTCTTCCTCACATGCCCAATGAGCTAGTTTTTCAACACCCAGATCGATAGGGGATCAATTACCACTCGACGTGTCATGTGTGTGTGTTTGACCCCGAGGAAATCATGAGCTCGAGACATAATGACATTGTAACACTCGTCACCGGGCTTACAATTTTCAACCGCAACCCTCTCCCTAGCTTTGGTATCCTCCTCCAATTTAACTCTAGCAGCCCGATGGTCCTCATCCAACTTCAGCATTCTATTATTACGATCCTGGACCAATTCGATTTGCTGCTTCTCCATCTTAGCCTTGTCCTGCTTAGCTTATGCCGCCTCATTTTCTAGAGTAGCCTTCATGGGAGCCCAAGCATTGACCTGCTTTTGGAGAGGAGTAAGATGCTCCTTTGCTGCATTTAGGGCCTAATATAGTTGGCACGAGCTATCTTCTCCTTCTCCAGGGCTGCCCTCCACCCGCATATGGCCCGATTGATCAGGGTCAGAGACTGCGAGACAAAAGCAAGTCGATCAAACTATTGAACTTGAAATGAAGGAAAGCTGAGAGAAGAACAAGTAGTACCTCATAAAGTATCAGACCCGAGCGGTCACTAAACTCTTCTGGAGTAAGGCCCTCCTCGTTAAAGGTGGCGAGCAAATCCCTATCAGTTGCTCGCCTGATGATGACCTGCTGTAAGTGCTCCAATTTGAGCTTGTTAGTATTTTCGTTAGAAAATTAACGAAAGTTTTAACATTCCTAACATTTCCTAACAATCCTAACTTTTCTAACAAAGCAAGGGCAAAGTGGGCATTGTTATTTAAGGTTAAACCTCAAAAAGAATCTTAAAAAGCAAAAAAAAGGAAGAAAACCAAAAATAGAAGTGGCTGGAACATAAACTGGCTGTTTAATTTGAATTTTCAAAAGATTATTCTTCCTATCCAAAGCCTGGAGCTGCATTTAATGAACAAAGGCACGCTACCAACCTTGTCCGCGCGGATACTACCTTTGTCATTTTCAGAGGGCTATAAATTGAGCCCTCCAAATCACAAAAATGAGAAGCCACAACACAATTTGCACCGAACATCTCTGGCGAATATATAGAGAAAACAGTGAGAATTCACTTGAATTGTCACCATTTTCTCTTGAATCTTTCCCAACTCACACTCACTCTCAAATTCAAACCCTAAACACATTCAAGCCTTGAACCCATTCAAACACAAACTCAAGGAAGATAGGTATAACCTCCCTCTTCTTACCCTAAATTCTCTCATCCATGCATGCATTTGCAAACTACAAAATGTAGTTCATTCATCTTTTGCCTTAGATCTAAGAAGATCACCATGGAAGTCCATCTCCATGGATGATCTTCTACCAAGATCAACATTGTTTTCAAAGTGTTCTTGCTTGCTTGCAAAGAAAGCACATTTTCAAAACCAAAAAAAAATCATTTTCATACAAAGAAAATCTTTGTTTCAAGTCAAAATTCCCCTCCCCTAGCAAATGAAGTGCTTAGTCCTAATGTACCCCAAGGATGGTTTGGTATAGTTGATTCACCACTAAAATGTCTAGTGATCACTAACCAAAACCTAGGGAAATGGGGACAAGCATGGATGCAAAACCCCCTTTAAAATCATATTTTCTTTCTTGAGAAGTTGCTGTCTAGTAGCAATTTTCTCAGACCTCAGTCCATGGTCTAATTTTTTGGACACAGATAAATGTGGAATTTGGTGTTGACTACAAAACACTTTTTGTAGCCAACATCCAGATATTTCCATACATATTTTTACTTTATTTTTTGGATGAGTAAAACTCCTCTTTTCAAATTTTCTTTTAGAGGCCAGTTCATCAGCTTCTGAAAATCCAGATCTCATATCTGAGATTTCCAGAAGGTTTTGACCCCTCAAATCTTCTACAAAATGGAAAATTCCTTCGTACAAGTCTTATTTAAGGTGTCTGGAACAACTTTCATTCTCTGAGTTTATCCAGATTATGAATTTTTAAGAGCCTTGAATCCATTTCAAAATCAAAGGTCCACTGCCTTTTTCATTCTGGCAGAAGTGACTCTCAACTTCAAAAGGTCTTTTGAGTACCAAATCTCAATCCAAAAATCTTCCAAAAAATCATGGGGTCAGTTTAATGTCTTAAAAAGATATCCCAATTTTTACTTTTCTGAGTTTCAAATTATTTTGGCCAACACACACACACACACACATACATATGATTTTCAGCTTGGAAGACTCGTTTACGCAGGCATTCCTGTGCACACTAACGTCCTTCCCGGCGTGTAACATGACCTCCGAACCCAAATTTCTAATCTCGGGCATTTTTCAAAGTTTTGGCCCTTAAAACAAAAATGGCGTGGCGACTCCGTTCTTCTTTTTCCGGGTTTTATTTGATTTTCAAAGAAACGAAAAATCGAAAGAAATTTTTCCCGCGAAATGGGTACACATTCATCACAGTGGCGAATCCGCTGGGGATTAAGCTTTTTCTAAAAAAAAATGATATTTGGTATATTGGTGGAAACCATTAAACTTACCGTTATCGCCTCCTAACACGAGTCGGGGATAAATTGTGGTTTAACAATCCCACGTAACGGTATCACCGTTTTCAAAAAAAAAGAAAAAGCTTTTGAGGGTCAAGCTTCCGTCCCGGCTTTGAAAATCATTTGTGTGTGTGTGTGTTGAATTTTGCACATTTTTCGTGTTGTTTTGGCCTCCTCGAAAAAGTCAAAATTTTGACTGTCGGAATCATGTCCCTAACTGTCGGAATTTTTGTGCTTATGTGCTCATTTCAAAAAAAAAATTCAAAAAAAAAAAGATTTCCAAAAAAGAAAATTTTCAAAAAAAATCATGCATCATATTTTTAAGACACATAAAAATTTCTATTTTACTCAGAAAAAGAAAATAGATCGCAGACACTACGCGCACGTGACCGTACACCGCACACTACGTCCCTAACCCGGGAAATCCTTGTCGCGGTCCGTTTGGTCTTATTACGCCTCGACGAGCACAAAAAGACTACCCAAACATCCCATGGAGCCTCGTGTCGACCATGCACTCTGTCCGTGACACACTTTGTCCGAGACCCGTTGGTTTTTAGTCCGGTCCGTGTCATGCCCCGTCCGTGCATAGACCTTTCCTTTCAAGCCTTTGCTCTGCATACCGACTCAATATCTTTCGGAACCCTAATCGCCGGTTCCCGCCGGTTTTCCGCCGCAGACTTTGACCAAGATATTGACCTACGCCTGACTTCGGCCATGACCGGCACAAATTATACACTCGACTCCCAAAGATTGACACCGAGTCATCAAGGATTAATGATTATTCCATGCCTAATTACGCTTAACCGACGACAAGTCAAGATCAATTGTGGACGCCATCGCCCAAATCATGCCTACTTTTCGTCGAGCCTCGGACATGATCTTGACTTTTGACGCGCCTTGTCCGTAATTTACATCGAATGCTCGTTAAGACTCGATTACCCGCCGTACTTTTAGGATCGTTTTGGCCGGTGGGACCCGCTTGCCCTATAGGACCCTCGCCCGGGCCGTCCACCCCGGGAGGTCAAAATACAGTGGAATACGAGGGGCTTATAGACGTAGTGACGGGGCCCACTGATCCAGGATCCAGAGAAGTTTGAAAAAAAAGAAGAGCAATCTTTTCCAACCGACTAGGTTAATAAAGCATGTTTTAAGTAAACGTGAACAAATAACTGCATGTTGCATAAGCCCAATGCCCAAACACCTACCCTCCTTCATTCCCAGACATCTGAACCCTCGTGCCCTTTTCCCCCGTAGCTCCGCACAAAGCTTGGTTTCGGGCACCGGGTCATCGTTTGATTAGTCGGGAAGAGTCAAGCGCGTCATCGCCTTCGCCGTTTGTTCCGACTCCGGTTTCGAATGTCCGCATCGCCGGTAATGATGGGGACAACGTCACTCCGCCTCTCTGACCCTCGCATGCAACAAAGGGAATCGCCAGCGTAACGCATGAGGTTACGACAGAAGCACAAACAATAGCCTTATTGAGGCTATTAAGAGCCATGGTCCGGCCGCCCTCAATCCGTATGGCACCTTCACCGTGGAAGAAGACGAGGATGCCAATCCCACTCTCGCCGCCCGACTACACCAGATGCCACCACCCACCTCCTATGGTGCCACTACCGTAACCCATGCTCCTCGGCCTTCAGGCCACCAGCCTCCCAACCACATCACTGGATCCATGCAGCTCGACTCGCACAAAACAAAGCCCCTTAGCTGGGACAAAGCCGCAAGATTTTAATGTTCTTCTCATGGTTGGGGTTATCTCTAATACCCCAACAAATTGGAATGCCACCTCATTTGAACCGATCAATCCGACTCTTCACAAAGAATGCCGCAGCTCTAATGCCGCCACACCTTGGTTCTGCGGGGCCACGCCGGGGCCCTCCTCGATTAGTACTGTTCAACCGCTCCTCACACAAATCCGTTCTCACTGCACTTCTATGGGTTACCAAGCCTCCATCCCGATGTCATCCGAATCACCAGATCATGGCAGCACTCCCCGGTTATACACCTCGCTCACTGCCCAGCAATTCAACAAGGACAAAGAACTCCGCACCTAAGCCTACTTACGGACCCACTGAAATCCAAGTTATCCTGGCTACATCGTGGCCGCCTCCAACTACTTTGCCGCTGAAAATAAACAAAGCAGCCGCAAGGTTCTATCCCTTCGCCCAAGCTCCTACTCATGCTCCCTGTGGTAACTCAAACCCCAGGACAAGTTTTCACCTACGTCCCCTGATCGGCCGTTCCCTCCACCCGCCCGCTCCAAATGGTAGCTCCTCTCTAGCTCGCCCACTAGCTTGAATGCCACTGTTCCACCACAAGACCCTCACTTGGCCCGGTTCATGGAACAACACAAGGAAATGAAAGCGCGTATCGTCGAACCGATCGCCAAGAAGCTCCGCTCTTCCGCCTACTGCACCCAGACTCCACTGTTCCTCTCGCCCCCACAAATTCGTGATGCCTAATCTGGATCTCTTTGATGGGACCGCATGCCCGAAAACCCATTTGGACACATATACCTTGGCAATGAAGGCCAAAGGGTGCACCAATCGCCAGCTAGCCGACTATTTCGCCTATCCTCAAGTCCAAAGCGCCTTAAAGTGGTTCTTCCGTTTGAAACCCGAAGCCAGGCTACGTGGGACCAGATTACCAATGTCTTCTACAGAGAAATATAAGGCCAATTTGGAGTGGGAAACAAATAGAGTTGACCTGACAAAAACAAGGCAGGTCCCGACGAGAATGTTGGGGACTTCTACAAGCGGTGGAATCTCGAAACTCAATGAAATGGCCATCCCTCCTTCCGAAGAGGAACAACCGGACATCTTCCGCCATGCTTGAAACCACATCTGAGAGCCTCCTCGCTACTTCCCATACTCGCACTTACGGCCATGGTTAACTCGCAGCCTAAGTTTGAAAAGGCCTACAATCAAAGAACCGCCGCGCCGCTACGTATATCGAGCTCCTCCTTCAAACATCTGCTCTCGCCTCGCCAAAGGCAAAGAAATGATTAACTATGCGGGACAGAATGTAATAACACAACTCCTTTTGCTCCCGTAAAACTGGGCCAGAGCCTGCACCACGGGTCATGAATCTCGAAAACTTTGGAATGCCTCGAATGACATCTTTAGGGGACTCGGTAAAGGAAGGCTTGATCGCGGCCTTTGGAGAATTTCCAACCCAAGAATCCGAATGCTCCTGCCGATACTACAAAGTATTGTGCTTTTCATCAAGCTCACGGACATCCGATGACAACCGCTTTACTCGAAAAAGGCAATCCAGTGGGCTAATAGAGCAAGGAAAATTGGAAGGCCCCGAAGGACCTAATACAGCCAAAATCCTCTCGCCAAGGAACCATAATCGTGAATATGATTGAATGCGGAGAATCTTCGCATGCCCAGAAGATGCCGATGAAGGTCCCCAAATACCCGTGGCCAACCTTGTCGAGGATCCCGACCGTGATTCCCTCGCCCTTGAGGATATCGAACGAATCAACCCATCTTGGTCTCATGTCGAGACTCCTTGCAAGAATACGAGGCCCGCTATTTCTGATGAAGGGAAGGCCGATATCAAGAGCCGGGCCGTTCCGGTCAAAACATGAGAGGACCATTTACACAAGATGGTTAGAACAATCGAGAAGAATTGAACAAGAAAGCTTCCCGCGAGCGCTCGTACCGGGGCTTATCAAGAAAGAGGCCGAAGAGCATCTGGAGCTAGTACACTTCACAAACCGGCTATTGGAGAAGTCAAATACGACCCCGAAGGCAAGTGAAACCGAAGAATCAGAGGAGGAAGAACTCCTTCTACATTCTACCCTGGGTGTCAAATACGTGCCACCCCTCTCACTCTTCTTTTCGCCCGCAGCTGGGGAGGAGAAGCGGAGTCACAACTACCACTTCCGGGAATGGGAGCATATGATAATTTATGCGGTTGCACGCACCCATATTCCCTAACGGGTTTGATCGGCGTTCCCTCTCCGCCGAAATCCCGTAGTATGGGAAGATGATTCCGATGACAAATGACGACGATGATGATGACGGGAGCGAAGAGTCAACCGAGGCCCCGTATCCGGAAACAACTGGAACAATCATGCCGGAAATGAACCCATGGGAGCCAGGCACAATGGCTGTTATCGAAGAAGCGATTTACGACGAAGAAACTTCGGAAGACGAATATGAAGCCGAGGACATGAAGGCCATGAAGTTTGTCGGGTCTCGAGCACGTGGATGTCTTAGAATTCAACACCGCCTACCATGCTTGGGAAAGGTGTTTTCAGGTGTCCGACCAGGCCGATAGTTGAAGAATCCGATAGAGAGAGAGAGGAAATTAACTCCCATCCGCCCAAATGAGGAAAATAACCACATGAGTTGCAGATCAGAAGTCCACCCTAAACAAAGTAACACTCCTTGTCGTCAGGTTACCCAAGAAGAGATCACCTTCCCGAATGTAATGCCAAGCCTTTCAGAGAAGTCCTAGAAACCGGCATGATACCGATGCGCCTGCCCAGCACGTAATGCTATAATCATCTCCAACTCTCTGAGTATTCATGTAAAGGAAGCCGTAATGGCCGCACCTATACCTGGATGAAATCGAAAAGTCACAACTCCCCGACAACAGCCGACTCTTGTTGTATGGAGTTAAACCATGAGCATAGCGCAGACTATGAGAGCGAATCTCGGAGGATGCCCTAGCTTATGTGGGCCATACAGGCAAACAACACAACCCCAAGCTCAAAAGCCCGTGACTTGGAAGAAGGCAAGGTATAAGGGCCGCCCGGGGACATGAGCTGGCACAGCTCAGTTCGTACCTGCTCACCACCGTTGCTAGGCTCCGCCGTAACCACGGGCCGATAGCCAAACAAAGCCCCCGTTAACATTGGCAAGATTGAAGAAATCCAACATTAGCAGACAACCGAGAGGAAGTTAACCTATGACCCAGATCCAGTATCTTCCAAGGAAATCCTAAGGCGCATAAGAAGGCCACAGATGGAACACCGAAGAAGATCGCTGCCCCTATGCTAAGACGCCGGAACCAAAACCTGACACTCGAAAAGAGGATCCCGTAAGCTCACCCAAATAAGCAAACACAGCCAACATTTCCCTCTCGGTCTCTACTCACTTCGTCCTATCCCCATAAGATGAACTCAAAGAAAGCCTCGCTCGCACTCTAGTCCCTATTGATGCTACTCCGATGACGTGGTACAGCCTGATTGGAAACATCCACTACTGAACATAATCACTTTCACAGATCTCGACCTCCCTCAATTTGGGGCTGATCATGGCAAGCCTCTCTTCATCACGTCCATTTGGATGAACGACGCCTCCCTCGGGTCCTGGTTGATAATGGGTCCGGAATGAACATTCTTAGGCAAAGATCATGAGCCTGCTTGATATCAAGACTGCAGGACTTGAAGCCTTCCTCCCTCATGGTCAAAGCTTAGCATGACTCAACATCTCGAGCAGCCCTTGGAATCGCTACCTTGGACCTCTGGTTTGGACAGAAATTGATACCTGTGGAATTCCAGGTTATTGACATCCCGATTACTTTTAATGCCTTATTGGGAAGACCTTGGCTCCACCGGGTCAAGGGTCGCCTCAAGCCTCCACAGTGTGTGAAATTCGTCTCAAATGGGGATCTGGCGACCATTTACGGGATTTAGTCACTTTGGAGGGCACGGATGGGCGGAATACCTATTCTGGAAATCAAACATGACGAGGAAGGTCTCATGCTAACGGGCTTCACGGTCGAGCCTCCCAAGGCCCAAGTGTGCAACATGAGTCTGACGGTCACTCGGGATAAAATCCCACCCGGTCTGAAAATGATGAGAAAGATGAGCTATCTACCTGGCCTCGTCTGGGAAGCACCAACAAGGAACTCACAAACTCATCGAGGTGAAAGGGCAGAATACTCGCCACGGCCTGGGATATGAGGCCTCCTCAAGTGGACACTGCAAAAGGAAAAAGATTTGAAGCTCCACAGAAGGGTCCGGTCGGCGACCCTAAATCTCTCCCCTTCAATCCTAATTTGGCTGACTACTTTGTAAAGGGTCCACACAACCAGGAAACATCGCGGAGCCCACTCCTGCAAAGGATGGCTAAAGCTGCAGGATAGCCTCAACAAGTTCAGGGGAGCCAAAGCTAACCCGGTCCCACAGAATGTTCCTGGACCTACCCAAGATACCAAGGCTGCCGCTACCATGAAGAGTGAGTGTACCTTCAAAGGCGTGCCTAACCTGGTGGAGCAGCGAGAAGCTTACCACCACAAACCCGATTGCCATGAAGATTCGAAACCTGAATTCAAATTCAGGCAGTGCCAAAAGCTAAGGCCACGGAAGTCTTTCCCTCAGATGATTGGGATGGCATGCAGCAATTGTTGGAAGAAGAATGCAGTGCAGACCTGATTGATCTCGGCTCGGTCCAAGAGATGATAGCAGCAATGAGAAAGGAAAACAAACAGTTCCGGGTCATGAGGCCACCAGCAAAGCCGCTAAAAAATTGGGAAAACCTCTCAGGCCCGTCAGCGACCAAGGAGGAAATGATCACCAAGCTTGGATTGGTCCCCCGTCCCTTTGTGTCAATCTAGGAAAAGTCCTCCCAGTCTTTCATTGTTAAGGTCGAGTCTCTAGAGTGGTCCAGACGGCCTTACGGCCTGGAAGACTGCGAGTCTGTGAGCAAGCGCTGTATTCCTTTTCGTTTTCAATGAAATGACGAACCTTTCTGAGTATCCCTTGATTGCCACTTTAACTAATGATGAATTAATTAATAAAAAATTTCAATAGTAATTCATTAGATGAAGGCGGACACATTAAACAACAAAAAAAAATCAAACAACAAAAAAATCTTTAAGCAGGTTGTCAGAAAGAGGAAAATCGAGCCCAAGCTGCGAAGAGATTTTGACAAGTATGAAGTTTGGGAAACAGAAGAGCCTAAAGAGACGCAGATTGGTGATTTCTTCGAAGGAACTGGAAAGGATGCTCTGCAAAGTCCTACAAAATCCTCAACTCAAGGAAAGTAGCCCTCTTGGTCATCAAAGAGAACATTGGTATGCAGATACGGGTTGCCAGCCGGAAATCATCTCAGATAATGGATCCCACTTCGAAGGGGAATGCGACAGGGCTGGCAGAACTCCGAGTAACCCGTCACAGTCATCTCCTTGCAGGCCCCGAACCAACGGAGCCGTCGAAGGCAAACAAGACTTTGGAAAATGTCAGTCCGAAAATGGCTGTCAGGCAGAGATTGACCCAAGAAGTTACACCCTGGCACTCTCGGGCTGCAGAACATCAGTCAGAACGCGGCTGGGGAAACACCGTTTGCCCTCACATGGAATGGAAAGCCGTGCTCCCGATCAGTCTGGAAATCCCCTCGCTCCGTATACTGCTGGAAAGCCGGATCAGCGAGGTCAAATGGCTCCAAGAGTCGCCATGATGAGATTGGCCCTCCTGGGTGAACGCCGATTGAAAGCCAATGGAACACATCCGAGCCTACAAGGAAGAGATGGCAGAGCCTTTGACAAGAAAGTAAAGCATCGGGAGATCCGAGAAGGGGATCTCGTTTTGAAAGAAAAGCCCCAAGTCCATATCAACCCCTCGGCAAATGGGAGCCTGTATGGGTCGCCATGCGTCGTCCAGAAGATCTTCTGCGGAGGAGCCATGCAGCTTGCAAGACCTGACGGGAATCCCTTTGTACACCCAAGAATGGTGACAAGGTGCGCAGATACTACAGCGTAAAAAAAAAAGAAAAAAAAAAAGAGTGCTAAAAGAGTAATACCTAACTCAGGTTGGAACCCGAAAAGGCGGCCTAGGTAAAAACAAGATTGCACCAAAAAAAAACAAACAAAAAAAAACAAAACAAAAAAAAACAAAAAAACAAAAAAAAAACAAAAAAAAATCGGCAGGTTGAACTACGAAGACCTGAGCTCCTCAAAATGAGGGAACGTAGGCAGGAAACGGTTCGGTCTAAAACACAAATAAAAGTCATACTTTGACATCAATACAACTGATCAGACCATGAAAGCGTCTCGAAAAACTCTGAAGCAATTCAAATATTCATTACAAGTTAAAAACTTTTTGATGAGTCTAAGCCCGATTCATTCCTACAACTGGCAACCTGCTAAAAGAAAACTAAGATACATAGTCAAACTAATGTGTCTACCATGACAAGAAAGGGATACTCGAAACCTCAGAGTCACTCCAAGCCACTCGTGCTCACCTCTCCCCTCTTCTTCCCCTTCGAGTCTTCTTCTTCTGAGCAGGAAAAATGTCGGTCTTCCCTCCTACCAAGCTTCTGGTATGGGAGCAGGATCTATCAAAGCCAGCTGTCAGGGCCTTAGTAGCACTGGCGTCATCTCTCATCTCCTGTAGCCTGGCTCATACACATGGGAGCCCTCCTCTCCTGTCTCTTGACGTGAGCCCTCATAGTCGTCGCAGCGTCTCCGCTCCTGTCATGAGGGTTGGCCCTCGCCTCGGCCCTCCTCCTCTCAAAGCGCCAGGTCCTCCGCACCCACAATGGCCTGGCGGCCGCCTCAAAATAGCCATCTGAGTCTCTCCTGAATGCCTCTCGTGCAATCCAGGTACCGAGTGGTCAGGAACACCGGTCTCGGACGCACCAGAATAACCCGAGAGGAAAGGCGTCATACCTCCAGTGCTCGGGAAAGAAATGGAAACACCGAGGGATCATCCATGGGAGCGGGAGCCGCCTCCCCTGATGGCTATATCATCAAAGTTCTCCAAAGGAACCTGCTCCAAGCCGGCTGTCTCAGAACCAAAGGACGGAATATAGAAGCTGGGCTGGAAAGCCCCGGAAGCATGACCACGTGAGACCCGTCTGAAGCACTCTGCGAGTCTCCACCCGCCAACAAGGGTACACTGACCATCTGATATCCTACTGTCTCGCGACCAGCCATCCAACGCTCCCATAGAGTCCTGATCATCGAAATCCACAGCAACCCCCTCCTGGCAAATATCCAAGGCTTGATCATGTCGGAGTTTCCCGAAGAACCCCCAAGCGCTCCATGAGCCACAGGGTCAAGAGGAAATCGCGCGCCGTGCATGTCCGTCTCCGGTAGCCAGCCTATCGAGAGCATGAAAAGTCTCTCCAAGATCAAAGGACGAGCATCTCTCCCGCGGCAATGAACGACTACATCCAGCGAGACCGATGGCAGATCCCAAAGGAATAGACCATGAACAGGGTCCCGACATGCAAAGTGCAAAGGCATCCCAATAGGCATCGTCAAGCAAGCCTCAGCCCCTAAACCTGTCAGGAAGGCCGGAAATGTCAAAATGATCGGGACCACGGATCATGCCTTGCGCTTCCTCCGGGAAAGATGAAGGAGGACGCACAATGTCTGTCAACAAAAGGAGCCCCTCCGGGCAAAGGAACCGCTATCTCTTCCACCTCCAAACCACCAAGCAAGGCCCGAAATTCTTCGACGGTTGGGACCATCTCGTTGAAGGAAAGGCAAAAGACATGCCTCCTAGTGTCCCAAAATGAGGAAGAAGCCCTCAAAAGCCAACAGTAATCGGAATCAATTCCTTGAGAGACCATAAGCACTTCACCTTATACCTTTCTTCAAAGAAGGACCTCCTCTCATGCATAATCTCCGGGGGACCAATCCCTGAATTTGTTGAAAAATGACATTTGGGATTCTTGGGACAATTTTGATGGAGCTTTTCTAAGGTTTTCCATGGATTTTCTCTCTTCCTCCCCCGAAAATGGCTGTTTGGACCTGGAGGTTGAAGAGGATATTTGAATTTGAAATAAAGTGAGACCGAGATCTGAAGCAAAATTAAAGGACAATGCCTGGGTGTGATTCCTCCGCGCAGACATGATTGTCATTCATTCGGAAAAATCTGCGCGGTCCAAGCTGCTACACCAAAAGAGGAATATTCCGCTCCCGGTTGCTCGGAAAACCTGTGCAAAAAAAAAAAAAAAAAAACCTCCCAAACCAGTCCCAAGTATACCAAACACTAACACTCCTTGCAAAAAAAAAAAGAACCAAGGCTCATGCAGGCAAGTTGCATTCATATACTGCATCGTACAAAAAAAAAATAAAAATAAAAATCCTAAATTATTACATTCCAAAAAAATAAAGGGAGTGTGCAAAAAAAATCAAATAAATCAAAAAAAAAAAAAAGTAGGTGACAATAATCCTAAATTATTACATCAAAAAAAAAAAAATAAAAAGAAAAAAATGTGCAGCATAAGTTGTACAAATCTCTCAATCCCAGTCATAAATCTCAAAATCTCAGGAAAATCACTCTAAAAAAAAAAAAAAAGAAGAAGAAGGGGGGGTCAATCTGACAGAGTCCACTAGGCCGCCCGACGTCTGCCCCGGTCCCTCTTGCGACTCGGGTCCGCCTGTCAGGAGCCCTGAAAATCTCGGGCTCAGGATTATCCTGGTCTGCAGAAGAGACTCCTCAGAACCAACCCAGCCACGCTCTGGTAGGGCAAGCCCAAGTGTTTGCGAAAAAAGCAGTATGCCGAAGGTGAAGGCATCGGAC
>JAFEMH010002456.1:0-340238 GCA_022495995.1 Adenophora triphylla var. japonica
TGCGGGGGAAGAGTGAGAGGGGTGGCACGTATTTGACACTGTGCATGTAGAAGGATTCTTCCTCCTCCGATTCTTCGCCATTGCCTTCGGGATCGTATTCGACTTCTCCAATAGCCGCCATGGAAGTGTATTAGCTCCGCATGCTCTTCGGCCTCTTTGCCGATAAGCCCCAAGACAGCGCCGCCGGAAGCTTTCTTGTTCAATTCTTCTCGATTGTTCTAACCATCTTGTGTAAATGGTCCTCTCATGTTTTGACCTAATGTTCCTTACTTCTTCGGCATTGGCCTTCCCTTCATCCGAGAAATAGCGAGCCTCGTATTCTTGCAAGGAGTCTCCGACATGAGACCAAGATGGGTTGATCCGCTCAATGTCCTCAAGGCCGAGGGGGAATCCGACCGTGGATCCTCGACGAGGTTGGCACACGGTATTTGGGGACTTTCATCAAGCATCTTCCCCGGGCATGCGAAGATTCTCCGCATTCAATCATATTCACCTGATTATGGTTCCTTGGCGTAGGATTTTTGATCGTATTAGGCCCTTCTCGGGGCCTTCCAACTTTCCTTGCTCTATTAGCCCCTCGGATTGCCTTTTTCAGGAGTAAAGGGCAAATGTCGACGTATGTCCGTGAAGCTTCGATGAAAAGCACAATACTTTGTAGTATCCACGGGAGCATTCGGATTCCGGGTTGGAAATTCTCCAAAGGCCGCAAAGAAGCCTTCTTTCACTCCGCCCCCTAAAGATGTCGTTCAGGGCATTCCAAAGTTTTCGAGATTCATGACCCATGGTCTGGCTCTCTACTGGGTTTTCCGGGAGCAAAAGGAGTTGTGTTATTACATTCCCGTCCCGCATAGTTAATCATTTCTTTGCCTTTTCGGAGCAGTGGGCAGGCTCAGGAGGAGCCCGATATCTCGTAGGCAAAGCAGTTAAATGGCTGGCCGCGATTGTAAGCCTTTTCAAACTTTAGCCGCAGAGTTAACCATGGCCCGTAAGTCCAGTATGGGAAGTGACCGAGGGAGGCTCTCGATGCGGTTTCAGACATGACTCGGAAGATGTCCAGCTTGTTCCTCTTCGGAAGGAGGGATGGCCATTTCACCAGTTTCGCATTCCACCGCTTGTAGAAGTCCCCAACATTCTCATCAGACGCCGCACCGTTGTTTGTAGGTCAACTCTATTTGTTTCCCACTCCAAGTTGGCCTTATATTTCTCTCGTGAAGGCATTGGTAATCTGTCCCACGTAGCCCCGGCTTCGGTGTTTCAAACGAAAGAACCACTTTAAGGCACTGGACTTCAAGGATAGATCGAAATAGTCGCCTAATCCGTCGATTGGTGCACCCTTTCGCCTTCATTGCCAAGGTATACGTGTCCAAATGGGTTTTCGCATGCACCATCAAAGAGATCCAGATTAGGCATCACGAATTTAAGTGGGGCAAGAGGAACAATGGAGTCCGGCTCAGAGGGCCTGGCGTACTTCTTGGCGCCGCCCGCCGATCCGCGCTTTTCATTTCCTTGTGTTGCTCCATGAACCAGGCCAGATGAGGGTCTGTGGTGGAAGCCACGGCATTCGTGCTAGCTGGGCCGAGCTGTGAGAGAGGAGCTACCACCTGAGGCAGATCGGTGGAGGGAATGGCCGATCCGGGGACGTAGGTGAAAACCTCCGTCCCGGGCCGAGTTACCTCGGGAGCATGAGTAGGAGCTTGGGCGAAGTGGATAGAACTCGCGGCCCGCCGTTGATTTTCAACCGGCAAAGTAGGTGGAGGCAAACGATGTAGCCTGGATAACTTCGATTTCCGTGAGCGGGGCCCGTAAGTAGGCTTCGAGTGCGGGCTGCCGTCCCCGACCGTTGAATTGCATGGCCGCCCGAGGTGAAGGGTGTATAACCCGGGGGTACTGCGTCCCGGTGATTCGGATGACACCGGATGGAGGCTTGGCAACCCATAGAAGTCTCGAGCGAGGAATGGATTTGTGTGAGGAGCAATTGAACTAGTACTGCTCTCGAGGAGGGCTCTCGACCGTGGCCCGTAACCAAGTTGTGGCGGCATCCCGAACTGCGTGGGCTGCCAGTGGCCCTTGAACTGCTGGCTGGCGAAGGCCCTGGGATTGACGGTTCCAAACCGTGGCGGGATCCCGATTAGCCGTGGCATTCCGAGATAGCCCCAACCATGAGAAGACATTCCGCATCGATTTTGTCCCCACCGATTTGTGCCGCTCTGCCGCATGGATCCGGTGGTCTCGCTGGTTGGGAGCCGGGCCGACCCGAAAATCGAGGAGCATGGGTTCTCGGTAGTGGCACCATAGGAGGTGGGTGGCGGCATCCCGGGTGTAGTCGTGGCGACCGAGAGCGGGGTTGGCATCCTCGTCTTCTTCCACGGTGAAGGTGCCATCTCGGATTGAGGCCGGCGGCCAGACCATGGCTCTTAATAGCCTCCATAAGGCTATTTAGCCGTGCTTCCGTCGTAACCTCATCTCGTTCTCGCTAACCGATTCCACCGTTGCTTCCGTCTCGAGGGGTCCCTGGAGGCGGAGTGACGTTATCCCCATCATTACCGGCCGATGCGTACATTCTCAAACCCGAGTCCGAACAAACGGCGAAGCCGATGACGCGCCTGACTCTTCCCAACTAATCAAACGATGACCCTGCCCGAAACCAAGCTTTGTGCGGAGTCGCGGGGAAAAGGACACGAAGGTTCGATGTCTCGGGAATGGAAGGAGGGTAGGTGCTTGGGCTTTAGGCTCATGCAACATGCGATTATTTGTTCACGTTTACTTAAAACATGTTTTATTAACCTAGTCGGTTGGAAAAGATTGCTCTTCTTTTCGCAAACTACTCGGGATCCCGGATCGCCGGGCCCCGTCACTACGTCTATAAGCCCCTCGTATTCCACCCGTATTTCGACCTCCCAGTGCGGATGCCGGCGAGGGTCCTATAGGCAAGCGGGTCCCACCGACCGAAAGAAAAACGATCCTAAAAGTCTCGGGCGGGTAATCGAGTCTTAACGAGCATTCGATGTAAATTACGGACAAAGCCGACGTCAAAAGTCAAGATCATGTCCGAGGGCTCGACGAAAAGCCGGCATGATTTGACCGATAAGCGTCCACAATTGATCTTGACTTGTCGTCGCTAAACCGTAATTAGGCATGGAATAATCATTAATCCTTGATGACTCAAAGGTCAATGCCGGGAGTCGTTGTATAATTTGTGCCGCCGTAGCCGAAGTCAAGGCGCCTGGCCAATATCTTGGTCAAAGTCTCGCGCGGAAAACCGCAGTAACTTCGACCGATTAGGGTCCCCGAAAGATATTGAGTCGGTATGCCGACAAAGGCTTGAAAGGAAAGGTCTATACAAAGACAGGGCATGACACGTAATCACTAAAACCAACCGGGTCTCTGACAAAGTGTGTCACTGACAAGCGCATGGTCGACACGAGGCTCCATGGGATGTTTGGGTAGTCCCGTGCTCGTCCGAGAGGCGTAATAAGACCAAACGGACCGCGACAAGGATTTCCTGGTTAGGGACGTAGTGTGCAAGTGTACGGTCACGTGCGCGTAGTGTGCAAGCGCCTATATTCTTTTTCGAGTAAAATAGAAAATTTTTTATGTGTCTTAAAAATATGATGCATGATTTTTTTTTTTGAACATTTTTCTTTTTTTTTTTTTGAAAACCCCTTTTTTTTGAATTTTTTTTTTTGAAATTTAATGAACACATAAGCACGTAAGCACGAAAATTCCGACAGTTAGGGACATTATTCCGACAGTCAAAATTTTGACTTTTTCCGAGGCGGCCAAAACAACACGAAAAATGTGCAAAAATCAACACACACACACAAATGATTTTCAAAGCCGGGACGGAAGCTTGACCCTCAAAAGCTTTTTTTCTCTTTTTTTTTGAAAACGGTGATACCGGTACGTGGGATTGTTAAACCACAATTTATCCCCGACTCGTGTTAGGAGGCGGTAACGGGAAGTTTAATGGTTTCCACCAATATACCAAATACCATTTTTTTTAGAAAAAGCTTATCCCCAGCGGAGTCGCCACTGTGATGATGTGTCGCCATTTCGCGGGAAAAAATTCGATTTTTCGCGTTTCTTTGCTAAAACCAAATAAAACCCGGGAAAAAGAACGGAGTCGCCACGCCATTTTTGTTTTAAGGGCCAAAACTTTGAAAAATGCCCGAGATTAAAGATTTGGGTTCGGAGGTCATGTTACACGCCGGGAAGGACGTTAGTGTGCACCCGGAATGCCTCGTAAAACGAGTCTTCCAAGCTGAAAATCATTTGTGTGTGTGTGTGTGTGTGTGTTTTGGCCAAAATAATTTGAAACTCAGAAAAGTAAAATTTGGGATATTTTTTTAAGACTTTAAACTGATCCCATGATTTTTTGGAAGATTTTTGGATTGAGATTTGGTACTCAAAAGACCTTTTGAAGTTGAGAGTCACTTCTGCCAGAATGAAAAAGGCAGTGGACCTTTGATTTTGAGATGGATTCAAGGGTCTTAAAACTTCATAATCTGGATAAACTCAGAGAATGAAAGTTGTTCCAGACACCATAAATAAGATTTGTGAGAAGGAATTTTCCATTTTGGAGAAGATTTGATGGGTCAAAACCTTCTGTAAATCTCAGATATGCAATCTGGATTTCCAGAAGCTGATGAACTAGCCTCTAAAAGAAAATTTGAAAAGAGGAGTTTTACTCACCCAAAAAATAAAGTAAAAATATGTCTGGAAATCTCTAGGTGTTGGATACAAAAAGTGTTTTGTAGTCAACACCAAATTCCAAGTTTATCTGTGTCCAAAAATTAAGACAATAAACTGGGATCTTGGAAAATTGCTACTGGACAGCAACTTCTCAAGAAAGAAAATATGATTTTAAAGGGGGTTTTGCATCCATGCTTGTCCCCATTTCCCTAGGTTTTGGTTAGTGATCACTTGACATTTTAGTGGTGAGTCAACTATACCAAACCATCCTTGGGGTACATTAGGACTAAGCACTTCATTTGCTTGGGAAGGGGATTTTTATCCTTTGAAAATGAGATTTGGTGCTTGAAAATGGTTTTTAGGGTTTTGAAAATGAGTTTTCTTTGCAAGAAAGTAAGAGAACTTGAAAATAATGTTGATCCTTGTAGAAGATCATCCATGGAGATGAACTTCCATGGTGATCTTCTTGGATCTAAGACAAGAAGATGAATGAACTACATTTTGTAGTTTGAAGATGCATGCATGGATGAGAGATTTAGGGTAAGAAGAGGGAGGTTATACCTATCTTCTTTGTATTTTGGGGCTTTGGCTTGAATGTATGAGTGTTTGAGGCTTTGAATGTAAGAGTGTTTGGGTTTGATTTGAGTGAGTGAAGGTTGGGAAGATTCAAGAGAAAAAGGTGACAATTCTTAGAGAATTCTCACTGTTTTCTCGAGTATATTCGCCAAATACTGTGAATTTTGTTCCTTTTTCCCCCTTATTTTTGTGACTGGAGGGCTCAATTTATAGCCCTCTGAAAATTGCAATCCCATCCGCGCGGATAGGACCTACAGCGTGCACTGTTCATTAAATGCTGCTCCAGGCTTTGGACAAGAGGAATAATCTTTTTTAAAATTCAAATTAACCAAATGATTATGTTTCCACCATTTCTTTTTTGGTGTTTCTTATTTCTTTTGCTTTTTTGATTCCTTTCCTTGGTTTATCTTTTTTTGGCAATCCCTAATCTACCCTTGGTTGGTTAGAAATGTTAGAAATGTTAGGAATTGTTAGAAATGTTATAACTTTCGTTAATTTTCTAACGAAAATTCTAACAAGCTCAAATTGGAGCACTTACAGAAAGAAGCAGGGATCGTCAGTCCAGAGACTACAGAAAGGATGGAAAAGTTAGCACGGGTCCTCAAGCGTTTCAAAGGACTCGAGGCTAATCCGATAAGGGGAGCATTCCTCGACATCACGGCTCTACCTGGACCAATTGCCACCACAGTTCAGCATGAGTACACATTCAAAGGAATCCCAGACTTGGAATAGCAACTCGAGGCACTCTTCATGGGAAACAGACTGCTGGTCACCCGCCGAGGCCGCATTCGAGACAGTAACTCCAGAGCAGAAGGAACCAGAATTTATAGAAGACGCTCTCAGTGGACCCGCTCTACAGAGTCTTTTTGAAGAAGTCATGGAGGTGCCAAACCTGATTGACCTGGGCTCCGAAAACAGCATGATCGCTATGATCGGGACAGCAGAAGCCAAGCCTCTCGACCCCCGAACCCTCATCAAGCATCCAACAATGCCACTGAAAAACTGGGTAACTTTCACCGGACCAAGGGCAAGCTAGACAGAAATGGAAGACAAGCTGGGCCTGCACCCACATCTCCCTAAACCCGGTCTCAAACCCTCTGAGTCAGTCTAATGATAATGTAGCCAACAATGTATTTCCGTTCGCATCTAATGAAAAGTCTGACCTTTCAGAGTATCCCCTCATTGTCACTTTAACAACTGATAAGTTAACAAACAACTTAAAAGACGTTAATAATGACTCACTTGATAAAGAGGCAGACACATTAAATGAACAATACATTAAAGAAGTTCTCAAGCGTGTAGTAGATCAAGAGGACAATCGGGCCCAAGCTACCGAAGAGGTTATGACTAAGTGAACCTGGGGTCAGTGCAAGAGCCTAAAGAGACACAAGTGGGCAGTTTCTTCGCCGATTCCGAAAAAGAAGCCCTGATAAATCTCCTCAAGGAGTATGTTGACGTGTTGGCCTGGTCATATCAGGACATGCCAGGACTCGATCCCTCAATCGTGGAGCACAGAATTCCCCTGGATCCAGAATCCAAGCCTGTCAAACAGAAATTGCGCAAGATCAAGCCAGAGTGGTCCTTGCAAGTGAAAGAAGAAATTGAGAAAATGCTCCGCGTCGGCTTCATCAGAGTGATTGAGTACCCGACCTGGATCTCCAACATCGTGACGGTCACCAAGGCCAATAGAAAGGTCAGATGCTGTGTGGATTTTCGAGATCTCAACAAGGCCAGCCCTAAAGATGATTTCCCACTGTCCAACATCGACATGCTAGTCGACACCACGACAAAGTCCGAAGTAAAGTCCTTCGTGGATGGGTTCGCCGGATACAACCAGATCAAAATGTCTGAGGAAGATCAAGCCAAGACTGCTTTCACCCCTCCGTGGGGGACATACTGCTACAAGGTCATGCCGTTCGATTTGAAAAACGCTGGGGCTACTTACCAGCGGGCTGCAACAGCCCTCTTCCATGACATGATTCACAAGGAAATCGAAGTATATGTCGACGACATGATCATCCACTCCAGAGGATCAGACATGCAACACATGACAGATACGAGAAAGTTCTTCAACGTACTCGAAAGCACTCCATGAGATTGAACCCCGCGAAGTACACCTTCGGCATCAAGCGAGGCAAAGTACCGGGTACATGGTTACGTAAAGAGGTATCGAAGCCGATCCCAAGAAAATCAAGGCCATCATCGACATGAAACCGCCTCGTACACCGACGTAAGTGAAAAGTTTTATGGGAAGACTTTAGTACATCGCCGCTTCATCAACCGCTTGACATCCCTCTCGCGAGCCAATATTCAAGCCGATGAAGAAGAATGCCGACATCAAATGGGACTCCAAGTGCCGCATGCCTTTTGAGAAAATCAAGACATACTTGGTGAATCCCCCAATCTTGTGCCCGCCACATGAAGACAAGCTACTCCTCCCGTACTTGACAAGAATGCATGTCAATCAGAGCAATGCTGGCACAAGAACAGAAAGATTCCAAAGTTGAGCATGCAATCTACTTCGTAAGCCAAAAGCTTCAGGGAAGTGAACTCAGCTACTCAGCATTAGAGAAAACTTGTACCGCCTTGGTATGGGTAGTCGGAAAACTGAAACACTACATGCAGTCACATTCAGTGCTCCTGGTCTCCAAGATGGATCCCGTTCGATATCTCTTTGACAAGCCATCCCTGTCAATGAGACTAGCCAAGTGGTTATTCTTCCTGGCTGAGTTCGACATCAAGTACATGGTCAGAAAGTCAACAAAGGGCAGAGTAATGGCAGATCAGCTGGCAGACTTCCCAAGCAGTGAACCCAAGGGTCCTGATCCGCAGTTTCCGGATGACGGAATCTTTTCACTCGACAGCACAAACCGCTGGCAACTCTTCTTCGATGGGGCAGCCAACAAGAAGGGAAATGGTATTGGAATGCTCCTTGTTGATCCCAAGGATGAGCACACTCCCATAGACATCAAACTGAATTTTGAAACAACCAACAATGTAGCAGAGTATGAAGCTTGTGCAGCTGGCCTAGAAGCCGCTCTCGAGTGCAACATCTCAGAACTGGAAGTATACAGAGACTCAACATTGATCATCAATCAAGTGTCCAACAAATGGAAGACGATAGATTCTGGCCTCCAGAAATACCACATGTACATGGAGGAGCTCATTGCTCAGTTCAAGGACATCTCTTTCCATTATTTGCCAAGAGACAGGAACTGCTTCGCAGATGCCCTGGCTACCCTAGCATCTCTTGTCGAAATTCCCGATGGGAAATCAGTAAAACCCCTCAGAATAGGCATACGAGAAACACCCGCTTACTGCAGTGAGATCGAAGTTAAAAATGAACTGATCGACGAACCCTGGTACAATCAAATCTACCAGTACCTCCAAAATGGAGAAGCTTCCTTTAAAAATGAAGATGGAAAATACAAAGAAGGGATCAAAGCCAAAAATATGATGGCACTAAAACGCCTGGCATCCCATTTCGTCATTCTGGGGGGTATGTTGTACAAGAAGCGCCACCAAGGGCCACTCCTTCGGTGTGTAAATAAAGAAAAAGCCAGCGAGCTAATGAACGAAGTTCACAACGAAACCTGCGGTCCACACATGAATGCCAGAGCATTGACACAGATCATCCTCCGCATGGGATACTATTGGGTATCAATGGAAACAGACTGCATCTAGTTCATCAGAAGCTGCGACAAATGTCAACGGTTCTCTAACCTCAATCACATCCCTCCTCATGAACTCTATTGCATGACTACACCATGGCCTTTCGCCACATGGGCAATCGACGTCATCGGCAAAATCACTCCGCCAGGGAGCAACGGTCACGAGTTCATATTAGTCGTAATCGACTACTTCACCAAATGGGTAGAAGCCAGATCATACAAGGTACTGAATTCTAAGAAGGTGGCCGAGTTCATCAAAGAGAACATCATGTGCCGATACGGAGTGCCCAACGAGATCATATCCGATAATGGGACCCACTTCGAAGGAGATTGTGACCAACTGCTGACCGAATTCAGAGTTACATGCCACATGTCTTCTCCCTACAGACCACAGACTAATGGTGCAGTAGAGGCATCAAACAAGACTCTCACAATGATAATCAGAAAGATGACCGCCAGAGGTCGAGACTGGCCCGAAAAGCTACATCTAGCCCTCTGGGGATACAGAACATCGGTCAGAACCGCCACAGGGGAGACTCCTTTTGCACTTACATACGGAATGGAAGCAATGTTACCAGTGGAATTGGAAATTCCATCCCTCTGAGTCCTCTTGGAAAACGGGATCAATGAAGTCGAATGGCTACAGAGCCATCACGACGAACTTGCTCTACTCGACGAGCGCAGATTGAAAGCTATGGAGCACACTCGAGCCTACCAAAGCAGAATGGCCCGAGCATTTGATAAGAAAGTCAAGGTCCGAGACACCAGAGAAGGCGACTTGGTGCTAAAGGAAAAGCCTCCTACGCAGACCAAGCCCCTAGGAAAGTGGGAGCCTACCTGGATAGGCCCGTTCGTGGTACAAAGAATCTTCTCCGGAGGAGCCATGAAGTTAGCCGATTTCGACCCCGTGAAAGGAAGCAAGCTCCGCGGATACTTCATTTGAGGAAGAGCACGAGTCAACTCTCCTTCCCCATACACCACCCCTCAGTAAAATTAAAGTGCTAAAAGAGTAATACCCAACAGGATACATTCCCAACAATGATCCAGGTAAAAAACAGGGTCGCACTTCTTTTATCTTTGTTTTTCTCAAATTCACCTAAAGTGTCGAACTACGGTGACCTGAGCCCCTTAGTCCAATTGTAAAAGGGGAACGTAGGCAGCCATCATTGGTTCGGTCTCAAAAACAAAAAAAAAACAAATAAGCATCAATTGCTTGTGTTTCGAAAAACTCTTTTCAATTAACCTACAAATTCATAACGGTTAAAATAATCTTTGATGAGTTCAAGCACGGTCAACTCTTGACTCGCTACACGCTAGCAAAACTACAATAAAACATTAATCAATTAATGTGTTTGCAATGACAGTGGGTGGATACTCCGGACAGCAAGGTCAACCTAGTCTCCCGTACTTGGTCCTTCATCCTTCTTCCCCTTCCCTTTTCCGCGACGAGTATTTTTCACCTTCACAGGGAATATTCCCGTAGTCCTTCTACCTGGCTCAGGGACCCTTCCCGATGCCTTCGTCAAATCGGCAGCTGCTAACGCAGCTCTTTCCCTAGCTCTATCTTGAGCTGCCTCTCTCCGAGTCATCATGACCGCGCTTTGATCGGCCTCCCGACTAGCATTGGCCTCATAGTCAGCCATGTCGTCCCCAGTACAATTCTGAGGGTTAGCCCCCGCTTCAGCCCTCCTCAAAGTCGAGCCGTCAGGGTGATCAAGACCCAAAAGCTCACTCCTTCTCCACAAAATGGCCATCTGTGTCTCCCCCATACACTCTTCGTACCAGTTCAGATACTGTATATACAGAACAATGCCCCTCTCCGGTGAAAGAGAACCCTGACAGGAAAGGACGTGTATTGCCACAACTGCGTGAGAAGCAATAGCGTCGAAGGATCTTCCATCAACAGAGATCCCACCTCGAAGGTAGCAGCATGACCTAAACCCGTCAGTGGCACCTGCTCCAGCCCGTACTGTCGCAGCACCAAGGATGAAATGTAGAAAGTAGTCTAGGACAACCCCGATACTCTGACAACCAAAAGACCCTCCTGAGCGGTCTGACAAGTTTGTAGTTTCCAATGAGGAACCCACCATCGCAAGTGATACGTGCGGAGTCTGGCTATCCAGAGCTCCAGTTCAGCCTGATCGCCCCCTATCACCAGAGGACATCGAGAAAAGGACCAAGGGTCACAAGACACTGGCACCTAGGGCATCATCTGCAATCGCTCCCTCAGCCACATAGTGAGCATAGCGGGACTCCCTCCCCACGTGTATCGGCTACCGGTCGCCATCCGACCTATGCCCAGGAACGTCTCGCCCAGGATCAAAGGCACGATGTCTCCCCCATTCCGACACTGCCTCACTAGGTCCAGTACACTGTGATGGCACACACCCAGAGACGTGAATGTGAACAAAGTAGCAATCGCGCACAGAGCAAACGCGTCCCATGCAAAAATGCTCCCCTCGACACTGGCAAATTTATCGGGCAGCCCCGAAATGTCGACATAGTCTGTGTTCAGTATTAGCATCCCGTATGCTTCTTCAGCTGAGATACCAAGCTGAAACACTAACTTCTCAACAGTGGCCATGCCACCCGTATAGGGAAGAACTAGCTGTTCCGTCTCAGGTCCTCCTAAAATGGCCCGGAAATCTTCAAATGTGGGAGTAATCTCGTTGTACGAAAAGTTGTACACATGATTCCATACTTCCCAGAAATGAGCCACAGCTCTCAAAAGATCCCAATCCGGCATGAGCTCCTTTAAAGCCCAAACGGATTTTGTTGGGTATGCATATTTTAACCCTCCTATTTTGTATTAGATTTGATTGATACCATAACCTCCTGTCTATTTTAAGGACTTTAGGAACCTATATAATGAAGCTTAGACTTCAATTTTTTAGCTAAGTCCATTTTATAGAATAGGTTAAAATTAGGCTTGAAGACTGGCACTAGATTCATTGGATTTGAGGTTGCAGTTCCAAGCAGTTTCAAAACTGCACTTTAGAACCGCACATGCAACCGCATGTGGAATTCCTCCTTGAATCTGCTCCTTAAAATACCAAAGTGCAACCGCTTGGTGAACCACACCTGTGCAGTTCAACTCCAACCACACTTTGCAAACCTCCTGGTGTAACCAACCGCATCTATCCAAGCGCTCCACACCATACCGCATCCAATGATTGAAGACTTGAAGTGAACCACTTTTTACCGTTGGAATCCACGTCAACAATATCAAAAGTCAACCACTAAATCTTGTCACGTGATTCAATGTCAGAGAAGATCTGCAAGGATCTTGAAAAGGTAACAGGTTTTCTAACCTCATTGCTTGCAGCTGGAGCCTGATCAGCTTTATCTGCAGCTGCTGTACCAAAGGACAAAAGTGGATATTGTGGACCAATGGGAAAGCATCAAGTACTGTCCTTGCAACAGCTGTGTCCAACGGCTAGTTCCTTGGTGCTTGGGTATAAATACCCCTAATCTTCACCATTTGAAGATGGCTTGAAAAATTGAAAGTGCTGTGTTCATAGAAGCTGAAGCTCTGCCCAGAAATTATTCAACCCTTTGAATCTTCATCTTCAACCTTCAAGAAATATATCCCAGCCTAGAAATCAAGCCTTAACACCATCAAGAATCATTGTGCTCTACATCTCACAGATTTAAAGAGCCTTGATCTTGTTCTCACACACACACCTCACTTGTTTAATCACATAGATTAATCATTTGAGATACACTGGTTATAGTCTAGGATTCAATCTTCATAGAATAGATTTTAGATTTGAGTATCAATCTTTGTATCTTGTAATCTCTCATACTCAATAGTAAAATCACTCTTGAAAATCCAAGACTAACCATCTTGGTAGTGGACGTAGATCGTTTATCGATTGAACCACTCCAAATCTCGTGTTCTTACTTTACTGCATTTATATTTCTTGTGTTTACTAATTATTTATCTCTGTCTCTGTTTGATCTTTATTTAGTTATCCATTATTGTGAAATAGTGTTTGGAGTTAACATTGTCAAAACCACACTTGTTTGTAAACCGCACTTCCCAACTGCTCTATCAAAATCGCTTTACAAACCGCCTTTATCAAAACCGCTTTGTAACTTTAGTATTCCGCTGTGCATTTTACATCTCCACTTGCAGTCTATTATCAACTGCAAGAGGTTTTGTAAGCTTAGAGGTTTAGTTTTCAAAAAAGGGCAAAAATTTGTAACAGCTATTCACCTCCCCCCCTCTAGCTGTATTTTCACCCTTGTTGCCACCTTTGGGACCAACAGATTTCATCCCGTAACAACCCTCGAAAAAACCCTTGCTTTGCCTCGTGTGGTGTCGTACCCACGACTGGAAATTGTCCAAGTATCGCTCTTGCATCTGAGACGATAGCCTAGGAAATGAAGCCATGGAAAAAGCAAAGAAAATCTTCAGGATTTTAAGAGAGAAATTCAATTGATTGATCAAAGCAAACGTGCAGTTTTCACAAATTGCAAAAGCTGAACTGCAATTTAAAAGATTCTTGAAATTGAGTCCAAGTCCGGCCGGACTGTTTTTCAAGATGACTGGGTCAACTCTACAGCCAGCTGCTTTCAATTTGGAAACATTTCCAAACCATATCCTGTTCAAGCCTCATTGAAACTACGTGCACCTCTAGTTTCAATCAACTACTGCCAACACCACTTCCGCCCCGGGCTCGTGCAACAGTGCAATTAATTAAATAACAGTGCATATAGACATAAATTTTGACCAGTTCGAATTTTTGTGCATGTTTCATTATTTATTTTTGATCAACCTACTTGCTTATTTGTCGAAAATAAAAGAAGGTAATCACTAAATAAATGTGCAAAATACAAGGTTCCGCCTCAAAGGCCCTTTCAAGTACAAGCCAAACCGTTTGGACAATCCACACATTTTGTCTGAAAATAAATCAAGAAAGAGGACTACTCAGAGTCCTGTTCGTCATTCGAGCACTCAAAGTACTGCCCCGCAACAGCCGAGCCTACCGAGGACAGGTACTCTCCAAATTCCTCCAGGCGAGAATATGAGAAAGGCCGCCTCTGCGCCTGCGACCTCTAGGACTCTCCCTGTTCGTGCCCCGAGAACGAAGAGTGACGAGCTTCGAACCCCGCCGTCTCACCAGAGAATTGGCCGAATCCCTGCGTAAAGTCTGCCTTACCAGTCGTGGAGGCAGGCGAGTCTCTCGGCCTAGACGGCCTCGGCTCATGTACAGCCGCACTCCTTCGGGAATTACACTGCAGGAACTCCACGAGTCTCCTGGCGTAATTGGCCCACCCGTCCAACTGTCTCACGGCCTGGTTGTACGTACGGCCAGACACCTGCAAATCAGGAAAGTCGTCAAAAGATAAACAGACAGCACAGATGCAACATTTGCAGAATGCTACTATCAAGTACAGAAAATCAAAAGCACTCACCGAAGCATTGGGGTCCACCCTGTACCGAGGCCTCGTCTCCTCCGGAATAGGGATCACCAATCGCCTGCGGGAACCATCAAGCCCCTCATACGCCAGCCTAGCGCGAGGGAGCGGGAGTCTCGGGGATATCCAGGGCCCTCACCCTCCCTGTGCAGCACCTGCGGGTTCCTCAGCCTCGTCCTCAGGAAGATGTCATAGTCGGCACCCTCTATGATAAACTCGGTATAGAACACACCCTGTCTATACCGCTCCAGATCCTCCATCGGTATCAACAAAGGATGCTGTATGTGTGGAGGCGGGTCCATCGGCACCATAGGAAGGGACCCCGGACCATGCTGATAGGTCACCCTCTCCCCCAGATACATCGTGTCACAATGAAGCCCCACCAGCAGCTTCCACCGACGTGTGACCTCCCTAGCAGCCTGAACCACAACAACATTAATCCGGTTCCACCAAGTCAGCTGGATCCGCGCAGAAAACTCTCGGCTCAGGGCCAGGGACACCTCCTCGTAAGTCCGCCGAGTACCCTCCCTCGACGACGCCGGCTTCTTCGCCTCCTTCTGCCAAATCAACATGGCAGGGAACAAGGACTCATACGCCTCCTTGATCTCCCATCTCTGCGAGCGGAACACCTCCAAAGCCTACACCTGTCAAGCACATGGAAAGTTATGTCAGCTACAAAGCAGATACATAAGAGTACAAAATGAGACAATGAAGAGAAAAAGATGGGAACTTACATCCAAAGCAAACGAAAAGCAGCATAAGGTGTTCTCCTCTCCCCGCGAGAACCTATCCAAGGCATGGTAGAGCTCGGCCAGTCCAGCCTCCCCCCATGCAAACCCCCTCACGGCGTCCAGATCAGTCAGCAAGCCAAGCAGAGGGAAGTGACATGATGTGTCAGAAGTAGGAAATAGGGTCGCTGACAAAGCAAACCATATGAACCCTCGAGCCAGACGCTCTGCGGTCATCCTCGGAGACCCCTCCAAATAAGCGATAATACCCCTCCTCAGATGAGCCTCCATCGGCCGGTACCGAATACCCAAGCCCCTGGCATCGGTGATATCAAAACCCAGCAGCTCCGACAACTGCCCCGGGGTGTAGCCATCCACCCACACCAGCGTGTTGCCCCAGAATGGCAACCCCGTGATCGCCGCAAAGTCAGTGGGAGTCACAGTCGCCTCCCCCCACCTGAAGTGAAAAGTGTGGGTCGTGTCCCACTAATACTCGCTCAGGGCAACGTACAAGGCCCTCACCCTCTGCGTCGAAGCCACCGCGACTACTACGCTGATGAATCCATCCAAACCGGAGTTAACCACAAGTTGCTGTGGACTCCTCTCTCCGTCCCGAGCCTCGCCTGGGAGTATCTCCCACAATGCTCTAACTGCCTCGAAGGCTCCCCTGCTCTTCAAGTTGCGAACGTCAACTGTCCCTCGCCCCTGCAGGTGAACACGGCAATAATACGTTAATATAGAAATGACATCAACAGAGTGCACAAACGCATGTTGAAATAATAAAGCACAGATATAGTTCTCATTTTTCCTAAAAATATGTCCATCCCATGTTGGAGTATTATCGGTCCAAAATCCCAAAAGGTTCAAAATATTTCGAAAAATCCGTCGAATTCAGAACTTTCAAAACCTATCGAAAACTCCGTCGAAGTCGGAAATTTCAAAACATCTCGAAAAATCCATCGAATTCGGAACTTTCAAATCATTTCGAAAAATCCGTCGAAGTCGGAACTTTCAAAACATTTCGAAAACTCCGTCTAATTCGGAACTTTCAAAACCTTTCGAAAACTCCGTCGTGTTCGAAAATTTCAAAACATTTCGAAAAATTCGTCGAATTCGGAAATTTCAAAACATCTCGAAAAATCCGTCGAAGTCGGAACTTTCAAAACCTTTCGAAAAATCCGTCGAATTCAAAACATCTCGAAAAACTCCGTCGAAGTCGGAACTTTCAATCATTTCGAACATTTCGAAAAATTACTCCGTCCCGAATTAAACTTACTTCAATTTCGGAAAACACCTCTAGGCATGGAATTTTGCAACCAAAATTTTTATGTCATCTACCCATAACGTCAATTGAACTACACTCTAGTCAATTTCGACAAAGACGCATGGCAAAGTCAAAAGCCCCAATTCGGGCACCAAGAACCCTAACTCATCTCTAGTCAAAATCCTAAGATTTAAAGAATGCACATTCTTAAAATTAACGGAATTTAGAGGAAGTTTACCTGTCTTTCGATCCCTCCCTTGGATTTGTGAGTGTCCCTAGCCGGATAAAACTCCGACGGATCCACGGGAAGAACGGTGGTTCGAATGGTCCTCACCAACCTCGTTCTTTCATTATCGGTCCTCCTATGGCGAGCCATTAGTCCCAAACCGGCATCCATGTTGATTTTCCCTCGAAAATTTGAACAAAACTCGCGAAATGGGGTATTTTATTCTCTCCTTTCTCTCTTCCTCGCCTGGAAAAATGGTGGAAATGGACTGGTTTGCATCGGCCTTGGCGCTGATTTGAATCTGGTCAAATTCAGTCCAAGTCTGGCCGGACTCTTTTGCAGCTGAAAAGATTCCTTGCCAATTTGGCCCCTCAGCTTCTCACAGTTTCAATTTTACCCCTTTTGGCCCCCAAAAGTGTAAAATTTCCCCCAAGTTAAACCTTTCTAACACCCCCTCCCCCGAGGTCAAGTCCCGTTAGTTTTCACTAATGTTCGTCTCCAGACGTTAAATTTCCGGTTAGTTTTCACTAACGTTCGTCTCCAGACGTTAAATTTTCAGTTAGTTTTCACTAACGTTCGTCTTCAGACGTTAAATTTTCAGTTAGTTTTCACTAACATTCGTCTCCAGACGTTAAATTTCCAATTAGTTTTCACTAACGTTCGTCTCCAGACGTTAAAATTCCAAATTGACGTTTGACATTCAAACGTTCATTTCCGCCCCAAACTGACGTTTGACATTCAAACACTCAGCCCCGTCTTCGGACGTTAAATCGCAACATTCACTTCCCCGGCCATTAATCGTAAGCCCGATCATCCCACTTCAGCAGCCATCAAGGCAAGCCCGCACAACAATCCCTCTTCGGCCATCTTCGTAAGTCCGAATACCTTTTCACTCCCGCAAGTGAACATTTACTTCCCCGGCCGCCAGTCGTAATCCCGATCATCCCACCTCAGCGGCCATCAAGGTAAGCCCGCACAACAATCCCTCTTCCGCCATCACCGTAAGCCCGAACATTCCACCCCAGCAGGATCCTAAGACCATCCATCTAAGAAGAAACGTCAATCAATCCCCTCGGTTCCTAACTGGCTTTGTTAGAACTCTGGACCCTCATCCACAGCAATGTGTCAGTCTCTCCCGAGACCACATCCTGTTCCTAACCCCGTCGTTAGAACGTCAATCCTTCCATGTTGTTATAACATCCATTTGAAGCGACCGTTCCTGTCATTTCCACCTTATCCCAAGCAGACAAAACCTAGCAGTCATCATGAGTCCAGCGCCCAAGGCACGAACGCCTTCACCTCAGGAAAAATGCATCCTCGTAACTCGGTCTGAGGCGCCACACACCCTTGTACGTTTCAAGTAATCTCGGTCTGAGGTGCCATACGCCCTCATATGTTTCAAGTAATCTCGGTCTGAGGTGCCACATGCCCTCGTATGTTTCAAGTAATCTCGGTTTGAGGTGCCACACGCCCTCGAAAGTTTCAGCAATCTCGGTCTGAGGCGCCACACGCCCTCGTATGTTTCAAGTAATCTCGATCTGAGGTGCGGCACGCCCTCGAAAGTTTCAGCAATCTCGGTCTAAGGTGCCACACGCCTTCGTATGTTTCAAGTAATCTCGGTCTGAGGTGCAACACGCCCTCGAAAGTTTCAGCAATCTCGGTCTGAGGCGCCACACACCCTCGTATGTTTCAGTAATCTCGATCTGAGGTGCCACACGCCCTCGTATGTTTCAGTAATCTCGGTCTGAGGCGCCACACGTCCTCGAAAGTTTCAGTAATCTCGGTATGAGGTGCCACACGCCCTCATAAGTTTCAATAACTTCGGTCTGAGGCACCACATGCCCTCGTAAGTTTCAATAACTTCGGTCTGAGGTGCCACACGCCCTCGTATATTTCAAGTAATCTCGGTCTGAGACGCCACACGCCCTTGAAGGTTTCAGAAATCCCAGGTTCAGACGCCTCACATTAGTCTCCATCCAGGTTCAGACGCCTCACAATAGTCTCCATTTAGGCTCAGATGCCTCGCGATGGTCCTCACTCAGGTACAGACGCCTCACAATAGTCTCGCTTAGGTCAAGGTCCCCACGCACGGCTCCTTGCACCTACGAACTATGATCGACTTGATTCCCGCCCGGGATACGTAGGAATCCTTTCGCTAAGGGTCCAGCCAGCTGACCTCTCAGGTCTCTTCAAGTAAGGCATCCCCCAATTTAGATCCTTATCTTTTTCAACGACCCCACTTCCTTCGGATGTGATGTCGTTGAGGGGCTAACTGTAAGTACCCAAATCCGGATCGCCAAAATCCGTAAGAAGTTAACCAAAATCCGTTAACTGGTCCGCTCCAGGTTAACCGGAACCCGTTAAGCTCCCCGTTCTCAAGCCAACGAGATGTCCCGGGACTGCCCCGTGCATCCCAACGTCAAAGCGTACTCAACAGACGTCGTCGCACGTAAAAGTACAGCTTCTCCTGAAAAACGCACTTTTCTGCACTTTCCGGGGGCGTTTCGGACATTTTCTGAACAGTTATTTAAAAAACGGACAACATCAATCAGATTTCAGTGTGAAAAGACCAAAATACCCCTGGAATGCAGTCCCAGTCCGGTCGAACTCTTTTGCAGGCAAACCAGAAATGCCAGCAAGTCCCTCCAATTTCAAAAATACCACAAAATCCCCTGGAATTCAGTCTAAGTTCGTCCGAACACTTTTGCAAATTTCACCTATAAATACAGAGGGCTGTCAACATTAAAAAAAAAAAAGAGAAAAACTTACTCCATTTCTCTCCACAGCCACGGCATAACCAGTTTTCACCCCTTCCCGAGCCCCGTTTCGCCTCGATTCGGGTGAAAACTCCGTATTTCAACCAAATACAACCCCCACCACCTCGAAACACCATTCCAAACACTAAATCATATCCTGTATATCTCCCTAAGCACTCATTTCGTCTCGGTTTACACGCCAGTCACTACAACCGTTTCGGACGAACGTTGTTGAAATGTAGACATCACCGTCAACAGGGTCCGATACGTTTTAGTCCCAGATCCTCTTCTCTTCCCGTAAGAGAAGTAATCTCGGGTTAAAACGGCGTTCCGGCCCCGTTCCGTTACTTTTATGTCATTTACAATTCCAGATCGTTTGATCCGTTGAACGTCATTTACTTTCATGTCATTTACAAATTCCGAATCGTTTGATCCGTCGATCTTCATTTACTTTATGCAACATTACAATTCAGAGCCGTTTGGTTCGTTGAACACACCTTTAAAATTTGGGTCGTTTGATTCCGTCGATACCGCACTTTAAATACTGTCATTTATAAGTCCGAGCCATTTGGCTCGTGATAGTATTTACTTATCAAAGTCCGAGTCGCAAAAACGATTCGTTGATCGCATATCATTTAATGCTTTTTTCCCATACTGAAATTACCCGGATCCGAGAAGGCCTCGCGGCCCCGGCATCTGGCATTCTTTCGCGTTGGAGGTGTCTCGCCGTTTTGCTTTCGCATTTTGTAGAGTCGCCACGCCGTTTTTATTAAGCCCAAAACATTGAAAAAGGGCATCAGTTTAAAGATAAATTTTAAACTGTTTTTGTGTGATGAGATTTTGAGTTCGGAGGTCAGATGACTCCTCGGGAAGAGAATATTAGAATATTAGAGCTCACCCGAGTAGCCTCGTAAAACGAGTCTTTCGGATACCCCTAATATCCTTTAAAAAGTTGTGTGTGTGTGTGTGTGCTTTTAAAAATGCATGCTGTATCGGATGTCTACATTGTATGCTATGTATGGAAATGTATTGAAATAGTGTAGGAAGGAAGCCTTACCAATGTTGGTTCGTGTCTGTCTTCCGCAGGGGAATAGTGTTTGAGGTCGGAGTAGCGTTCCGGATTGCTTCGGGGATGCCGGTTGTACTGCGGACGAGTTTCGGCGTAAGTTGAGGTTGTAGGCTGCGTTCGGGCGGAGGTTCGGTGTGCGTGGGGATCGTCGGGATCACTCGGGCGAGAGGTTCGGCGTGCGTTGTGGTGGCGGGAGTCACTCGGGCGGGATTTCGGCGTGGTTTGGGATCATCGGTTTGACTCGGAAAGAGCGGGACAGGGAAAGACCGACAAGGCCTCGGAGTACCACGAGGGGCCTCAGAGTACCTCGAGAGTGCCTCGGGGCAGCGCGGGAGCGTCTCGGGAGCGCTCGGAGAGGCTTCGGAGCACCTCTAGGGGGCTCGGAAGGCCTCGGAAGGATCCGAAGGGGCCGGGAATGCCTCGAGAGGTCTTAGAAGGGGAGCCAGAAGGCTTAGGGAGGAAGAGAGAAGTGGGAGGTGTGTAAAAATGAGGAGGGGGAGCCCTCTATTTATAGTCTCAGATTTGGTGCAAAGAGGTCCGTACGGACCTCCTTGGTTATCCGAGGATTTTGGTTTTCCTCGATTTGAGGGAATATGCAATGATGGTGAATATTCAGGAAATGATGATGTCCCCTTGCAAAGAGGTCCGTACGGACCATCTTGACATGCAAAGAGGTCCGTACGGACCAAGTCTGCATTTAGGGTAATCATTTCTCCGGGATTTGAGGGAATATTGTGGACTTTAAGGGGATTCAGTAATTATGGAAACAAAGAGGTCCGTACGGACCTATATTGCTTTTCCAGTTTCTGAAAATTCCCGAAAGGTCCTTTTGTCCCTTTATCCCGGAGGGCTCCTCCCTTGGTTTGGTTGGGGGTTTGAGAGGGTTTTGAGTGGGAGAGGTCTACGAGGCTGCGTGGATGAGTCTCCGCGGTGTTTCCGGGTGTTTGAAAGGGAGTGATCCAGTTGGGGTACTTACGAAGCCCCTCGACGACGTCACTTATGAAAGAAGTGGGGTCGCCGATAAGATAAGGGTCCTAATCTGGATCGCGTCTTTGGGAGAGGAAGTGGCCGTGAGGGTCAAAGTGAGGACGTGGTGGTGTCCTTTTGGGTGACCGTTTAGGTCAATAAATTTGGACCACTGTGATAGGATTCCTACGTATCCCTGGCGGGAATCAAGCACAGTCGTAGTTCGGGTGTGGGAGTGAGTGTTTTGTGAATGCGGGCGTGGTGGTGCCACAGGAATGTTGTGTGACCGCCGAGGTCGGTGGTGATAAGGGACGTGGTGGCGTCTGGGTGGCCGTATAGGTCGGTGATAAGGACGTGGTGGCGTCGGGGTGGCCGTATAGGTCGGTGATAAGGACGTGGTGGCGTCTGGGTGGCCGTATAGGTCGGTGATAAGGGCGTGGTGGCGTCTAGGTGGCCGTATAGGTCGGTGATAAGGACGTGGTGGCGTCGGGGTGGCCGTATAGGTCGGTGATAAGGACGTGGTGGCGTCGGGGTGGCCGTATAGGTCGGTGATAAGGGCGTGGTGGCGTCTGGGTGGCCGTATAGGTCGGTGATAAGGACGTGGTGGCGTCGGGGTGGCCGTATAGGTCGGTGATAAGGACGTGGTGGCGTCAGGGGTGGCCGTATAGGTCGGTGATAAGGAGCGTGGTGGCGTCGGGGTGGCCGTATAGGTTGGTGATAAGGACGTGGTGGCGTCGGGGTGGCCGCATAGGTCGGTGATAAGGACGTGGTGGCGTCCGGTGGCCGTATAGGTTGGTGATAAGGACGTGGTGGCGTCACAGGGGTGGACCGCATAGGTCGGTGATAAGGACGTGGTGGCGTCGGGGTGGCCGCATAGGTCGGTGATAAGGACGTGGTGGCGTCTGGGTGGCCGTATAGGTCGGTGATAAGGACGTGGTGGCGTCACGGGGTGGCCGTATAGGTCGGTGATAAGGGCGTGGTGGCGTCGGGGTGATCGTATAGGTCGGTGATAAGGACGTGGTGGCGTCAGGGGTGGCCGTATAGGTCGGTGATAAGGGCGTGGTGGCGTCAGGGGTGACCGTATAGGTCGGTGATAAGGACGTGGTGGCGTCTGGTGGCCGTATAGGTCGGTGATAAGGGACGTGGTGGCGTCGGGGTGGCCGTATAGGTCGGTGATAAGGACGTGGTGGCGTCAGGGTGGCCGTATAGGTCGGTGATAAGGACGTGGTGGCGTCGGGGTGGCCGTATAGGTCGGTGATAAGGGCGTGGTGGCGTCAGGTGGCCGTATAGGTCGGTGATAAGGACGTGGTGGCGTCAGGGGTGACCGCATGGAGTCGGTGATAAGGACGTGGTGGCGTCCTGGGTGACCGTATAGGTCGGTGATAAGGACGTGGTGGCGTCCGGGGTGACCGCATAGGTCGGTGATAAGGACGTGGTGGCGTCCGGGGTGACCGCATAGGTCGGTGTGAGGACGTGGTGGCGTCCTGGGATGGAAATTTTACGATTTTCCTAATCGGGTGGTTTAAGGCCTTCCGGGCCGGAGATAGTTGTGAGGACTCGAATCGTCTTCTGATCGTCTTCTAGCCGCAGGTGTGGAGGCGTGGCTGCCTTGTGATTCGAGAGGCGTAGATGCCATTTGTGTTTTTGCATGTTGATGTAGAAGGTCGGACTTACGATGACTGCCGGTGCTTGAGCTGCCGTTGAAGTGGGCAAGGATGATGGCCGATGATTGCTTCATCATTTGGCGTTTTGGGAGGCGCTTCGTGCCTTGGGACTTGTACTCGGAGGTGTTGGCTCCTTCGCGTGCTTGTTTTGCCGTTGAGTGAATGATGGTCGGTGCTGGGGATATGCAGTCTTGTATGACTTCCCTTTGACTTGTTGGGGGAGGAGCTCGGGCTTACTTTGATGGCCGATGGTTGATTTGCCGTTGAAGTGGGCGAAGTTCGGGCTTACATCGGCCCGGTGCTTGAATTGCTGAGGATGCATGACCTGCATGGGCCTCTTCTGTTGGGAAGATGAATTCGGACCTTCGGTGGTTGAGTTGTCGTTGAGCGTTTAGGGCGTCTTGTGCCTTGATATTCGTCTTTGGGAGGTGTTGGCTCCTTCTTGAATTGCCGTTGGAGTGGGCGAGATCGGTCTTACGTTTGATGGCCGATGGTTGATTTGCCGTTGAAGTGGCGAGATTCGGGCTTACATCGGCTAGGTGCTTGAATTCTGAGGATGCATGACCACTGTATGGGCCTCTTACATTGGGAAGATGGTCGGACCTTCGGTGGTTGAGTTGTCGTTGAGCGTTTAGGGCGTCTTGTGCCTTGATATTCGTGCTGGGAGGTGTTGGCTCCTTCTTGAATTGCCGTTGGAGTGGGCGAGGATCGGTCTTACGTTTGATGGCCGATGGTTGATTTGCCGTTGAAGTGGCGAAGTTGGGCTTACATCGGCTGCCGGTGCTTGAATTGCTTTGAGGATGCATGACCCTGTATGGGCCCTCTTACGTTGGGAAGATGAGTCGGACCTTCGGATGGTTGAGTTGTCGTTGAGCGTTTGGGGGCGTCTTGTGCCTTGATATTCGTGCTGGGAGGTGTTGGCTCCTTCTTGAATTGCCGTTGGAGTGGGCGAGGATCGGTCTTACGTTTGATGGCCGATGGTTGATTTGCCGTTGAAGTGGGCGAAGTTCGGGCTTACATCTGACTGCCGAGGATTGAATTGCCGTTTGAAGTGGGCGAGGTCCGGTCTTACGCTGACGGCCGGTGGTTGATTTGCCGTTGAAGTGGGCGAGGTCCGGTCTTACGCTTGACGGCCGGTGGTTGATTTGCCGTTGAAGTGGGCGAGGTTCGGTCTTACGCTTGACGGCCGGGGATTGATTTGAAGGGTTAGGGACCATTCTGCACTTGGATTTGCTGAAAAAGGCCTTAGGACAGCCAGGGGCAAAGTTTGTAAGGGCAGAAAAGTCATTTGGGCACCCCTTGCAAAGAGGTCCGTACGGACCAACCTGGGTTGCAAAGAGGTCCGTACGGACCAAGTTGATTTACGGTTCCCAATTTTGACCGGGCGTTAAAGCCGAGGCTCCTTCACTTCTTCTTCTTCGGTTACGAAAGCAGTAGAGAGAGAGGAAAACCTCCATTTTGCACCAAAATCTTCCATTTTCCTTTGATTTGCTCGCAATGGCGGAGGGATCTCGAAGGAGCCGTAGACAGCCGATCGGGAAGTGGTTGAGCGGCGAATGGAGCTTGAAAGGAATTGGACCTCGTTCGTTCCGTCTTCGAAGCACCCGGATGTTTTGTATCCGAATCCGGAGGTGCATAACCGTCGCTCCATGAACGTTGGGGAGGTAAGAAATGCATTCGTTTTGATTCCCTGCTCGAATTTTTGAATGCTAGAACTAGGTTTTAGTTTTTCGCATTTTTGAATTATTTTATGCCTTTTTGTGAAATTCTTGATGAATTGTTGAAAATGGACATGTAAAAATTGTGGGTATGTGTATTTTGTGCAGAAATGTGTAGATTAGCTCTTATTTGTGAAAATAAAGTGCCTATCTAGTGAATTTGCATGCTTTGGTGTTTTGTACCGTATGCTATTTATGTATGTACATTATGAGAAAAATTATCGTGTAGTGATAATTTTTGTGCAAAAATGTGACATGTGCCGTGTTTTGTGACGGGTTATATGTGAAAGTGTGTGCCGTGTTGGGACGGATTTTCTTTTGAGAATGTGCTATGTAGTGTGTGCCGTGTTTTTGGGTGACGGACTTTGTGGGGAAAATATGTGCGATTTGGGACGGACTTTCTTTTGAAAATGTGTCGTGTAGGGTTTAATCCCCCCCCCTTTTTTCTTTTGAGAAAATGTGTACAGTGTGTGCCGTGTTTTTGTGACGGACTGCATGGGAAAAATTATATGCATGATATATGTGAAAATTATGTGCATTGTGTGCCGTGTTTTGTGACGGGTTATATGGAAAAATTATATGTGCAATATGTGCCGTGTTTTGTGACGGGTTATATGTGCCTTTATATTAAATCTTGTGATTGACGTACCTTTGCTTTGTGTTTACTGCGGGATCTTTGGAGCTTACGGCCAAGGAAAGGCGAAGAGGATGAAGACTTCGGGGATCGCTCGAGGCATTGTGGAAGCTATGGCGGCGGATGCACGATATTTCCGTGGGCGGTAGGCCGAGTCCCGGAGGTTGGTTTATGCTTTGGCCTAGGTGTGTTCGTTGAGAACACAGGCTGGAGTGTCGACACGAGGAAGAACAAGAGTGTCTTCTGGGCCTTTCGAGTGCGGTGGGATACCACCCACACCTTCCACACGAGTGGGCGAGGTGGCGGTGACGCCCACCGATTTTGCTTTGCTATTACCGGGCTCTCCTTGAGGGGGCTGTGAGGTGGAGAGACATGATCTCGGATGATGTCTTGCCAGAAATTGCTGGGCTTTGAGCCTCGTCCTCGCGAGGGCACAGGGATCTTGTACAGCGACGTAGAGATGAGGATCACGGCCGTGTATTGGGGCCTACATCAGAGTACCGGCCGGGTGGCAGCGGAGCGGTTGGCGCGCTCCTTCTTGTGGTATGCACTGTCCGAGACTTTGTTCTCGAACCACGCGACCGCGGCTCCCTTTGCTCTGTTGGAGAGCTTGGCCCGTCTGGATAGTGCGCGACATTGCTTGGGCGAGGCGAGCTTGGCCGAGCTCTACTTTTCTCTGGACCGGTTTAGCCGGGGGTGGCCAATTCGTTGGCTGCTTTGATTTTGCTCTGGAGGTATGAGTTTATTCTTTGTTTTGATTTAGCAACTTGTCGTTTCTCCATTTTTTTTTTTTTCTTGAGCTCTTCTCTGCTTTTGTCGCGAGTGTGGTTTTATGAGGTCTTTCGGTGCTTCCCATGGGATAGAGATCACAGGGGCATTGCTTTGCGTATCTGCTATGCTCATTTGGGCTCGTACGGCCGGGGAGGAGGAGGACCCGGCGGGTAAGCTCACCATTGCCTACGGGGAGGTGCGGGAGCGTTTGGAGCGAGATAGCCGTGAGGGTTTCGTCTTGTTCCCATGGGCTCGGTATGAGGGTGATGAGTTTGAGGAGCTCAGGAGTGACGGCGCGGCGGAAGATCTTTGCGGGGCTTGACTTGCGACGCCATGTATGCGGGAGCGAGTCTTACAGCGGCATGGCCGGGTGTGCTTCCCGTTGCTCAGGGACCCTCCGTTTGGGATGTTTGACTCCGGGATATGGATGTCTTTGGATTTTGAGAGGTACCTTGGCGGTGTGGGTGCCGAGGAGTTTATTTTGTTTGGTGAGGAGTACGAGACCTTCGTTAGGAGGAAGGCGAGGACGCCCAGTGCTGGCGCGGGAGAGAGAGGGCGCCGCGAGCTCCCGAGAGGTTCCGATGCGGGGCCGGATTTCACTTATGTCCGTGGGGACGGATCGCGGAGGAGGGTGTGCATGCCCGTTCGGAGCGAGCTCCTGCACTCTGAGTGGACCCCAAACGGATCGGTGAGTGTGCGACTCTTTTCCATCTTGGCATCTTTTACGTATTTTTTCTCTTTTTGTTGTTGAGTATCTTGCATTGATGAGCGTTTCTTTGGGCTGTTTGCTTGTGCGGAGTCCGGGGAGAGCCTATGATGCGGCGGCTCGCCGTTATGTGGCGATGAGATCCTTTGCTAAGAAGATGGCGTCGAAGATGTCTGCCGGTCTTCGCGTCGTATGCCGGCGTATGAGCCGATGCCTTCGAGGCATTCGGTGGATGTTCCTCCAGAGGCCGAGCCGGAGCCGCAGCGGGAGGGACCTTCGAGAGGGCGGCATAGCATGGATGCGGGGCGTCTTACGGAGGCTGCGGGGCCTTCGAGGGAGCAGCCCTTTTATCGGTTCATGCCTCCGCATGCCGCTCGAGTGAGGATTCTCGAGCCTTCTTTCTTCGACCCTTTCGCCGGATTTGATCCTTGATTATTTTGAGTGGCGAGCTCAGGAGGGCTCGGTACTACGATGATGAGGGCGTGACGGGGCGAGTTCAGGATGCCCGATTTTTCTTTGGAGGATCTTGGCGAGGATGATGATGACGAGGGCTCGATTAGTATTCATTTGCTTTCCCTCTTTTCATATCCCTCTCTCCTTTTTTTTTTTGTTTAGCAACGAGACATTTTGTACTGTAATAAAACACATGTATTTGCATGGCAAACGGTATTTTATTTTAAGATGTAATGTCATTTATTTTTGTGATTCCAGGAATTGTCCTAGAAATTGTTGCTATTATTATTTTTATTTTTGTACATGCCACGTGGCGAGAGTGCGTTTGTGGGTAGTGTTGGTTTGCGGAAATGGCTTTGGCAGTGTTTGGGCTGTTTGGAGCAAGGTTTCTTGAGGCCGGTGGTTTTGTGCTTGTTTTACGGGAAATGGGCTCTGTTTGCAAGGAGGTCCGTACGGACATACTTAGCATGCAAAGAGGTCCGTACGGACCAACCTTGCTTTGGGAAGGACATAAATGTTTTCCGATGTCTGGACTTTCTCCCATTCCCCATTTGCGGCCATTTTCGAGCTTTCTTCCCCATTTTCTCTAGGGACCTCCATTTTTGCCATGGATTCTTCGTATGTTCCTAGGATTTTGCCGAGGCTTTCGCGGGAGAGGCAAGCACACTTCCTTGAGCGGTTGAAAATGTGGATGAGACGCCGTATGAGGCATCGAGACGGAGCTTTCGAGGTAAGGTTTCGTCTTTGCTCGGTTTGGTCTTTTAAGGAGTTGGTTCCTGATTGGGATTTGTTGCGGGCTGCGCGAAGTTGCAGGATGTTAGGAGGCACGTGTCTTGTTTCTCCTACAATGAAATGGTGCCCACTTTTGAGGATTTTCGGGCTTTGATTGGAGGGCCGGAGGTGGAGGCCATCTCGCTTCCTTTGGTTGGTGGTCTTTGCGGTGAGCGTGAAGCTTGCGGACTTTCTTCGTGCTTCGTTGGAAGAAGTGCGGGGCATGATCCTTGATTCGGGTCATATCGACATTTACGAGCTGCCGGAGCGGTTCATGGTTGATGATGAGTGACGTCTCTTGGGATGTATTTGCCTTGTGCGTGATGGCGACGCTTTTACAGTCGGCTCCCTTGGCATTTGTGATGGCGCTTTGCTAGATGTGGTAGGGCACTGCAGAGTGGAGAGGATATTGTCCCGTTGGTGTTGGGAGAGACTCTTCATGGTATCGGCCGTGCTGGCGGCGAGGGATCGTTTTATGAGAGGGAAGCCCCGCTTTGCTCACCTTGTGGGCTGCGAGAGAGACTCCGAGGCCATGCCCGAGGCTCAGGCGTCGTTTAGCCCGTGGTCATTTGCTCGCGACCTCTTGTGTTGGATATGGATCGGTCCGCACTTTGGGAGAGATGGATGGCACGGCTTGGTACGCATCGAGATCCGGTGGGTTCCGCCTTTGGAGGATTGAGACCGGGAGGATCTTGCGAGGAAGGGTCTACGTTGTCGAGTTCCAGGTTTGTCTTGGTCACTCCTTCTATGTTCCGTCGCTTGTTTCCGGCGGTTTGGGATGAAGCGAGGAGCCTTTGTTGGGGTGGGATGACCTTGCTACTTTGCGGAGATAGCTCCTCTTTGTATGGCGGCTCCAGGTGCCTTCTTGTATTGTACGAGGGTATGGAGGTATTCCGCTTTCCCTCTGTGGTACTCCTTAGGCGTCGGGAGAGTGTCGTGTTGACGACTCGATGTATCGGCTTTGGTATGAGTAGCGTGTTGGGCGATCCCAGTGGTCTTGGAAAGCGAGGCGTGCGACGGTGCAGGACCGGTTGCCGTAGCGGCTATTGCCTTAGGAGTGCCGGCACAGTCGACCCTTTGGATGTGACGGGAGACGCTTTGTTTGACTACGAGACTAGAGTTGGCCAGGCGACGGGGAGAGGTCCTCTTTTACGGGCTTCGCGAGGAGGAGATCCGAGCCGAAGCACGGGCGAATGAAGCCACGAGAGCTCTTGGATTATTTGACTCTACGGGAGGACCCCGGATCTCGGGCGAGAGACGCAGAGTTGGTTCACGTGGAGCGAAAGAAGACTCGCCGGGGACGAGGGAAGAAAGGAAAGAAGGGCGAGGGGACAAGCGCAGATGGCGCGGAATGACCTCCTAGGTATCCATTCATTGCACTGCAAACACATTATTAGTTAAATGTATTAAAGTTTGTCTTTTAGCATGTTGTGAACTTGAGAGTAGACCGTGCTTGAACTCATCAAGAAATGTTGTAACCGTTAGTGATTTGTGATTTACTTTTAAAGCTTTGTCGAGACGCAAGATCTCTTGTTTGCCTTTGCTTACATTGTGCCCTTTGTTGGCGTCCATCTTTGGACTTTTACATTGCATTTGCGGGCCCAAAAAGGCTGATGTCCCGAGCCATGGCGGCAATCCCCTTTCTTGAGGCTTTGTGCTTGGTGAGAGGTTGAATGCTCCCTTGACAAGTTGCTTCGACGGTCTTTTCGTAGCTTCCTTGCCGCTCGTTGGCGTCGGGCTCTTGACCTCGGTTTCGCAGCTTCTGCTTGAGCTTCTTTTGTTTTTTTTTTTATTGTTGTTTTTTTTTTTTTTTGTGAGCCCTTGCTCGAGCTCTTTTTTTTTTTTTTTTTGAAGCGCGTGAGGGCGAAGACAAGCTCCCTGGCTTGGGAAGCGGACATGAGTCGGTCGTTTGATGCTTTGAGTGACCCTCGGATGTCCTTTGATGTTGCCGCCGTCGTTTGACTTGGTCAAGGTGGCTGGCAGGGCGTGTTCTTGAAAAGTGCGGAGCTTGATGGAGGTCTTGATTGACATTCAAACTTTTGACTTTTTGTGTATTTTTAGACCAGGACCAATTAAGGTTGCCTCACGTTCCCCGGACTAGAGGGCTCAGTCTGCGTAGTTCGACACTACATGGGTGCCAAGAGATGCACGGTTGTTCTTCTTTAGGCGAAGTATCTGCGAAGTTTGCTTCGTTGGGGATTCATGAAGGGATTGCCGTCTAGGTGCATTAGCTTCATGGCGCCTCCGGAGAAGATCTTTTGAACCACGAAAGGGCCGATCCATGTGGGTTCCCATTTTCCCGGTGGGTTGGTTCGAGTGGGAGGCTTTTCTTTGAGTACAAGGTCACCTTCCACGATGTCTCGGGATTTGACTTTCTTGTCGAAAGCTCTAGCCATCCTGCTTTGATAGGCTCGGACGTGTTCCATGGCCTTTAGTCGTCGCTCGTCTAGCGAGCCAATTCATCATGTCGGCCGGAGCCATTCGACTTCGTTGATGTCATTTTCCAGCGGCACTCGGAGTGAGGAATTTCTAGCTCGATGGGAAGGGCTGCCTTCCATCCCGTATGTCGGGGCAAATGGGGTTTCTCCCGTGGTACATTACGGCGATGTGCGGTAGCCCCTGAGTGCAAGGTGCGGTTCTCGGGCCAATCTCGTCCTCGGGTGGTCATTTTTCGGATGATCCGTTCGAGGGTTTTGTTCTTTGCTTCCACGGCGCCGTTTGTTTGTGGCCGGTAGGGAGAAGATTTGTGGCGTGTGATCTTGAATTCAGCCGGACGATCTGTCGAATTCTCCTTCGAAGTGTGAGCCGTTGTACGATATGACCTCATTTGGGATGCCGTATCGGCGTATGATGCTTTCCTTGAGGAAATGTGCGACCTTCTTGGAGGTGAGTACCTTGTAGGACTTGGCTTCGACCCATTTGGTGAAGTAGTCGATGGCTACTAAGATGAACTCGTGGCCAGATTCTTTGCTGGCGGAGCGATTTTCCGATGACGTCAATTCCCCAGTGGCGAAAGGGCCAAGGTGTAGTCATGCGGTAGAGATCGTGGGGCGGCGAGATGATTGAGGTTGGAGAACCGGGTGGCACTTGTCGCGGCTTCGGACAAAGTGGATGCAATCCTCCATGGAGATCCGGTAGTAGCCCATCCCGAGAATGATTTGCATCGGGGCTCGGGCGTTCATGTGGGGACCGCAAGCCCCATTGTGGACTTCGTTCATGAACTTGTTCGCTTCTTCTTGGGCGACGCGGCGTAGGAGTGGCCCGTAGTAGCGTTTCTTGTATAACATGTCCCAGGGATGACGAAGTGAGAGGCAAGGCGTTTTAGGGCCATGATGCTCTTGGTTTTGACCCCTCCTGTGTTGCCCTTCCTTGTTCATGAAGGCGGTTTCCCGTTCTTGAGGTATTGGAAGATCTTGATTGTACCGTGGCTCATTGACGGGCTTAGGTTTCAGTTCGATCTCACAACAAGAGGCGAGGAATTTCCTTTCGTCCAGGCTTTGAAGGGTTTGATTGCTTTTCCTTCGGGGATTTCCTGAGAGGCCGAGGTGGCTAAGGCATCCGTGCAAACTGTTTCGGTCTCTTGGCAAGTAATGGAAGGTGACCTCTTCGGGTGTGTGATGAGGTCCTCTATGCGAGGCATGGTATTTTTGCAAGCCCGGGTCTATGGTTTTCCACTGTTGGAGACTTGGTTGATGATCAAGGCCGAGTCCCCATAAACTTCGAGTTTCTGGACATTCCTCTCGAGTGCGGCTTGTAGTCCGGCCCGAAGCGAGCTTCATATTCGGCGGCATTGTTGGTTACCTCGAAATTGAGCTTTATAGCAATGGGGTGTGCTCGTCTTTGGGATCCACCAAGAGCATACCGATGCCGTTTCCTTTTGGTTGGCTGCTCCGTCGAAGAACAGTTGCCATCGATTTTCACCTTCGATTGCGAAGATTCCCTCGTCTGGAAATTGTGGTTCGGGGCCTCGAGCCTCGTCGGTTGGGAAATCGGCCGGTTGTTCGGCCATGGCCCGTCCCTTGATTGATTTTTGGTTTACGTACTTGATGTCAAATTCCGCCGGAAGAAGAAAGACCATTTGGCGAGCCTCATTGACAGAGATGGTTTGTCGAAGAGGTACTTGGCCCAGGTCCATTTTGGAAACCAAGTGTACTGTGTGCGGCTTGCATGTAGTGCCGTAGTTTCCCAACAACCCATACCAGAGCTGCCGCAGGTTTTCTCGAGGGCTGAGTAATTGAGTTATTTGCCTTGAAACTTTCGGCGGCGAAGTAGATGGCGTTTTCGACCCGTGACTCTTTCTTTTCTTGACGGAGCATGGCTCCAGCTGCGGTGTCGGTCACGTGATTAGGTATAGCAACGGTGGCTTTTCCTCGTGGGGAGGACGGAGAATCGGAGGACTCACAAGGTATGCTTTTATTTTTCAAAGGCATCTTGGCATTCGAGTTCCATTCGATGTCGGCGTTCTTCTTCATCGGCTTGAAGATTGGCTCGCACATAGAGGTCGGTTGGTTGATGAGCGGGCGATATATTGCGGGCGGCCGCATGAAGCTTTTCACCTGCTACATTTGCGAGTTTGCGGTGGTCTCATTTCGATAATAGCTTTGATCTTTTGAGGATCCACCTCGATGCCCCTCTCGGTGACCATGTATCCCAAAACCTTGCCTCATTTGGCTTGAATGTGCATTTGGCGGGGGTTAAGCCTCATTGAGTGTTTTCGGAGGCGATTGAAGAATTTTCTCGGGTACGTGACGAGGTGTTGTCTGTCGATCCCTTTGAGTGAATCGATCATGTCATCGACGTACACTTCGATCTCTTTGTGGATCATATCGTGGAAAGAGGGCGGTTCTTTGCCGTTGGTAAGAGTAGCCCGGCGTTCTTTAGTCCGAACGGCATTGCGTAGCGATAGGTTCCCCGGGGGTTGTGAAAGCTGTCTTTTCTTGGTCTTCTTCGGCCATGCTTGATTTGATTGTCAGCAGAAACCGTCCACGAAGGACTTGACTTCTTTGAAATTGGGTGCGTGTAGTGTACACCAACATGTCGATATTGGGTAGTGGAAAATCGTCCTTGGGACTTGCTTGTTGAGATCTCGGAAGTCACGCAACGGCGTACTTTTCCATTGGCCTTGGTGACCAGTGACAATATTGGAGAGCCATGTGGGGTACTCGATCACCCACGATGAAGCCGACGCGAGCATTTTTTCGATCTCCTCTTTGACTTGTAAAGACCATTCGGCTTGATTCGGGCGTAGCTTTTGCTTGATGGGCTTAGCCTCGCGGGATTTAAGGGAATCCGGTGCTCTACAATGTTAGGATCTAATCCGGGCATGTCTCGGTAAGACAGCGAACACGTCCACGAACTCTTTGAGCGGTGCGATCAGTATGCGTCTTGCTCGTGCCGGTGAAGAAACTTCCGATTTGCGTCTCTTTTGGCTCTCTTCAGCAGTTCCCAAATTCACTTTGGTTAAAACCTCCTCGGCGGCTTGGGCCCGGTTTTCTCTCGTTTGACAACATGCTTAAAGATGTGCTTAATGTATTGTTCGTTTAATGTGTGCGCTTCTTTATCAAGTGAATCGTTATTAACTGTTTGTGTGTTAGTTAATTTATCCGGTTGTTAAAGATGCAATGAAGGATACTCGGAAAGATCGAAGCATTCATTAAGAGCATACGAGAATACAATGTTGGCAATGAGTTCGTAATCTTCTGCGTGAGGCCATCAGATGACTCGAGAGACTCAAATTCAAAGCTAATGGACCTCGGGATGAGTTTTGACACTAGACTCTAGGACTCCGAGGGGTCGAGACCAAGTTGTTCGATCATGTCCCTTTTGCTAGCGGTAGGTCCGGAGAATGTGGCCCGGTTATTGAGGGGCAAATGAGCTTGATAGGAGATGGGGTTTGAAAGGCTTTATGTCACCGTTCCGATCATTGCTACCAGCGAGTTATCGAGAAACAAAATCGATTAGATCGGCATCTCGATTTCTTCTTTGAGAGCGGTGTAGCGGTGGTTCGTCCCAAGCATCGTCTGCGGAGTCTCTTGCTTTGTCTTGGGCATTTTTGCTCGAACTCGAATGCGAGACTCTTCCCGCTTGTTGAAGGCGGGAGTGTTGACGAGAGAGTTTTCGAGTTCTTCCGCGAAGAGAGGGTTTTCCCGAACCAAAATTCGGCTGTGAATAGTGGTGGTTGTGGATCTCGGCGGGGCGGTGTGTCGAGGAATGCTCTTCGGACGGGATTTGGCTTGAGGCCTACGAATCTTGCCGAGGTTACCTGCTGGAGCTTGTCCATGGTTGTCGGCGGCTTTGTTTGGCGCGATCGGCTCTGTTCCTTTTACGGATCTTCTTCCAAGTTGCCGGCCTTCCTTGTGAAGTACTTGGTCATGTCGAAAGCTGTAAGGGCGAAGATCGGAGATTGCGTGCAAGCCTCTTTTGTTATACGTGGAGCGTTTACGTGCGGCTCGCTTGTCTTCCGCAATGTGTTCGGGAGTAGGAGAGTATCCCAGGCCGTGCGGGGTATTACTGTTCGTTTTGATATTGATGATACATTGAGTGCCACGATGGCGTTTTCCCAAACAGAGCCGGGATGTAGTTCATGTGCTTCATCATTTTCATCGGGGAGGGATCTTGTCCCAAATCAAAGGCGTGTCTATGTGGCACACTTGGGCCTTTGGGCTTTCGATGGTGAACCTGTTAACATCATGCCATCATCGTCGGGTTTGATTTCTAAGACAGGGACGCCGTTGGTATCGGTCCTTTCAGTGACTATCTTTGTCGCCAGTAGATGATGGTCATATACTGCTCCTTGGACGAACTTTACGCGACGATGGAGAGTGGATGCCACCCCATTGATAGGATGTAGCCCAGGGGCGTCCCGAATGGCGGTGAATGTGATCGGGATGTCGATGACTTGGAAGTCTGTTGGGACCATTTGTTTTTTCCAAACCAAAGGTTGAGGTGGCTATTCCCAGGGCTTGGGCGGGATGTTGAGTCGTATGCCTTGATTGCACGAGTCGAGGGTTTTAGATCGGTTGCTTTGATCCCTAGCAAATCCATCATTTTGGCTGGAAGGACGTTCATGGATGATCCCCATCTACCACACAGACAGGAGAGACCGGCGCTCGTCCGGTTGAGCTGATATGTAGAGAGGCTCGTTGTGGTCGGCCCAAATTTTGGAAGATCGAGTTACGTGAAGGTGATGATATTGCTGTAATTGACGTTGCCAATCATCTCAAGCTGGCTTCATCGGGTAAGTCAGCTGTGATGGGAACCATGGTGCAGGCCGAGGCTTTCTTCCAACTTGAGCTTGTGCGGATAAGATGAAGTGAGTAAGGACGAGAGTGAGATGTTAGCTGAGTGCGCTTGAGCTGTGTCAAGACGGGATCTTCATCCTTTGGGTCGAGGGTTTCGGCTTCTTTGGCGTAGGGTCCCTTTTCGGTTCGTGGCTCGAGGTATGGGCGGCCTTTTGTCTGTCCGTGGAGGATTCGGCTGGGATTTGACCGGAACGTGTCGAACATTCACCTCTGGACTTATGGTTTTGCTTGTCTCTCCTACTTTACGTAGTAGGAGGAGCACAGTTGGCGTAAGGCCATACTGCGCATTTCAATTCGTTCAACGCATGTCGTGGCTTTCTTGAAGCATCAATAGTGGCTTTGAGATCTTCCCAGAAGAGACGGGGGTTGGATTATCTGGACCTTCGGGCCTTCGGTGGCGGTGCGAAGCTTCGTCCCGGCCCGATCGTGGAGCAAGCATTGCCGTGGCCACTGTGCGGAACTAAGTGGGGAGATTTCTTTGGAGTAGATGACGTAGTAGTCAAACTTTCCGGAGGGTTCTCCAAGGGTTCCGGCTGTGGGATCACTTTGGATTCATACCTCTTTTTTCAGTTTTTGTTGAGAAGATAGCTTCTTCTTTCGTCGAGGCGGCCCTCGTTCATTGCATCACGGAATTCCATTTCCAGGCGAAACCGCTGCAATCGCGAGGCGTCCCACCGGATGTGTTCGTTGTTCGGCGGTGGTACCGGGACCTCGGGAGGCTGGATGGGCGGGCTTTCCTCTGGAAGGTCTTGTGGCCTTACGTCATAGCTTGCATGGCTCGTACGAGGGTAACAGGTTGACTTAGGAGACAGAGAGACGTTAGAGGTGTAGAGGACGATCATAGCTTGGGAAGCCCCGAGGTGGTTGGGTGGCTAAGGTTCCGAAGTGGTGCATGGCACCCTCGATCGAGCTTGTTGCTCACCTTGACGTTTCTCGATAGCCGTGAGGACACGAACTTCTTCCGGTGTTGGGAAATTTCTTGGGGGTAAGGTTCGTTCTCATCCTTGTTATCCACGACTTGGCCATGGGGATTTGACGGGTGTCTGGTGACAGAGGAGGAAGAGGGTAGGACCTTCTTTGTTTTGGACAGCGGGAGACGGGTTCCGGGTACTTTCGACCACTCTACGTTAGGTTTGGAGGGTGATGGACAAGGTTTAGACACGGGAATGGCCTAACGGGATAAAAGGGAAAGCTCACGTGGCATGCGGTTTCCGTTTCTTTTATTTTTCGATTTTTTGTTGTTTTAATTTACTTAAAACATGTTTTCTCGAGAATCCTAGGTAGGTTGGAAAAGATTGCTCTTCTTTTCGCAACTATGCTAGATCTGGGTCAGTGGAGACCATCTCGTGCGGCTATAAGCCCCTCGTTTTGCACCCGTATTTCGACATCCCGGGGTGGACAGCCCCGAGGCGAGGTCCTATAGTGCAAGCGGTTTCCACCGGCCTAAAGAAAAATCGAACCTAAGGACCGAGCCTGTCATGTTCGTTTTGATGCGTTAGCCATGTGAATAGTGAACCGAGCCGGCCACCGAGTCAAGATCGAGGTCGAAGTTCGGCATGACCTCTCTTTACCTTGCTTGCGCAAGGGATCAGTGACGTTAGGCGTTGGGCAGGTCATATTGTCATGGCCGACGTATCAAAGCGTGATGACATGGTGTCATGCGAGCATGGATGTATATCGGGACGGAACATCGTCTGCAGGTGTAGCTTCGGAAATCAAGATCGGGTCAAGATTTTAGCATGACCTTTCATCGCTTTGCTTGCGCAAGGGATCTTGAGTTCCGAGCCTTGACTCGTAAAATGGCCGGCATGGTATATGTATCCGGGCGTATGACACGGACGGGTAAAAACCAACCGAGTCACGGACAGAGTGTGACTCAAGACTCAAACGTGCGGGGTTGACGCTTGGCTAGGATGGGATGTTTGGAATGATCCCGTGCGCGCCAAGAGGCCTAGGAAGACCAAACGGTTGCAAGCGAGACCACTCCGGGTTAAGGGTTGTAGTGTGCGGTGTATCCGAGCGACGGTGCGCATAGTGTGCGGTGTAACCGAGGCGCAGTGAGAGTAGAGTGCGGTGTAACCGAGGCGGCGGTGCGCGTAGTGTGCGGTCTCTAAAATTCTTTTTACGAGTAAAATAGAAATTTTTGAAGAATTTTAAATGTATACCTGAGATGTATATTGATGCATTTTTTTGTATTTTTATTTTTATTTTTTTGTAAAATAAAAAAACGAAGCACGTCTTGCACACACACAACAGTTAAAGGAAGGGGTAAAATGAAAGTTTGACCCTCATCATTGTTTTAAAATTCTTTTGTTTTGTTTAAAAGTTTTTAAAACAAAAAAATTCCCCAGCGGAGTCGCCAACTGAAATTACCCGGATCCGAGAAGGCCTCGCGGCCCCGGCATCTGGCATTCTTTCGCGTTGGAGGTGTCTCGCCGTTTTGCTTTCGCATTTTGTAGAGTCGCCACGCGTAGTTTTTATTAAGCCCGAAAACATTGAAAAAGGGCATCGGTTTAAAGATAAATTTTAAAGCTGTTTTTGTGTGATGAGATTTTGAGTTCGGAGGTCGAGATGACTCCTCGGGAAGAGAATATTAGAATATTAGAGCTCACCGAGTAGCCTCGTAAAACGAGTCTTTCGGATACCCTAATATCCTTTAAAAAGTTGTGTGTGTGTGTGTGTGCTTTTAAAAATGCATCTTTGTATCGGATGTCTACATTGTATGCTATGTATGGAAATGTATTGAAATAGTGTAGGAAGGAAGCCTTACCAATGTTGGTTCGTGTCTGTCTTCCGCGAGGGAATAGTGTTTGAGGTCGGAGTAGCGTTCGGATTGCTTCGGGGATGCCGGTTGTCTAGCGGACGAGTTTCGGCGTAAGTTGAGGTTGTAGGCTGCGTTCGGGCGGAGGTTCGGTGTGCGTGGGGATCGTCGGGATCACTCGGGCGAGAGGTTCGGCGTGCGTTGTGGTGGCGGGAGTCACTCGGGCGAGTTTCGGCGTGGTTTGGGATCATCGGTTTGACTCGGAAAGAGCGGGACACCAGGGAAAGACCGACGAGGCCTCGGAGTACCACGAGGGGCCTCGGAGTACCTCGAGAGTGCCTCGGGCGAGCAGCGGGAGCGTCTCGGGAGCGCTCGGAGAGGCTTCGGAGCACCTACTAGGGGCTCGGAAGGCCTCGGAAGGATCAGAAGGGGCGGGAATGCCTCGAGAGGTCTTAGAAGGGGAGCCGAAGGCTTAGGGAGGAAGAGAGAAGTGGGAGGTGTGTAAAAATGAGGAGGGGGAGCCCTCTATTTATAGTCTCGAGATTTGGTGCAAAGAGGTCCGTACGGACCTCCTTGCCAGTTATCCGAGATTTTGGTTTTCCTCGATTTGAGGGAATATGCAATGATGGTGAATATTACGGAAATGATGATGTCCCCTTGCAAAGAGGTCCGTACGGACCATCTTGACATGCAAAGAGGTCCGTACGGACCAAGTCTGCATTTAGGGTAATCATTTCTCCGGGATTTGAGGGAATATTGTGGACTTTAAGGGGATTCAGTAATTATGGAAACAAAGAGGTCCGTACGGACCTATATTGCTTTTCCAGTTTCCTGAAAATTCCCGAAAGGTCCTTTTGTCCCTTTTTATCCCAGGAGGGCTCCTCCCTTGGTTTGGTTGGGGGTTTGAGAGGGTTTTGAGTGGGAGAGGTCTCTGAGACTGCGTGGATGAGTCTGCGGTGTTTCCCGGGTGTTTGAAAGGGAGTGATCCAGATTGGGGTACTTACACATACGCTAACAATGTAATACCCGATTCAAAACCGGAGTTCAACATTCGAACTCTCTTTCAAAAATGCGCGAAATAACGTTTGGCATCCAAACGATCATCTTCAAACTTAAAAACCCGACCCGACATTTGACATTCAAATATCATTTAATACTTTTTTCCCGTAAAATCGCTAACAATGAAATGCCTGGTTCAAAACCGGAGTTCGACATTCGAACTCTCTTTCAAAAACGCGCGAAGTGACGTTTGGCATCCAAACGATCACCTTCAAAAAAATCAAAATCAGACGTTTGACATTCAAATGCTCTTTTCTTAAAAGTCAACATTTGACACTTAGGTTAAAAGATCAAAATCAGAACCCGTGTCACTTTTCCTAAAAAATTCCAAAACCGACTGTCATTCAAACGCTCGCCTTTTCAAAAGGAATCACATAATCAACGTTTGACATTCAAACCAAGATTAAGCTTGTCATTCAAGCCCCCATTTTCAAAATGCAAACACACACACACACACGCACACATTTTCGAGAAAGGTAGAAAGACTCGTCAAACGAGGCATTTCGGGTGATCTCAAAATACTCTTCCCGAAACGTAACGTGACCTCCGAACCTAACAATCTCTGGTACTCAAAAAAGCTTTTTTCTCGTTTTTGCTACCAATAAAAATGACACCCCTTTTCAAAGCTTTTTCCTAAGTTTTTGCTACCAATAAAAACGACACCATTTTTATAAAAGCCATTTTTCAACGTTTGGACTCAAAATACAAAACCGCGTGGCGACTCCTCTCCTTCCCGAAAGCGAGGTCTCAAACACCAACATCCGCGAAAGACAACCGCTTTCGCTCGCGCGAATCCGGGTAATTTCAACCATGTTCATGATTTATGATAAATTAATTATATTAGTTTATCACATAGGTTAAGAATTCGTTTAATATGATTAAATTAAATTGGTAATTTCTCAAAATTAAATCAATTGTTTGTATGAAATTTTGTGAAGCCCTATGTTCATGATTATGTTCACATGAGATCTATGTTACAACCATGCAATGTTTGTTACATGTTGAAAACCTTCTAAATACTTAAATCTTATGCCATTCCTTGATTAGAACACTTATGATATTTTAGGATATTTTGATGTAGTTTCTGCTCAGTTGGGTGCATCATTATATCTTAATTTGTGATCAAGATGAGATTATGGTTGATGTAGTTTTGGCCATAGTCAAGTCCATCGTTCCATGTCTTATACGTTTGAAAAGGGTTTTGATTTAATTGGTGCTTTCAAATAAGATTTGACCCAAGGCATAGATGAGATTTAAAACATGTTTTTTGACATATGATGTCTAAGGAAATCTCATAAAAGATCTAAGAGTCATATAGTGATATGATTGATGTTTCTAACTAAATAGCTTGATTTCGAATATTAGCTCAGTTAAACCGAAATTAAGTGAAACATGGATCTTAGCCTACTATGATTATATGATACATGTTTGTATTTGAAGGTGTATAATTTAGTGAGAGTATTTATGAAATACATTATTTACTCTTAGATGATAAATGTGTTGATATTGATATATGTTTATATTGTTTGCATATTTTATTGTAGATTGGCTACACACAATAATCAACCCATGTCACTGCGATCAGTCCTTGAGAAGGACAAGCTTGAGGAGAACGGTACAAACTATTCTGATTGGATCAGAAGCCTTAGAATTGTTCTAAAGCAAGAGAAGAAAATGTACGTTCTCAATGAACCCATTCCACCTCAACATGCTCCAAATGCTTCTAGGGCTGATAGGGATGCACATAAGAAACATAATGATGATTCTATGTATGTTGAATGCCTTATGCAAGCCACTATATCTAAGGCTCTTCAGAAGGACCTTGAGCACATAGATGCGACATTTGATCTTTCTAAGCGCTTAAAGAAAATGTTCCAAGTGCAAGCAACAAAACGAGAGGTATGATGTGGTTAAGTCCCTGACTGCATGCAAGATGCAAGAAGGGCAATCGGTGGGAGCTCATGTCCTTAAGATGAAGGGTCACATTGAGCGTCTCGATAGGCTTGGAAATCCGTTGAGTTTGGAACTCACCACGGATTTGATATTGAATTCATTGCCTGAAAGTTATAGTCATTTTATTATGCACTATCACATGACTGACATGGATAAGAATCTCTCGGAATTTCATGCGATGCTTAAGACCGCAGATATGAATATCAAGAAGCCTAAAACTGATACTGTGTTAATGGTTAACAAAGGCAAAGGGTTCAAGAAAGATGGTAAAGGTAAAGAAAGTGTTGCTAAGATCAAGGCAAAGGTTGCCATTGCCAAAGAGGCTCCCAAGGCATCTCAAAAGGATGTGGTTTGCTACCATTGCCAAGAGGTTGGTCATTGGAAGCGCAACTGAAAGGCTTACAAGGAAGGCCTAAAGGCGAAGAAGGGTACGATTGCTCCTGATTCAGGTATCTATATGATAGATATTTTCCTTTCTGTTTCTAGTTCATGGGTATTAGATACCGAATGTGGATCTCACATTTGTTTAAATGTGCAAGGACTGAGAAATAGGAAGATACTCAAACAAGGTGAAGTTGACCTGCGTGTTGGGAATGGAGCAAGAGTTGCTGCATTAGCCGTAGGGATATATGATGTAACTTTACCTAGTGGCTTAGTACTTGTTTTGAACAATTGTTACTATGTTCCGCATTTGAGTAGGAATATTATTTCTGTTTCTTTTTTGGATAATGAGGGATATAATTTCCTTATTAAGAATAAGAAGTTTTATATTTATTTAAATGATATGCTTTATGGTATTGCAAATTCATTTAATGGCCTTTATGTTCTTGATGTTGATGAGAAACAAAATAGTGTTGAAAATGTTTATCATGTGGACAAGAAGTCTAAACCGAATGACGTGAACAACTCATTCATGTGGCATTGCCGGCTTGGTCATATAAACGAGAAACGCATTTCTAAACTCCACAAAGATGGAATGTTAGACTCACATGATTATGAATCATATGAGATATGCGAATCTTGTTTATAGGGCAAAATGACCAAACCACCCTTCACTAAGAGTAGTGAAAGGGCTAGTGACTTATTGGGCTTAATACATACTGATGTATGCGGACCAATGAGCAGCATTGCTAGGGGAGGATTTCGATATTTTACTACATTTACCGATGACTTATCTAGATATGGCTATATCTATCTAATGAAGTCAAAGATCCATTTATGGATTGAAGCAAGCTTCTAGGAGTTGGAATCTTCGGTTCGATGAGAAAATCAAAGAGTTTGGTTTTATCAAGAACGAAGATGAACCTTGTGTATACATGAAATTCAGTGGGAGCGTTGTGCTATTTCTTTTATTGTATGTCGATGATATCTTACTCATTGAAAATGACATTCCTGCGCTTGAGACTGTCAAGTCTTGGTTAGGGAAGTGTTTCTCAATGAAAGATATGGACGAAGCCTCTTACATCCTTGGTATCAAGATCTATAGAGATAGATCGAAGAGGATGATTGGTTTGAGTCAAAGTACCTACATTGACAAGGTTCTTAGAAGATTCAAAATGGAAAATTCTAAGAGTAGTAACTTGCCAATGGGTCATGGTGTTACTCTTAGTAAGACTCAGTGTCCTAAGACAACTGATGAGCGAAAGATGATGAATGATATTCCATACGCTTCGGCTATTGGTTCTATCATGTACGCTATGATTTATACTAGACCCGATGTCTCGTATGCTTTGAGCATGACAAGTCATTACCAATTTGATCCGGGTGAGAACCATTGGATGACAGTCAAGACGATCCTAAAGTACTTAAGAAGGACTAAGGATGCGTTCTTGGTATTTAGAGGGATGGAAGAAAATCTTGTTGTAAGAGGTTACACATATGCTATCTTCCAAACCGACAAAGATGATTTTCGATCGCAGTCGGGATTTGTGTTTATGCTTAACAGATGTGCGATATGTTGGAAGAGTTCCAAGCAGAGTACTATTGCCGATTCTACTACTGAGGCCGAATATATAGCGAAATCCGATGCAACTAAGGAGGCAGTTTGGATCAAGAAGTTCATTAGTGACTTGGAAGTTGTTCCAAGTATCACTAATCCAGTGAAACTTTATTATGACAACAATGGTGCCATTGCGCAAGTAAAGGAACCAAGGTCACACCAGAGATCCAAACATATACTTAGACGTTTCCATCTCATTCGAGAGTTCATTGATCGGGGAGACGTTAAGATATGCAAACTATCAACCGATGATAACATTGGGGATCCACTTACAAAGCCCCTCGCACAAGCTAAGCATGATGGTCATGTGAGATCCATGGGTATTAGATGCATAGATGGAGCCTAGTGCAAGTGGGAGATTGTTGGTGTAAAGCCCTAGGCTATAGTTATGTTTGACTTGAACTGTTATGTATCATCTTTATTATTTATTATAGAGCACATTTATTCTGTTCATTATATGTTTGCATGTTTATTATATTGAACTGCGTCCCTAGTTTTTGTGAATAACTAGTATAAGTTGGTAATGAATAATCATAGAGATGATTATATGCATGGAGATGCACATTACACTTATGGATACTTGCTAGAGAACAAGTATTGGACTTGACCTACTTATGAGATTTATGACATGGTCTGTTGTCATGATTAAATCTCATGATAGTCATGTTATTGAATCCTTTGTACCTGAGATTATCATTATCTTCCACATGGTGAAGATCGTGTTTGATATAGTCTAACACTATCTTTAATCAAATAGCAATAAGGGCTATGTTAGCACGTTTGGATCCATGAGGGAAGAATGATAAGTCAAAGACGGGATTTGTCCCTCTTATGAAAAGAGATGTTTGCTTGGGCCCCTCGATGAATGGTATTGATGAAATGTGTGGCCACACTCAAGTGGTTTGATAGAGATCAAATGCATTTGGATTATCAACGTATTCAGAATCGAGAAAGCATTGAACGGAATGAGTTGACATAAACCATGACTCATGTTCAATTGGACATCGTGGACAAAGGAATTGTGACATTTGATTATCAAGGAATCAAGCTTTGATGTTATATTTAATTGGGTGGACATAATTATTTGCTAGAAGTCACTTATGTATTGTGAGGTTGAGGTTTCAACTCACTACCAACATAAAATATAATTCCTAAAGGGTCACACATAAAAGAACGAATTGAAAATGGCTAAAAGGGTGAATTCTGGGCTCTGGGGACGACTCTGGCACGACTAGTTCTTCAGGGGATGAGTCGTGCCCCATTGGCCCAAGTCGTGCCTTGTAAAGGGACGACAGAATCAGAGGCATGTCTAAAGGGGACGACTCGTGCCCTGTGGGATGAGTCGTGCTCACAACTCGTACCCATAGGCACGACTCATGCCCGGTTGATTTGACAAGCCTGTTGATTGGGACGATTCGTAGCACGACACTTTTGGACATATGGCACGACTCGTACCCCTGGGGACTGTAGACACCCCATTCTGAACACATCGGATCATATTTATATCACTCTAAGTCTCGCTTTGAGTCAAGAAGTAGAAATCCACCATTTCGTCATGTTTCGTTAAGTTTTGACTAACCATCGTTAGTTTGGGACTAAACTGCATACGAGATAACGAGGAAAGGACAGAATTGTCCACAGGAACAATATCTCGCCGCGAGATGGCGTGTCTCGCGCGAGATATCGTCCCTCTGCAGCATGCAGAAGACAGTTTCCTCGTCGATTTCAACCTCTTTTCGGGATAAGATTTTATCCATCCGGCCAACCAATAGAGTTTGGAGTCTGGAAGCTTCTTGAAGTGTTTGATCTCATCTTCAACACTTCTCCAACCCCTATAAATACTTGGTGACTTCCAAGGATCAGGAGAGGACGAATTTTCACAACACACACATATTTTGTTGGTTTCTTTCCCTGAAAGGTTCCTACAAAATCACCCTAAAAATCACCTCAAAGTTTGTTTGTCAACCTTGTTGATAAACAAACATCAAGATCCAAGTCAAGAACTGAGGCGAAGCTCTGTCCGTATCAAGATTCGATTCTAAACTTGAGTCGAAACTCTGCCCAAATCACCTCACGCAAGGTAACCCCTAAAACCCTTTCTAATTGATTACTAGAGTGGTATAAATCTATTGAATCTAGGATCGTCCTAGAGCCTCTCCAAATCATGGGGACAGTCTCGAAGCAATCGATCCTACATTTCGTTTAACACTGTTAAATGGATCTTTATTTGTTATATTTGAAATCGTCTTATTTTCTCTGAAAAACCTCTCTTTTCTTTAGTAAGACCAATCCCCGGATTGGATGTAATGGATGCTACTTGACCTACCCATTCCATAACCTAAGCCCCGAACCCAATTTCTTTTAAAAAAATGGTTTTTCTATGTTTTCCAAACGAATAATATAGGTGGCGACTCGAAATCAATCACAACGCTCACAGTGGCGACTCCGCTGGGGACTTGAAATTAAGAGGCTTAAACTTGCGTCAAAATTAAAAGAGAGGTTTTCAAAGAAAATTATTGTAAATTCGATTTTCTGCTCTCAAATGAGGCATATCTCGCACGAGATATCATATCTCGCGCGAGATATCGCCTCGGCAATCTGGTTGTTTTCTGGTTTCTCCCGTTCATCTCATAGTCCAAGACGAGAGCCGAACACGCAAGGGGGATCCCAGAATTCATTATCTGCAGAGTTCCCGCATCTTAAGGCCTCCCTTAAGATGTAGAACTTGAATCTTTATTTCATTTAAATAATTGATTATTATTTATAAACTGCGTGTGATTGGGTTTTATTTAATTAAAGTCCGGTCCATTGGGGATTCGGGAGTTGTAAATTAATTTATTTATCTCTCTTTCTCTCTCTTTATGTGGAACTACGACGGCCTGAGTCTTCCTAAATTGGGAGAAACGTAGGCAACCACTTGGTGCGGCCACTATCTGTTTTCTTTATGATTTTAAAAAAAAAAATCTTTATTTTTATCTATCACCTAGATTGACTATCACACACGCGCACTCATGATATATCTGTCATTGCACTGCATACCCTCTATAAACCCGGGACCCACACTAAGGACGGATGACGGTAACCACCTAGTCGCCGGTCTCTCCGAAGTTGGACCATCCCACTCCGCATATTCAATCCACTTAGATTGTCATATCGCGGGGAGCCTAGCCTTCCAGCCCTACATCGCCACATTCTCATGTAGATTGTCTTTTTAGGATCACTCCGTGATCGATCAGTTTTGACTCGGTGATCTTTTCTTGTTTTTGACCAAAACAAAGCCATGTAAAATTGACAATAAAGAAGGACTCGGAAATGTCCCTTCAGAAAAGTCCCTTCGGAAAAGTCCCTTCGGAAAAAGTCCCTTCGGAATGACCCTTTCGGATGTCCCTTTGAAAAAAATATATATACATATAATCCTTCGAAAAACGATCTTACATGGCTTTGTTTTATAAAAATCGGATTGATTGCATAGTCATTAGGTTCTGATAAAGGCCTTAGAAACCCCTCAAAACGGATTTTCCGTTCCGACCAAAATTTAGGTCTAATAAAAAAATCGACTTTCCGTGTGATTATCTCGCGCGGGACTACATATCTCGCGCGTGATAATGCCTCTGTTTGCTGAAACTGAGCCTGAGCCATTTAAGCCTGCTTCCGACTCGTTGGGGCTAGATTTGATCCTGATATCGTCTCTGCATCTCTTCTGTCAGTTTTCCGAAGCTACTCAACTTCAAGACTCCCAACACAATGTCCGACATCGACAACATTCCGGGTAACGAAACTTTGTCCGAAAACAACCACAAACTTCTGGAAGAAGCCAATGATCGCCTAGAAGTGCAAGCTTCCCAAATTCACACCCTCGTGGAAGAAATTCAAGAGCTTAGGGCAGCACTAGCCAACAAAGAAAAGAAAAAGAAAAATGATTCTTCCTCCGGAGAAGAAGAGTCATACACCAAAAAGGCCAAGGGTCGCCGTCAAAGCAAAAGCAAGAAAAAGAAGTACAAGTCTAGCTCTTCATCTTCCTCATCTGACAACGAGAGTTACACATCCAAGAAGGAAAGCAAGGGGGAGAGCAAGAATGAACCCCTTACCATGGCCATGTTAGAAAAGAAACTTGCATTCTTCGATGTGAGTAAGGGAGCCTCGCTCTCTATTGATTACGACACCCTTCGTCAATCCATGTCCAAGCTTCCTAGAAAGTACAAAACACCCGACATTGCAAAGTTTAATGGCACCACCTGTCCCAAATCACATTTGGAGACCTACTCTTGGGCCATGCTACCTATGGGTGTTGATGACAACCTATTAGCCCAATGCTTCCCACAAACTCTTGATGGTGCCGCTAGGGATTGGTACATGACCCTCCCACTCTCTACAAGACTCGACTGGCCACTCGCTAGTTGTACTTTCCAAAAGCAATATGAGGACAACTCCACTTATCGCACCACTAGAAGGGATCTTGAGCAAACCAAGCAGCTTCCGAACGAATCCTTCACAGATTTTGTCAAAAGGTGGAGAACCAAACTAACTGAAATCGTTGATAGACCCATTCTAGACGAGCAAATTCACATCCTCATACAATGTCTTAGAGAGGAGTATCAAGACAAGCTAGCCGGCAATTATTTTCCTAGCTTCGCCGAACTTCACAAGTCGGGCATACGGTTAGATGACCTCATCAAACAGAAAAGGGAAGCCAAGAAAGAAAGTGGATTCCGTTACAACAAGTGCTCTTCTTCCTCTTCCAATCCCAAGGATACCTCTGTCAATGCTATTGTCTTCAATCACCCCGAAAATGGCAAGTACTCTGCAGTATCTCCACCACAAAAGAAGAAGAAGGATAGACATTATGACAAGCTTGAAGGAATCACTCAAGAAGAACTCTTCGAAGTGCTTGTCAAGAACGGAAAAATCAAACCAAGAGAAGGCGGACCTCCAAAGAAAGATCTTTCTGCCAACTTCACCGGCCACGACACCAACTCCTGCTTCCACTTGAAAGACGTCATCCAAGATTTATTTGATGATAAAGAAATAGGGTTACCTAATGTTGTTACTAATCCTTTGCCAAAAAATGAGGTCAATCTGATAGAGTTGGAAAGTAGCTTCGAGGACCCTACTCGTCTAGCCACAATTGTGGACGAGAGCCCTCTTGAATTTAATAAATCTTCTTTATGTTATATGATGTCTTGGGAGGAAATCTTAGAAAAAAAGGGAAAAGGGTCTAAAACAGTCAATCTACTCACACGATCCGATCGTGTGATCATCAACAAAGATCCGAGGGATGAAAATCCTCCTAAGCAAGCCAAAGCCTCATCGCCAAGCGAACCAGAGGACCCTCTCTTAACTCAGTTGAAGAAGACACAAGCAAACATCACAGTTTGGGATCTCATAGGAGCATCTCACAAGCACCGTGAGATGTTGAAAAAGGCATTGGCTCAAATGACCATTTCCTCAGAAGCAACACCCGAAGAACTTACTCAAATGATTGGCCAAGTACAATTTGGCAACATCATCACTTTCACTGACTTGGACCTACCGTCCTATGGGAACAATCATCATGAGGCCCTCTACATAACTGCTAAGTTGAATGGGTACCGAATGCCACGCATTTTGGTCGACAATGATTCTGCAATCAATGTCCTCCCAAAGAAAGCCTTATCATCCTTAGGCTTCACTCACAAAGACCTTAAGCCATCCGAGCATACTGTGAGGGGATACGACTGTACCGCTAGAACCGCTTTGGGATCAGTTGTGATACCTGTAGAAATGGGGCAAGTCACAATGAGCATCAATTTCAAGTCATCGACATTCCGGCATCCTTCAACTTGTTGCTTGGTCGCCCTTGGCTACACGACATAGGGGGTGTGCCCTCCTCCCTGCACCAATGTATCAAGTTCAGACACAACAATACGATAGTCACCATACACGGAGAGATGGTTACTGCTAGCCCTATCCTCGAAGTACAACATATCACTTCTGATTTCCTGTTCAGCAGCTTTGAGATCGAGAAAGAAAGTGCCGTGAATGTCATAAAAACTTGCAACGAAAACGATTACTCCAAGGCATCTTGGTTTTCTGGAAACCTTCCTGTCTGGAAAATGATGCAAGCAAAAGGATACTTTCCTGGATTGGGGCTTGGAAAGCACTTACAAGGAATAACGGAACCACCACCGGTTCCCCCACCTCACACAAAGCATGGCCTAGGATACATCATTTCCATCTATGATGGGGATGACGAAGACGAGGGGGACTTCACTCAAATCAAGTGGGAAGGAACCGCATACAAAGGCCACAAAGACCTAAAGGCCAAGAATTACAACCTCGAGCCATATCGAAAGACACTCAATGGCTACTTCGTCCGGGAAGGGGAAAATACTCCCTACTTTATCTTTTCAGAACCATGGACTGATGATAAAGGAAAGCGCCAATCGGGCTTTGAAATCTTCAGCGACTGCGATGCTTCACCAGACGAAACAGAACCTGTCCCGCTAATCCCTAATGATTTGTGGGGTACGAAGGCAGAAGTGACAAGCGAATGGGACTTTGTGTTGGGAGAAGACATGCTGCGACAGTTCGAAGACCTGTGCCGGTTGGAAGACAGCCAGATCTATGCAATCTCCAAGGGGGACGCTCCAACCGTTGATTACACAAGACTAATACGGAAATGTGATGAGCCAAATCTAAACTGGCACATCACCGGAGGACCAGTTGTTGATGAAGACTTCATGATCAAAGAGCTTGGTTGCACTCCCCATCCCCGCAGGAAGATAGGCCCTGTAACTTTCACATTAGAAGCAGGCTCCACCTCCGATGAACTCACTCAAGAGGAAATCGAGGCGGTGGCCGAACATGTATTCCCTTACTTCCTTAATGAAAACTTTGATCTTTTCGAGTACCCTGAGATTGCTAACATCGTGAATGATGAATTAACTAATAATAATCAATATAACGAACACGTTAATAATGAATCATACGATGAGATAGATCAAGAAAACGAACAAATCTTAAAAGAATTAGCTAAGCAAGTAGGTCATTGTGGAAAGAATGGCCCTGTTGATGACGAGGAAATGCAAACGGTTAATCTTGGGACAACGGAAGACCCCAGAGAAACAAAGATCGGCAGCTTCTTCAAGGGGGAAGACAGAGAAACCTTGACGCAGCTCCTCAGAGAATATGTCGATGTCTTCGCTTGGTCCTACAAAGATATGCCTGGGTTGAATCAGTCAATTGTAGAGCACAAGATACCGCTGCTACCCAACGCCAAGCCAGTCAAACAGAAACTACGCAGAATCAAGCCGAAATGGTCAATGCAAGTAAAAGAGGAAATCATGAAGCTCTTGAATGTAGGGTTTATCAAAGTGATCGAGTATCCGGAATGGCTAGCAAACACGGTACAAGTAGCCAAATCAAATGGGAAGATACGAGTCTGTGTCGATTTCAGAGACTTGAATAAGGCATCCCCTAAAGATGACTTCCCGCTACCAAACATAGACATGTGGTCGACGCCACAGCCGCATACGAAGTCCACTCATTCGTCGACGGTTTCGCAGGGTATAATCAAATCCTCATGGCGGAGGAGGATCAGCACAAAACAACATTCACCACACCTTGGGGAACGTTCTGCTACACGGTCATGTCGTTTGGTCTCAAGAATGCTGGGGCTACCTACCAAAGGGCAGTCACTACACTATTCCATGACATGATCCACAAAGAAATAGAGGTATACGTGGACGACATGATTGTTCACTCAAAAGGGACGGATGGTCAGCACTTCAGAGATCTCAGAAAATTCTTCAATCGACTGAGACAGCACAAGATGAGACTCAACCCCGCCAAATGCTCATTCGGAATGGTCAAAGGGAAAGTCTTAGGGTACATGGTCACAGAGCGTGGCATAGAGGCAGACCCCGCTAAGATAAGGGCTATCATTGACATGCCTCCACCCAGAACACAGAAAGAAGTAAAGGGATTCATGGGCAGACTTCAATATATCAGTCGATTCATCAATCAACTGATTACAATGTGCGATTCCATCTTCAAACTACTCAAGAAAAATGCACCTCAAGAGTGGATCGAAGAATGTCAAGAAGCATTCGAGGAAGTTAAGCATTACTTAACCTCCCCACCCATCCTGGTTCCACCGCAAAAAGAAAAGCCCTTAAAGCTATACCTCACAGTTACTGATAATGCGCTAGGGGTTATGCTCGCTCAAGAACAGCCTACCTCACACACAGAGAATGCCATCTATTTCGTCAGCCGCAGATTCTAAGGCAGCGAAATCAACTACTCTCCACTCGACAAGTCCTGCACCGCTCTCGTTTGGGTATCACAAAGGCTAAAGCACTATATGGAAGTCTTCCCGGTTTGTCTCATTGCAAGAATGGATCCGTTAAAATACATCGTAGACAAATAAAATTTGTCTTCGAGACTGGCCAAATGGTACTTCATGCTCGCGGGGTATGATATCACTTACGTCACTCAGAAATCCGTCAGAGGGAGTGTATTCGCAGATCAGTTGGCCGAATTTCCTTGCGACGAAGTGAAGGGGGAAGACCTGCGATTCCCTGATGAAGACATCATGAGTATAGAAGAAGAAAATAAGTGGCAATTATTTTCGATGGCGCGGCCAACAAGAGAGGGTTCGGCATCGGAATGTTGTTAGTAGACCCTGATGACATCTATACTCCAGTAGCAATACGTCTTGACTTTGACGCCACTAACAACACTGCAGAATACGAAGCTTGCATAGCGGGGCTTGAGGCAGCCCTAGAGCGCAACGTGACTGAACTCGAGGTATTTGGGGATTCCCAGTTAATCATCAATCAGACACTGAAAAGGTGGAGGGTCCAAGATCCAACCCTTCAAAGATACAGTGCCCACCTCCAAGAGTTGGCGCAACAGTTTCAGGATGTCTCATTCCACTACCTCCCTAGAGACAAAAATCGGTTTGCTGGCGCATTGGCCACGCTCGCTTCCTTGGTTGAAATTCCTAAAGGGAAGGCAGTCAAACCTTTCAAAATAACACGGCGTGCAACTCCTGCCTACTGCGCCGTTATAGATCTCCATGACTGCAAAGACAAATGGTTATCCGAATATACCATTCTTGAGAACTCCGAAGAGAAACCGTGGTACCATGACATTTGGAATTTCATCCTAGATGGAACCATCCCACTTGAAACAGACCAGAAGACTCAGATCGCCCTTAAGAGGTTGGCCGCTAGTTACGTCATCACTGCTGGCCGTCTATTCAAGAAACATTCCCAAGGAAACCTCCTTTGTGCCACCGAGGAAGAGGCCCGAGAAATAATGGACCATGTCCATCAAGGCATATGTGGAACCCACATGAGCGGAAACATGCTTGCCAAAAAGATCATCAGACAAGGATACTTTTGGCTAACCATGGAAGCCGACTGTACCAAAATGGTCAAGAAGTGCCACAAGTGTCAGATACATGCCAACCTTCAGCACGCACCGCCTTCCTTGCTGTACCCTATGACTTCTCCTTGGCCATTCTCTACATGGGGGATAGATGTGATTGGAAAGATCACACCCGTAGGAGCTAACGGACACTGCTTCATCCTAGTAGCCATCGACTATTTCACTAAATGGGTCGAGGCCGCCTCTTACAAAGTTTTGAACGCCAGAAAGGTCGCAAAATTCATCAAGCACAACATCATCTGCCGATATGGGGTTCCGCAAGAGATGATATCCGATAATGGGTCGCACTTCGAGAAAGAAGTTGATCGCCTCCTAACCGAGTACAAAATCACAAGGCACAAGTCGTCTCCTTACAGGCCCCAGACGAACGGAGCAGTTGAAGCCGCAAACAAGACAATCGAAACCATCGTCAGAAAAATGGCAGTCACTGGAAAAGACTGGCCTGACAAGCTACCTTTCGCACTATGGGGATACCGCACTTCAGTCCGGACAGCTATAGGAGAGACTCTCTACACCCTCACATTCGGAATGGAAGCTGTCATGCCAATAGAATTGGAAATACCATCACTACGGGTTCTCCTAGAAAACCAAGTGAACGAAGTTGACTGGCTAGAAAGCAGATACGAGAAGTTAGCCCTGCTAGATGAAAGAAGACTAAAGGCAGTCGAGCACACTCAAGCTTACCAAAGAAGAATGGCAAGAGCTTTCAACAAAAAGGTCAAGACAAGGAACATCAGAGTAGGTGACTTGGTTCTCCGTGAGCATCGTCCTGGACCTTTCAACCCGTTAGGCAAGTGGGGACCAAGATGGATAGGACCCTACATTGTGAAGAAGATATTCTCTGGGGGAGCCCTTCAGCTGGTGGACTTAGACGGAGATCAACTACCGAAGCCGGTCAACATGGAAAAGCTCAAGAAATACTTCGCGTGACTTGGCCTCATAAAAAGAAATCGCTCGCTAGGTTGAAAATCCTGAAAAGGACGGCCTAGGCAAAAATTAGAGCTTGCACAAGAAAAGAAGCCCGCTAGAGTGAAAACCCGAAGGGGCAGTCTAGGCAAAAGAAAGGGTGTGCATAAAAAAAAAGGGGGGGCACGCGAGATTACCCTTCGGCATGAAGCCGTATTTTGTCCTATTTCTCTCAAAAATGAACTACGTTAGACCTGAGCCTCTTATTTAATTGCTGTAAAAGAGGAACGTAGGCAGCCTTCGGGTTCGGTCTAATCAAATAAATAAATCTAATTTTGTCCTTTTATTAATCGAATGCATTTTTATTAATGGCAAAAGGGAAATCCTAACCACAACGACTAATTGGCTAAGCTAATAACCTTGAAAAAAAATACTAATAAAATAAAAACTATTGATCTATCAGAGCAATCTCTTGGTACTCCTTAAGATCTAGCCTTTCATTGACTTGGTAGGCTGGCGGACATGGTCACCACCGTCTTCGCGATCCTTCTTGCGCTTTGAGCCTCTCAAAGCAGAACACCCCTCGAGACGATCAAAGACAGATTCCGATAGCCTCTTGAAGACACTGGGCCTATCTAAAGCTTGCGTCTTTCCAGGCATCCCTTTGCCTCGCCTCTCGTATCAATCCCCATCGAGAAAATCCTGGGTGGGATCGGTTCGTACATTAGCAGGAACAGACTGAGCCTCGCTCCTTCGCAAAATACTGCTAGCTACAAAAGAATCCCCTAGCAGTGAAAGCCGCAGATCATCAATCTTCTCCACACTAGGTTGGCCGGTATGAAGAAACCAATCCAGTACTTGTCGGATAAGAAGATACTTGCATTAAAAGTTCGAAGGTTCGACCAGCGGTCCCGACTATTTCCTTCGCCCCACGCTTGAGCTAGCACCTGCGCAAACTCTACTCCAATATAGGACACCTCACGAGAGGCCCCTTCAAAAAGATAAGTGTCCTGCGACTGACCAAACTGACGGAGCACCCGTTTGGGAAAATAGAAGGAGGAATCTCGCAAATCCGGAAGGACAACCCTGTCAAAGCCCTTGGTATTGGCAACATACTTGTTCAACCTCCAATAAGGCGGACACCAAAGAATATCAGCAGTTTCGGTCTTCGCAATCAACTCAGCCCATTCATCCACCGAGAGATCCTTGATCAATAATTTTCGCGTATGATATGTGAACGGGGAATATTCCAATGGGGGGCCTACCAGCTTGAGATGCTCCCTAAGCCAAATAGTCAAAAGAAGAGGACTCCCTCGAGTCATGGCACTGGTCCTATGCAGCTCATAAAGACCATGCAGGGTTTCACCCAAGATTAGCGGAATAATGTTCCTAGAACGTTTTCTAGCCTGCAGAACAATTTCCACCAGTTGGGAGTCAACCAAGCCGTCCCTGCATGTAAATGTAACATCTCCGAAAAGAGAAAGGGCCGTAAAGTTCCGTTTGTAGACATGAAAGGCGTCATCATCGAATCCCACAAGCGTTACGGAAAGAAGAGCAATCAACCCATTTGCGGTGAACCAACTCATAGCAAGTATCAAGGGGGATCCCTAGCAATTCATTCAAAGCCTCCGAATGATTCCTATGGTACTTAGGAACAGCAATCTCACCAGTCAAAGGCATATCCAGGATAATGGCAAATTCCTCCACAGTAGGCACCATCTCATTCAAAGAAAAATTGAAAAGATGAATAGAGGGATCCCAAAATCGAGCAGCACCCTGCAAGAGATTCCAATCCGGTTGGAGGTTCTTCAAGGTGAAAAGGATTCTAAATCAGAATTTGGCTATAAACCTATTGCGAGATCGGTTGCGAAACGACCTCACAAAATCTCTTGATGCTTGCTTGAAAGATTCAATGACTTCAGATGACAGAGAAAAATCATCGACAATCATGGACGTCGGGGCAATCTCCTTGGAAGCCATGGATCACAGGGTTAGAAAAGAAGCCAAGAGTTTCACCTTAACAGAATATCTCTAGAGTTTGAAAGGCTAGAATGAGTTATCTGGCCGGACTACAGGGTGATTTTATAGGGAAAACTGACAAAATCCTGTTCGAAAAAGGAAGAGAACTCTGCCTGGGTATCGTGTCTCGTGCGAGACACCTTGTCTCGCGCGAGATATCGCTACGGCAAAACAGCAATAGTTCTGCTCAAACAACAATCTAGCCCCGACTTGACGAAGAAAGTCTCGAAAAAAAACCTGTGCATACAGTTCATAATATGTAGTGCAACACCAAGATCAAGCTCAAAATTGTGGCCTTGATGTCCATTCCATTCCATTTCCAAAAACATGGAAAGTCGAGAAAGTTAATTAATTAACTAATTAGACCTAGGTTTAGGGGTTAAGAAAACCATTGTTTTGTGCTACCTACTTGTTTCTAACAGGTACCAAAGAAAAGAGAAATTGTCTGGGCCCACACGGCCAATATGTACAGATCATCAGAAATCAGACAAAGAGAAAAGGAGGGGATCACGCCATCAAGTCGCTCGAGCTGCCGGCACCTCTGCCATCACCACCACGAGGACTACCATCCCTCCTCGATCTCTTGGCTCCACAAGTCGGAGTCACCGCCGAGGCCACTGTCGAGGCCGCCAAAGAAGCCTTCTGGAATAGCCTCTCAGACAGGTCCGACACCAGGGCCATCAATCCCGCCATCTTGGTCGCTCCACGGTTGTAATCGGCCGCGGACAGAGTGACCTGACAGCAAAAGAAAAGAAATGCTCAGATGAAGTCGGACATATACACTTATATGGACGAATACGAGAGATAATACAAACAGAAACATACCGAGGAGACATCCGGCGGAAGGCGGTAACCCTCGGGAATGTGGTCCAGAGTCGGGATATGGCCCATCATCGGCATGCTCCCCATCATGTACGTGTAGCTCAGGGGACCAAAATCCGGCACGAAGGGCAGAGAACCAGTAGACTGAGAAGAAGTGCTGGGGGCTGATGAACCTGAGGCTGAGGCAGAGGCGGAGCCACGAGCATGCGATCGCCTAGCGCCCACCAGAAGAGGACCCATCAGTCGAGGCAGAAACTCCGCATAAGAGGCCCCGGGGATAACACAAGCCGTCGCCACATCACCCACCAGAAGACTAGCATAATCGTCGTCTGGAATGGAGTGGGTGGGGTACATCGCCCTTGGCAGATCCGCTGGCACCATATATGGTAGTCTACCCCGGCCATGCTGTGGAAAGACCCGCTCACCAAGATACATAGTATCCCCCTCCAAAGATGCCAGCATCCTCTGCATCCCGGTGGCATCCCAAGCACGATGCACCTCCCGCTCCAACAGGGTCCATGGATAAAGGCCCAGCCTCTCATACTCGAAAGTGTCCAGCATGGCCCGCGCCTCCGCGACCGTCAGGGTCCACTCCTGATCCTCATCCTCATCAACACTCCGATTGGGGTGGCTCCACCTCCTGATATCCGGGAACGAAGGGGTCCGGCTCTCCAACTCAAACTTGTACAGCCCAAGGACAGTATAGCCCCATATCTGCACAAGAAAACAAGAGCAGATTCAGCATGAAATACAGACAAAAGCTACAGATAAAGGACAGAAACAGAACCAAGAGCATACCTCCCAAGCATAAGAATACCTCGACAGGGTATCCTTGGTGTGCCTACACGCCTCATCCATGGCGTGATAGCAGAAGGCCAGCCCCGCTGAGCCCCAATCATATCCACTCACCTCATCCAGATTCACCAACAAACCTAACAGAGAAAGACGAGCCGTAGAAGAGTGGTTCGCAAAGATGGTCTCAGAAAGAATATACCAGAGGGCACCCCTCACCAACCGATCAGTAACTGCATTCGGCTTGAGCGCATAATCCTCAATCTGACGCCGGAGGGGTGTCAGCTCAGCAGCAAATCCCTTAACCTTGTTAGGGACGAAACCGATCAACTGTCTCCACACGGCTGGACCCGCAGGCTTATAACCCGAAGTCTTCGGCAGGGGATCACCAATGAACTCTAGCCCCGTGATAGCAAGGAAATCAGTCGAAGTCATGGTCGCTTCCCGAAGCGCAAATGCACGGTGTGGGTAGTATCCCACCACCTCTCCCTGATCGCCTGAAGAACTTGGGGAGTCCGCCTCATCCCCTGAAGGTTATCAACAAAAGTTAAAAGCCCCATTTGGGCCATTCTATCTCTAACCCCTTCAAGGTCCTTGATCTTGTCCCACAAAGCTCTCGCCAATTTTGGGCTCCCACGGCAATTCTTCGTTGGCCTATATGACTGAAAAACAGAAGAAAAACAAAAAGGGCAATGTTAGAAATCATTCCATGTCAGAAAATCAATGAAATAGAAGAAAATTTTTCATTGAGGCATTTCATCGAACGCTTGGCGTGCGTACAAGAAAAGCTTGCCCAAGGATGCCATTAATGATTCGAATCAACCTCTCCTACAATCCTTGATGTGTAGGAGGCTCATACGCACACAATGCAATAACAATCATCCAACAAAATGCACAAAATCAGAACATGCAAGAAGGAACCTAGTTCTAGACAAAAACAAAGAAAAATAACCATTGATGGAATTTGAATTCAAGACAAAGTGGGTTCAAGCTCAATGCAATGTAAGAAACAAGAGGTGGGAGAGAAACTCTTACCAAACCTTCCCGAACGGCGGTGTAGATGTGCACGTGCCTATCGAATGTGAGGTCATCACGGGGATAGTCCTTCCCTAGTAAATAACTCCCCAAAATAGGATTCATTTGTTCTTGAGCCATTGATTATGGAGGGAGAGAGGATTGAGAATTGATTGGGAGAAGAATCACCAAGCAATCCACGAAAAATTGCAGAGAAAAACGACCTTGGCTCGAGCTAGGGAGGGAATTTGAAAAGGATGTTTTCAAATTAAAAAGAGGAGTTGTTATTATATTAGCCCCGACAGTACAAGTCTCGCACGAGATAAGAAGTATCGCGCTAGATATTCCTTCTGGAATTTGACAAAATTGTCCTCGATAATAAGCGTCTACGCAACGTCAAAATTCAAAATTTTGACACATTTACCCTTGAAAATGATAAACTAGCAAGGAAACGTGGAAAAACCGGCACCGCAAGTCACGGAATGAGCCGAACGTAACGCCCGCACGATCGCCCGGTACGGCACCAGTCGCCCGAAAACCGAGTGGTCCAAAAAATCAACTCAATCCACAGGATTCAGAGCCCAAAAAGGTGAATCCTCAAATTAAAAGCTCGGTCCAACGCCCAGATAGGTGGATCGTCATCATAAAAGCTCGATCCAACGCCCAGACAGGTGGATCGTCAACAGAAAAAGTCCGGTCCAATGCCCAGATAGGTGGATTGTCATTAGAAAGGCCGGTCTAACGCCCAGACAGGTGGATCGTCATCAGGAAAAAGCTCGATCCAACGCCCAGACAGGTGGATCGTCGAACCAAAAGCCCGATTCAACGCCCAAACAGGTGAATCGTCATCCTCAACAACAAAAAGCCCGATTCGGAGCCCAGAAAGGCGAATCGTCACAAAACCGACAGGACTCAAAGGACCGAAAAGGTAAGCCTTTGTTTTCTAACATATTTCCCGCAGGTTCGGAGCCCAGACATGCGAATCTTCAAAAAGGTATATTCAGAATTGGGTCTTGATTTGATTCCTCAGTATGAATTTATCTTTCAAAACAAAATCTCCTCGATTTTCAAAAAATAATTTTCAAAATACCTAAAGCAGCCTTTTCGTGTTTTGGAGTTGAACTACGTCATGGTCTGATTCTCCGATAGAGATACGTAGGAAGCCGTGCGGTCCGACCATCCCGATGTTCAGAATGATGTCTTTTCTATCGACGACATGACTTCTTCCATAAGTCTTGTCGCCGAGGGGCTCTGTAGACACCCCATTCTGAACACATCGGATCATATTTATGCCACTCTAAGTCTCGCTTTGAGTCAAGAAGTAGGAATCCACCATTTCGTCATGTTTCGTTAAGTTTTGACTAACCATCGTTAGTTTGGGACTAAACTGCATACGAGATAACGAGGAAAGGACAGAATTGTCCACAGGAACAATATCTCGCCGCGAGATGGCGTGTCCCGCGCGAGATATCGTCCCTCTGCAGCATGCAGAAGACAGTTTCCTCATCGGTTTCAACCTCTTTTCGGGATAAGATTTTATCCATCCGGCCAACCAATAGAGTTTGGAGTCTGAAAGCTTCTTGAAGTGTTTGATCTCATCTTCGACACTTCTCCAACCCCTATAAATACTTGGTGACTTCCAAGAATCAGGAGAGGACAAATTTTCACAACACACACATATTTTGTTGGTTTCTTTCCCTGAAAGGTTCCTACAAAATCACCCTAAAAATCACCTCAAAGTTTGTTTGTCAACCTTGTTGATAAACAAACATCAAGATCCAAGTCAAGGACTGAGGCGAAGCTCTGTCCATATCAAGATTCGATTCTAAACTTGAGTCGAAACTCTGCCCAAATCACCTCACGCAAGGTAACCCCTAAAACCCTTTCTAATTGATTACTAGAGTGGTATAAATCTATTGAATCTAGGATCGGCCTAGAGCCTCTCCAAATCATGGGGACGGTCTCGAAGCAATCGATCCTACATTCCGTTTAACCCCGTTAAATGGATCTTTATTTGTTATATTTGAAATCGTCTTATTTTCTCTGAAAACCTCTCTTTTCTTTAGCAAGACCAATCTCCGGATTGGGTGGAATGGATGCTCCTTGACCTACCCATTCCATAACCTAAGCCCCGAACCCAATTTCTTTCAAAAAAAATGGTTTTTTTATGTTTTCCAAACGAATAATATAGGTGGCGACTCGAAATCAATCACAGCGCTCACAGGGACGAGTCATGCCAGCGGTCAAATTTGGTCCGTACAACGATCCCTTTGCTGATTTGGTTTTGGTATTTAACAAGGTTTCTCCCCTAAAAGTTAGGGATTTATACTTAGTATAAATAGGAGCATTGGTCAGCCAAAAACACATGTAATTTTGGGATTATGAAACACAAAATTGAGATCTAGATTTAGAATCAAAGATCAAAATTCTTTTAGCCATTGATTATTGAAAATCGTTTTTCACTAATTGGAATCATCTAGCAATCAATCAAGAAGCGTTCTTGATCCGATCGAGCGTGGATTACCGATAGAGGGTGATAGGTTAATCACCAAAAGCTTGAAGCCTTTTCGTTCGTTGATTCAACACAAGGTATAGAACAAGGAGAAGATCAAAAACCTTCATTATCGGTTTTTGAGATTCGTTTGGCATTCGCTATTGAAGATCTATTTTGAATTAACAAATCGCATTCAAGGTATGCAAATTCTATTCCATATAAAGTTTCTAATCTCTTCATGCTAGACGGATTTAGGGCTAGGGTTTTGATGTTATTGTTAAAGTTTAAATCTTCAAAAGATTTCTCATTTCTTTATTTGAGGCAAACAATCTTTATAGTTGTTTTTCAAGAAAATCTTGAAATCACCATTGTTTTACAACCCTAATACTTGGAGATGACACCTTAAGATTGAACATTTTCCTCTTTTTGAATTTTATGGCCACTTTTCTGAATAATTCAGAAGCTGCCACCTGCTACTCAAATCTAATCGATGTAACATAAAGTATTAAATAAGATACAAAAAAAAAGCTTACTGCACACACACACACACAAAACTTTCAAAAAAAGGTTTAGAAAGTCTTATGGACATGATGCATTTCGGGTGAGAACAAAAATCTCTTCCCGATTCGTAACGTGACCTCCGAACTCAAAATCTCACATCAAAAGCGTTTTGTCAATGTTTTGGGCTCACAACAAAATGGTGTGGCGACTCTAACAAAACGGCGTGGCGACTCTATTTTCAAAGAAATTCACCCGTCTAATGTTTAAAACATTTTCAAACCCTAAGGGGCGAGCCCCCCGACGCACTCAGGCGCCTTGCCGGATCGGGTAATTTCACCCACTTACAAGCAATTTTTTTTATTTATATTAAAACTATTTTTTAACAACTCTCACCACCCCACCCACCCACCCAGCAACCTCCCTCCCACGATCAAACTTTTTTAACTCATAATTAATTTAATTTATTTTTAACAACTCCTCCAGCTAACACCACTCCCCTACTCTCGGCTACCCACCCTATCCCCCACACTTTCGACTACCCACCCTACCCCACCCCCACTCCCTACACTATCACCATCATAGCCTACCATCATATTACCATTTACATTTCTCCCACCAGCATACCCTACCCCTACCCTACCCCACACCCACCCACCTCACTTCTACTAATTCCCACCTCCTACCCTACCACCTCACCACCATCACCCTACTCTCACCATATCTATTTCAACTTATATCAAATTTTATTTTTATCGAAAAATATTTTTCTTTAATTTATTAAATACGTGGAAATATTTTTCGTAAAATATTTTTTTATCAAACAATCGAAAACATATTTATGTCATTTTTCGAAAAAACATTTTCATTTTACAAAAAATATTTTACGTGAAATTATTTTTCGTAACTAGTTTTATTTGAAACAAACGAAATCTTAATATCTGTAAAGAAAAAAATAAAAAGGGAATGAAATTGGGGTTAGCGTGACAATTGCCCAATTAATCAAGAAAGGACAAATTAGTTGAATCCACCTGAGTGACACCCCATAATTTTTGGTAAAGTGGTCTGCCCTTTCCCTAACAATTCATTGGAAGGATGCAATTATTTTTATCATCCCATGAGCTTAATCATTTGGATAACCAAACCTATTTTGAACCCTTTTCCTTGTTATATGAACTGTTAGGACCAAAATAAATAAATAAATAAATTGAATCTCAAATATATTTAAGGCTAATTTCACTGCTCACCAATAACATTTAGTCAAATTTTAATATTCATCATTTTTATTTCACATTTTTTGCTTTTATAGTTCGACAAGCTCTGTTCGAGATCAACTCGTTTGAGCTTGACTCGGACTCGACTCGTTAAAAACTCGAATGAATTTTAATATATATATATATATATATATATATATATATATATATATATATATATATATATATATATATATAAAAGCTCGTTTAGGCTCGAGTTCGATTACAACTCGAATTAGGGTTCGATAAAGCTCGTTTGATTTCAGATTTTTTTAAAAAAAATAAGTCGAAGCTCGAGCTTGGCTCGTTATTACTCGAGTTCGAGCAGCTCGCGAAAAGCTCGAAACTTGATTCGAGCGGAGCTCGAACAGGCATTCTGGGCTCGAGCTCGAGCTCGAGCTCGAGAAAAGCTCGAGCTCATTTAAAAGTTAACGAGCTCAAGCTCAAAACATCAAAAGCTCGGCTCGGCTCGTTTACGGCCCTAGATCAGGGAGTAGATACATAGATGTGTGAATGAGATTAGTGCGCGCGCAAACACACACACACACATACACACACACACACACACACATATATATATATATATATATATGTATATATATATGTATATGTATATGTGTATATATATGTATATATGTATATATATATGTATATATATGTGTATATGTGTATATATATGTATATATGTATATATATGTATATATATGTATATATATATATATATATGTATATATATATATATATATGTATATATATATTGTGAGTATAGATGGTTGGGTAGGAGAGAGAAAGTGGAGTAAGTGGGTAGTGGTTGTGAGCGGAGAGATGTGGATCCCATTTCCATTTTAGGAAAGTGTAGATTATTGTGGGACGTTCAAAAGGAATAATTTTGCAGATTATCGTGGGACGGAAGGAGTATATACATATGTATATGTATATATACATATACATATGTATATGTACATATACATATACATATATATATATATATATATATTCTACTTTATATTGGACTTATTTTTCTTATTCCATTCCATTTTAAATCAAATTATCAAAAATGGCAAAAAAAATGTACTGTTTCTTCCCGTCATTCTCTCTCCGACTCTACTTTTATATTTACAAAATCAATCAACTTACTATTACTCTCACTCATTCTATTTCTACTTTAATTTTTATACTTACAACACCTATTTTTGCCATTAAGATTTTTTTTTTTTTAAATCCATTTATGGCACACTTAAAAGGGTTGGTTAGCATGTCTCGTTGATTGGTGTCACTGGGTCCTACTACACTCCTACTCATGCCTCTTGTTTTTCCATGCCAGCTTTACAATCTTTACAGATTTTAAACTATTAGTAGTAGTACGGCACTTAATTAACCTCTTTTTTATTTCATTTACCCCCTTTTCCATTATTGAAATTTCACAAAAATAGGACAATAAAAAAAAAGGGGATAAACAAGATAATAAATTGTAGTATTTGAGTTCTTTTCGATTTGATTATTTTCCCTTTTTAACGTATCCGTCGGTTTAATGCAAATAACAATATCATCATTTTAAGCATTGGTGAAGCCTTGTATATATGAAGGGGGTCACTTGACCCCTTCAATTGTGGATAATGTTAATTTTTGCAACTTCAAAAAAATTTAAAAATTATTTTTAATATTAAAGATGATGGACTATGCATTGGACCGAAATGGTAGAATTGCAAGAATTTGAATATTTCACTAAAACAATCTTTAATAATTAAAAAATTTATTAGACTTAATATAATGCTTGTAGTGATTTTTTTTCAATAAATTATTTTAATATATTATATTTGGATAATATATTTTTCAGGATTTTTTTTTTGTCAATTAATTGTCTAGAAAAACTTGATGCAGAAAATGTTACTTATGATCTATGTTTGCCAAGACAATCTGAAATATTACAGTCTTCTTCTTCTCAATTTCAGCCACTATCAGATATATCAAACGGTATGATGTTTTGATGCAGAAAATGTTACTTCTGATCTATGAGTTGGTGATGACTCCTGCGAAACAACTTGAAGAAATTAGAACCAGAGCCTTGCCTTTTATCAGATTGGAGGATGACAGCCTGGCAATGGGGAAGTCAACTGGGAAAACCCCTACTCCTCTATTTGAGCCCTCTGACAGAAAATCGGAATCCCATCACTATAAGTCCAACAGGGGCAAACCCCCTGTTAAATCTGAATCTTCTAAAGTTCATTTTGTAGATGATGATCAAGATGGGGATGATAATGATTATCCTAAAATTTCTGAATACGCTTTTACGTGGACATTGCGGGAATCCTTTGCGCCATGGGAAATCTTGGAGATAAAGCAAGATGGCCCAAGAAGAATGATCAGCCAACAACTTGGAAGGACAAGTCCAAGTGGTGCGCATTTCATGAGGATTTTGGGCATACCACTGAGAATTGTTTTGCCTTGAGGAAGGAGATTGCTCATTTATTATCCAAGGGTCTTCTTAAGGATTTGTTGGGTAAGAAGAGGGTCGAAGTGAGTCTAAAGAGCCCGATTCGGGAAGGCGATCCGGACAGAAAGTTGCACCACCTCCACCACCAAGGTAGTAAATGTCATTTCAGGTGGATCCCATATTTGTGGAACAACTTACTCTGCAGCCTAAGCGTCATGCCAAGAGTTCTAAGGAGGATCAATCGTAATTGCCCTCAAGGCGTCGTGACTTCACGTATGGTCAAGTTATCTCCTTTGAGGATGAGGATAAAGACAACACGTTGGATCCTCATCATGATGGTCTAGTTGTTCGGGTGCGGTGCTAATTGTGTGGTCAAGAGAATTCTGATCGATGGCGGTAGCTCAGTCAACATAATCTTCACTCATGCTCTTGAAGATATGGGCATTCCTTTATCTGAAGTTGTGAAGAATTCATCCGTGCTGGTAGGGTTCAGTGGTGAAATAAAGCAAACAGTTGGAGAAATCAAGTTGCCTATCTATTTGGAGGGTATGAATGCTATGGAAAGGTTCTGTGTGATCGAATGCTCTTCCTCGTACAATGTCATTTTGGGAATACCTTGGATCCACAACATGAAGGCCGTGCCGTCAACTTATCACCAGTGTGTCAAATTTCCAACACCTTGGGGTGTAGCCAAGTTGAAGGGGAATCAACAAGTTTCTAAAGAATGTTACAAGGTTAATATGAAAGCAAGTTCGATTCCTCGTCAAGCATAGAAATCAAAGAAAAAGGCCCAGGATGTTCTTGAAGCAGTGGAGCATGAGACGAAAAATGTTTCTGTTGATGAGTAGAACTCTGAGGCCCAAGTACAAGTTGGTATAGACCTTCCATCTGAAATTGAGGAGGAGCTGATCGAGTTCTTAAGAAGTCAGAAATGTTGTTTTGCATGGAAGCACGAGGACATGACAGGAATAAGCAAGGACATTATTACTCACAAGTTGAACATTGATCCAACCATCCGTCCTGTTCATCAGAAAAGAAGGAAGTTTGCCCAGGAGAGGAACCAGATCATAAAGGACGAAGTTGAGAGGCTTTGAAGTCCAATATGATCAGAGAAGTTCAATATCCAAGGTGGTTAGCTAATGTTGTGGTGGTAGAGAAGAGGAACGGCAAGTGGCGAGTATGCGTGGACTTCATAGACTTGAACAAGGCCTGCCCGAAGGATCCTTTCCCTCTTCCTCATATTGATTCTCTAGTTGATGAGACAGCTGGCCACGATATCTTGACGTTCATGGATGCGTCTTCTGGGTACCAACAAATTCAAATGAAGCCCTCATACCAAGAAGATACTGCATTCATGACTCCGAAAGGTATATATTGTTACATTTCTATGCCATTTGGTCTTAAAAATGCAGGGCTAACTTATCAGAGGCTGGTGAACAAGATGTTCAATGATCAACTTGGCAAGAAGATGGAAGTCTATATAGACGACATGGTAGTAAAGTCCAAGCATATTGAAGATCATGTAGAACACCTTTCTGAGGCGTTCAACATCTTGAAAGCTTTCAACATGAAGCTCAATCCGGCAAAGTGCAACTTTGGTGTTAGAGCAGGTAAATTCTTGGGCTATATGGTAACCAAGAGAGGAATTGAAGCCAGTCCCGAGCAGATTAAAGCCATTCTCAACTTGGAATCCCCCAAGAATATCAAAGACGTCCAAAGGTTAACAGGTAGAGTAGCTGCTTTGAATAGATTTATATCTAAATCATCTGATAAGTGCAGGTTATTCTACGAAGTATTAAGAAAGAATAAACTCTTCCAATGGACTGACCAACATGAGGCAGCTTTTAAGCAACTTAAAGAATATTTGGTGACGTCACCTCTACTTGCCAAACCAGAACATGGTGAGCACCTTTATTTATATTTAGCTGTATCTGAAAATGCTGTTAGTGCAGTATTGGTGAAAGAAATCCAAGGTGAACAACATCCTGTTTACTATGTAAGTAAGTCTTTATTAGATGCTGAAACAAGGTACTCTCATCTTGAGAAGTTAATTTTAGCCTTAACTACTGCTGCTACTAAACTGCGTCATTATTTTGAAACACATTCTATAACTGTTAGAACTAATTATCCTGTGAGAAATGTGTTGAGAACTCCAGAGATGTCAGGCAGGTTGGCCAAGTGGTCGGTCAAGTTGAGCACGTATGACATTTCATATGAGCCAAGAACAGCCATCAAATCTCAGGCCCTAGCCGACTTCGTAGCTGACTTCAGTCCAAGTTTGCAGCCCGAGGTGGAACTGGAAGTACAACAACTTGAAGGTAAAACAATTCCTAGATTTTGGACACTGTTTACAGATGGAGCTTCAAATTCCAAAGGAATTGGCTTGGGAATAGTTCTGAAATCCCCTCAAGGTGATATCATACCTCAAGCTGTATCTTGTGAATTCAATGCAACAAATAATGAAGCTGAGTATGAAGCTTTAATCATGGGTTTAACTACAGCTTTAAGTTTAAATATTACACATATAAATGTATTTGTTGACTCTCAGTTGCTAGCTAACAATTTTAATGGCAGTTATATGGCGAAGCATTCCAAGATGACTCTGTATCTCCAACATGTTAAGGCCTTAGCTTCAAAATTCCTATCATTCTCTTTGGAACAGGTCCCTAGAGAAGAAAACACAGAAGCGGACGCATTAGCCAACTTGGGTTCAACTTGCAAATCAATGTTGCATACTAATATTCCCATTATTTATGTTAAGTTCTCGGCAATAGACCAAGTTGAGGAAATTCAAGAAGTTACTCAATCTAATGGGGCACAAGATAAAGTTCATCTTGGACCCAACCAATAATTGAGTTCCTTCAACTTGAAACTATTCCGCCAGATATTAAGAATACTAGATCTTTTAAGATTCGTACTTCAACTTTCGTTTTAATAGATAATGTGCTATTTAAGAGATCTTTTGCAGGGCACTATTTAAGATGCATTGATAATGAGCAAGTTGAACTGGTGCTAAAAGAGATCCATGAAGGAATATGTGGAAATCATTCTGGTGGGAAGGCATTAGCGTCAAAGGCCCTCAAGACAGGATATTATTGGCCAACCATGCGTCAAGATGCCATGAGCTATGTACAGAAGTGTGATGCCTGCCAAAGACACAGCAACATCTTGCATCAACCTGCTGAGCCTCTACATTCTATAGTCTCATCTTGGCCTTTCATGCAGTGGGGCATGGACATTGTGGGCAAGTTGCCTAAGGCTCCTGGAGGCAAAGTGTTCATGTTGGCATTAACCGATTATTTCTCAAAATGGATCGAGGCTGAAGCTTATGTACAAGTAAGGGACAAGGAGGTAATTTCATTTTTAAAGAAAAATGTAATTAGCAGGTTTGGTGTGCCATCAGAGATTATATGTGACAACGGGTCGCAATTCATAAGTAAGAAGACCAGAGATTTTTGTACTCGCTGGGGCATCAAGTTGATCATGTCTACGCCTGTCCACCCTCAAGCCAATGGTCAAGCTGAGTCAAGCAACAAGTTGATCATCAACAACTTGAAGAAGCGCCTAGATCAAAAGAAGGGAAAGTGGGCCGAAGAGTTACCACTTGTACTTTGGGCAGATAGGACCACTACAAAAGGGGCCACAGGTAGGACTCCATATTCTTTGGTATTTGGGGCAGAAGCTGTAATTCCAGTCGAGGTGACAATCCCAACAGCAAGGTATGGCTTGTTAACTCAAGATGAAAATAACCTGTTGCTAACCCAAGATTTAGATACAATTGATGAGATCAGGGATTTAGCCAAAATAAGAATGGCAGCTTATCAACAACGGATTGCTAGATCATATAACAAGAATGTCAGGATAAGAAGATTCCAGGTTGGTGATTTAGTTTTGAGAGGAAATTGAAAAGAAACCCTTTCATCGGAAGTTCCTACTTGATTCTTTCTCCGATCTCCTTCCTTGGTTCTTCCTCTCGAAAATCTCTTTGAAAGAAACCCTTTTGATTCTATGAAAGGGAGAGTTGAGAAGGAGTCTTATTTATTAAAAGAGGAGTTGGCAGCGGTTGGGAGTCAAAACCATCATGACTTTTGCTTTGGAAAAATACGTAAACCGTCCCATCATGTCCTTTTTCATTTAAAACTGCCGTCCCTTTCATCTATTTTTGGCAAACTTTTTAAATTTTTTGTCTCTTTATATTCGTCATTTTAAATTCAAAAAGTTTGGGGACAATTGTTGGGCCTTGCATTTTTCAACTTGATTACAACTTGCATCTAACAACTTGGTACTAACAACTTGAGTCGTTCTATTACATCTTGATCATCTGCAGGTTGAGCTTTTGTTACGTTAACCCTATTTTTCAGGGAACGTGTCAAAGTAAATGAAGACCAATTCAACGACGCTTTCTTCATCAACATACCCAGTAACGGATCGTTATCTCCTCCATCAACCAACTGGCGAAGATATCTCAACCAAATCAACCTTTCTCCCGAGATTCTAGGACCATTATCTTCTTTGTAATTTAGCCATTGTAAAGAGGTATAAAAGGGATAAAACACTTGTATTGCACACACGTCTTTCACTAGCTTAAGCTCCCTTCTATACGCTCATAGCTCTGTAATTCTCTCAATCCTTAGTAAACTTTTGGTCAAGGAAGGTACCAAAACCTCCCGGGGTTTTATGCCGGCGAACAAGTTGTTCAAGGGCTTTCCCTAGTCAACAAACAACTTGTGTCCATTTCTATTCAACTTGATAATCATTGTACCTTGATTCATATCACTTTAGTCATTTTTCTTGTCACTTGGAACACTTGTTGAAATTTGACCAAAACACTTCCGTTGTTCAAGATATTGTCAGTAAAAAATTACAATCAGATGATATGAAAATATGTGACTCCACAGTTGGAGAAGGTGTTTGTACTTGTGCTACTGTTTCTGATAATAATAAAAAGGCCAAGCAAAATCGTATGTAGCATTCTATATTTCTGTTGTTATTTTTTGTTAACTCCATAGCACATTATTGTATCACTTATTATTGGCAAAGTTATTTGAAATATTATTTATTTTTCAGGCATTTTAGACTCAATTGCTACTAACATGGATGATTCAGGAATTGAAGATGATGTTATGAATTATACTACAAATTCTTATTACAGTAGAAAAAGGAAGCAAAATGGTATTTAATATTTTATAATTTTATTTTAACTTTATATTAATTTTTCCTTGATTTTTCTTTTAAAAAGCTATGTACCATTTTTGACAACCATTACCATATTTAATTGTGTATATATTAATTTAATTGTTATAATGCGTCTATAGGCTCAGGTAATAATAATATTGTGAACTCAACATACGAAGAAGTTGGATCAAGCAGTATGAAGAAATGTAGCAGCAAGAGGAAAAGAAAGTTTGATGGTAATTTTAATAGATTTAAAAAAAAATGGCTAATTTTTTTGCAATATATATTTTCTTATAATATTTTTCTCTTATATAACTTTTCAGGACAAGAAGTATCTGCTATAGTGATTGATAAAACAATGCATGCTTATAATAATTCATATTTCATTGAAGGTAAAATTAACACAATTATGTATTTATATTATTTAGATAAAATATAAAACTATATGAATTCCAATAATAATTAAATTTTATATGGTCCATATATGAAACAGAATATATAGACTTGGGCAATCCTTCTAGCAAATGTCAATTTTGCAATGCTATTTTTTGGTATGAAGAAAGATCTGAAAAGCGTTACAAGAATAGTAAAAATTCAAAGTTCACTTCATGTTGCATGCTCGAAAAAGTTCAATTGCCTCCTATGCCTGAACTCCCTGCTTTGTTTAAGGAATTGTTGTATGGAACAAGTGACAAGAGTAGGCTATTTACAACTAACATCCTTTCTTACAACATGATGCTTTCCTTTACTACAATGGGAGGTAAGGTAGATTATGACATTAATAGAGGAAACAACCCCCCTGTGTTCAGGTTGTATGGTCAGAACTATCACTTTATTGGAGATTTGGTACCACCAAACGAAAATGCTCCTAAATTTGCACAACTATATATATATATATATATATATATATATGTATATATATATACATATATATATATATATATATATATATATATATATATATATATATATGTATATATGTATATGTATATATATATATATATATATATGTATATATGTATATATATATATATATATATATATGTATATATGTATATATATATATACATATATATGTATATATATATATACATATATATATATATATATATATATATATATATATATATATATATATATATATATATATATATATATGAAGTGAAGTGGAGAACCAAATTCGTTGTTTTAAGTAAGTTACAATAATTTATTGCGGGCAATTGACCAACTAGGGTGTCGTACTTTTTCTTTTTTATCAAATAGGGTAACATACTAATTAGTTATTGACTTAGGTATCGTACTTTCAAAATTAATTTCAAATAAGGTATTAGACCAAAATTTTAACTAACGTCGTTAAAAAACCTAACGGACTCTGTCAACCTCGTTTGATAACTACCCCACCCCACCCACTCCAAAAAAAAAAAAATTTAATCATTTTTGTAACTACCCCACCCTCACCCACCCACATGCCCACCATCTGCCTACCCCACCCCCCACCCACCCACCCAAAAAAAAATTTTAATCATTTTTTGTAACTACCCCACCCACCAAAAAAAAAATTTGGGTGGGGGGTGGGTGGGGTGGGGTGGGGTAGGCAGGGGGTGGGCAAGTGGATGGGTGGGGTAGTTACAATAAATGATTAATTTTTTTTTTGGTGGGTGGGTGGGGTGGGGTAGGCAGGTGGGTGGGTGGGATAGTTAGAAAAAATGATTAAAAATTTTTTTTTTGGGTGGGGGGTGGGTGGGTGGGTGGGGTGGGGTAGGCAGGGGGTGGGCAGGTGGGTGGGTGGGATGGTTACAAAAAAATTATTAAAAAATTTTTTTTTGGGTAGGGGGTGGGTGGGGTGGGGGTGAATGGGTGGGTGGGGTGGGATAGGTAGGCGGGAGGGTGGGGTAGTTACAAAAAAGGATTAATTTTTTATTTTTATTTTTTTGGATGGGGGGGTGGGGTAGGCAGGGGTGGGCAGGTGGGTGGGTGGGGTAGTTATCAAACGAGATTGACAAAGTCCGTTAGATTTTTTAACGATGTTAGTTAAAAATTTGGTCAAATACCTTATTTGAAAGTAATTTTGAAAGTACGATACCTAAATCAGTAACTAGTTAGTACGTTACCTTTTGCGAAAATGAAGGTTAAGTACGTTACTCTAGTTGGAAATTATTCCAATTTTTTTCCAAATAGATAGCCACATTTAAAATTATGTGCCTTAGTTTTTTCAAATTTAGACAGGATCAAGGGACCAATAATTTGCATGAAGAGATTGTTAGTGATTTAAAAAAAATTCTTGATGAGCATAATGTTCTTGTGAAGTCTTTTAGAATGGTTCGAGATTCGATGCAACAAAATCAAGTTGGCGATGTTAAGCTCAGGCTCATAGGAAGGCGAAAAACTGACGGTAGATGTTACAATCTTCCATCGAAGGATGATGTAGCACTTTTGTTGGTTGGTGATTTCGATAACTTGAATGGTGATAGGGATATTGTTGTTGAGACACAAACAGGATTGCTGCAAAGAATTACAGAATTGCATCCCTCATACTTAGGGTTGCAATATCCTTTGCTTTTCTTATTTGAACAAGATGGCTATAGGAAAGATGTTATGCTCCGAAATTGTCAAGCAAAGCCATCTGATAGATATCACTATAAGTTGAGTATGAGAGAATTTTTTGCATACAAAATTCATGAAAAGGAATCAGAATCAGCCAATATTCTATTTTCTAAACGACTTCTTTAGCAATTTTTGGTTGATGCATGGACAATGGTTGAAACTGCTCGATTGAATTATATAAGAACCCATCAAAAACAATTGAGGTGTGATATGTATAAAGGATTGGCAGATGCCTTGCTAAATGGTGAGAGGAATCCCGCTTCTCATGGTAAAAGAATTTGTTTGCCATCATCCTATGTTGGAAGTGCTCGATATATGATTCAGAACTATCAAGATGCGATGGCTATTTGTAGATGGTTTAGTTATCCTAATTTGTTGGTTACGTTTACATGTAATCCCAAGTGGCCTGAAGTTGTTCGATTTCTACAAAAGAGATCTCTGCAACCAGAAGATAGACCCGATATCATGTGCAGGATTTTTAAAGCTAAACTGGATATTCTTATGAATAGGGCTGTTACACGAACCGAGCCGGCTCGAGCTCGGTTCGGGCTCAGCTCAAAAAAAGCTCGAGTTTGAGTAGGCTCGAGGTGAACTCGAGCTCGAACTCGAACCGATTTTCAAGCTCGTCATTTTTTTCGAGCCGGCTCGTGTTCGGCTCGTATGTTCGACGAGCTCTGTTCGAGATCGACTTGTTTGAGCTCGACTCGGGCTCGGCTCGTTAAAAGCTCGAATAAATTTTAGAATATATATATATATATATATATATATATATATATATATATAAGCTCGAAGCTCGAGCTCGGCTCGTTAAAAGCTCGTTTGATTTCGCATTTTTTCAAAAAATAAGTCGAAGCTCGAGCTCGGCTCGTTAAAAACTCGTTTGATTTCATATTTTTTTCAAAAAATAAGTCAAAGCTCGAGCTCGGCTCGTTAAAAGCTCATTTGATTTCAGATTTTTTTCAAAAAATAAGTCGAAGCTCGAGCTTGGCTCGTTAAAACTCGAGTTCGAGCAGCTCGCGAAAAGATCGAAACTTGATTCGAGCCGAGCTCGAACATGCATTCTGGGATCGAGCTCGAGAAAAGCTCGAGCTCAATATTTTTTATTCGAGCTCGAGCTCGAAACTTCAAAGCTCGTCTCGGCTCGGCTCGTTTACAGCCCTACTTATGAATGACCTTCGAGAAAAGAAGATTTTTGGTCCTGTACGAGCAGGTAATTATATATAATTTTATATATGTTTATATTTTAATTATTCTTTTATGCATTTATTAGTAACTAATCATTCTTCTTTTCCAGTTATTTACACAATTGAGTGGCAGAAGCGTGGTTTACCACATGTTCACATTATCCTATGGCTAGAAAATGATGCAAGACATCCGATTGTAGAAAGGATCGATAACATCATTTCAGCAGAAATTCCTGACGAGTCTGTTGATCCGCATTACTATAACGCTGTCAAGGAATTAATGATCCATGGACCTTGTGGCAAAGATCGACCTAATTCTCCATGCATGTCTGAAGGTCGTTGTACAAAGTATTTTCCAAAGAAATTTAATGAGACAACATTTGTTGATGAGGAGGGGTATCCTAATTACAAACGTCCTGACAATGGTCGTACAATAGATGTAAAAGGAATAACTCTTGACAACAGATATGTGGTCCCTCACAATCGTGAGTTGTTGATGAAACATGGTTCTCACATCAATGTTGAATGGTGCAATCAATCTAAATCGATCAAGTATCTCTGTAAGTATGTAGTAAGGGTAATGATAGGGTGACTGCAAAATTATGTGAAACTGCTTCTAATGATTCTAGAAAGGATGGCATTGATGAGATAAAAACATATCTAGATTGTAGATATATATATCTCCTTGTGAGGCTGTTTGGAGATTGCTGGGAAATGAAATTCATTACAGAAATCCACCCATTGAACGATTGGATTTCCATCTACCAGGTGAACAAAGCATAATGTTCGAGGATGATGATGAAATTGAAAAGGTTCTTGATCGTCCGACATCCAGACATACTACCTTTTTAGCATGGATGGGTGCAAATAAAGGTAAATGTAAAGAGGAAGCTAAGAAATTGACATATGCTGAGTTTCCAACTAAATTTGTTTGGAAGCCGCAAAAAGGGGAGTGGGAACCATGAAAGAAGGGTTTCAAAATTGGTCGCATATTTTATGTTGCACCTGGTCAAGGAGAATTATATTACCTAAGAACATTATTGAATTTTGTTCGAGGACCAACTTCTTTTGAGGATATAAGGCGCGTTAATGATGTTCAATATGAGTCTTACAGAGATGCATGTTACGCCTTGGGCCTTCTTGACGACGACAAAGAGTATATTGACGGAATCAAGGAAGCAAGCCATTGGGGATCTGGGATGCAATTGAGAGGTCTTTTTGTAACATTGTTGATGTCAGGATCTCTGTCAAGACCAAAGTTTGTTTTGGAAAGTTGCTTTGAGTATTTGTCTGAAGACATTCTATATATGCGTCGACGACTTTTAGGACATGAAGGTAATTCACATTTGGCTCAATATTATTTTGAAACATTTTCATATCCCCTCCTAATTGTTATTATTTTTGAAATCTTTTTATATACTCCCTCCGTCCCACCGATCTTAAGAAAACTTTCCATTTTGGGCGTCCCGTCGATCTTAAGAATTCCAAAAATGGAAAGTTTTTATTATTTTTATACTCTTTCTACCCCACTCATTCTCTCTCCTACTTTACTTTTACACTCACAACATTCTCTCTCCTAACTATTCATCCCACTCATTCTCTCTCCTATTTAATTTTTCACACTCACAACACTTCTTCCACTCATTCTCTCTCCCAATACTATAATAATATTCCTTAATTCCCGTGCCATTTCATTTTTTCTTAAGCTGGATGGGACGGAGGGAGTATATTATAGGATTACAACTTTCTGATGAAAAAATCAAGAATTGCACACTCTTAGAAATAAAAAAGATATTGCGAAGCAGGGGTAAGGGACTTCGTGATTTTCCTACTATGCCTTGTCCCAAAGATTGTGAATTATCAATGTTCAACAATCGACTTATATTGGATGAGTTGGACTATGACAAGAGTGCATTAGCTGATGAATGTAAGAGATTATTGTATATGTGTAAGAGATTATTGTATATGTGTAATCATGACCAGAGAATTGCTTATGACACAATTATCCAAGATGTTGAGCAAGGTCGTGGTGGAGTTTATTTCTTATATGGTTCTGGTGGAACAGGTAAGACCTTTTTAGGGAGGATATTGTCTGCTGCTTTGCGATCTAAGGGTGACATGGTATTAAATGTAGCATCTAGTGGTATAGCATCTCTTTTATTACCGGGTGGTAGAACTGGTCATTCTAGATTTGCTATTCCTTTGAGTCTGAACAAAGAATCAACATGCAACATTAAGCAGGGAACTCCACTTGCAGAACTAATGGTGAGGACTAAACTTATGATATGGGATGAAGTACAAATGGTTCATAAGCATTGTTTTGAAGCTCTGGACAAAACCTTGAGAGATATCATGGGGTTTAAAAATTCAGATAGTTTTAATCAACCTTTTGGGGGAAAACAATTGTGATGGGCGGAGACTTTCGTCAAATCCTTCCAGTTATTCCCAAAGGCAGTAGATAAGATATCATCATGGCTACAGTCAATTCTTCATATCTTTGGGCGCACTGTAAAGTTCTAAAACTTACAAAGAATATGAGACTTCAGGCTATTGATAAGGATCAAAGTGAACTTGAGCTTAAGTCATTTTCAGAATGGATCTTGAGTATCGGCTGTGGGCTCCTACCAACTCTCGAGACCTATAAACTCATGTCCCAGGATGGAGAGTCCCAAAATATACCATTTAAAAAAAAAAAAAAAACTTTTCTTTACTTTAACTTGAAAAGTATACAACTCATTTTCAAAACAATTTCAAAATAACCTCTCTACACGGAGGCGATATATACACCTGTTTGAAACCAAACACAACCTTTTTATACAAATTATACACAAGCCAGCCATAAAACAAACCAATCCCAAACTTAAATACAACACAATCCAACTGATACATGTTTATGAAAGTTTTATATACAAAACCTCTCCCCAAAAGAATAACAACCAACAATCCCAACTCCCCAAGACAACACATACCCCGACAACCAAAAGATGTCCAAACTCCTTCCCCGGTCTCACTGGTCCGGTCTTCCTGTCTCAGCGGAATCTAAAAAAATAAAGGGAGAAGGGGTGAGATAAAATCTCAGCAAGCTATTATGTATGCAACAATATGCCATACAAGATGCAACACATAAACAGGTTGCTCAATACAAATATGCAATACCAAACAGGTTGCTCAATCACATTGGGAAAATAGTAAACACTTTACGTTACCTTTCCCTTTACCTTTCCCATCTGGGTCATATGTAGTACTACAGTGGGAGTCATACTCCTCTCATTTGGTGAACTGCTAGTGCACCTTCACCTCTTATACGACCCCTTATAGAGATCCATATAAGCTGCCTCGCTCTCTTATGGCATGAATGCACATATCCATAGAAGCTGAACCCCTCAATCCGTGGCCACAGAAGGGGGTGAACGGTACAAGTATAAGGACATCCAAACACCTTATGAAATATCTTCTCATAAGTGATTACATTCCCTATACCCCCGATGATCAACTGGTATACCATATTCAAGCACATCACATATATTTGAAAATAAGTCCACCCAATGGGACATCAACATATATATACAACATGGTACTGCAACTCATGTTAAACAATTGAAACAGTGCAACACGTATTTAACACTATGTGCACAATTAGCTATGAATATGTAAACTCGTATGACACAAAGTAGATCACGTAAGTCCTACACATTCATTACACAATATGTAAACCAGTAACAGGATGCTACCCTTCCTGTCTGAACCAAGTAAATAGTACACAACACAATTTAGGCACTATAAGAGCAAATAACCCTACCTAGGTCATCACATATGGCTAAAATAACATATAAGTAACCCTACGTGTTCACAATACAACATTAAACACCTTCTCTTAAGGTTCCAAGTTCATTTCCCAAGTTTTACAAACTTTGGGTTAAGTTTTACAATTGCCTTCCAAGCATTTTCAAGACATTATTTAAAGCTCTTCCCCATATCCATTTGGACTATTTCAAGTTCCACAATGTAGTACTAAAGTTGTACTAGAATCCTAGTTAAAGAGTGTACCAATACATGCCCATTAGACTAGGTTCACAAGGCTTCAAACAATGTTCAAGGACTGCAGGGTAGGGCACGACTCGTGCCCTAGGGCACGACTCATGCCCAATCAACCCCCACCAGATAGAGTCGTGCAGGGATGTGTCACGACTTAGTATATCTTCAAGGCACGACTGAGGCACGACTCGTGCCTCTGGGCACGACTCGTGCCCTTGCCCAGAAACTGCTGTTCATCAGCAACATCAGCTGCAACAACAACCACATCACTTCCAGTTCTTGCACAGCTCAAGCAAAGACATTCCAACACAACATATTGTAAGTGCTCCAATTTGAGCTTGTTAGAATTTTCGTTAGAAAATTAACGAAAGTTATAACATTCCTAACAATTACTAACAATTACTAACATTTCCTAACAATCCTAACATTTCTAACAAAGTGAGGGCAAAATGGGCATTGTTATTTAAGGATAAACCAAGGAAAAGAATCAAAAAAGTGAAAGAAATGGTCAAAAACCAAAAATAGAAATGGCTGAAAACATAATCTGGCTGGTTAATTTGAATTTTAAAAAAGATTATTCCTCTTGTCCAAAGCCTGGAGCAGCATTTAATGAACAGTGCACGCTGCAGGTCCTATCCGCGCGGATGGGATTGCAATTTTCAGAGGGCTATAAATTGAGCCCTCCAGTCACAAAAATAAGAAGAAAAAAGAGCACAATTCACAGTATTTGGCGAATATACTCGAGAAAACAGTGAGAATTCTATAAGAATTGTCACCTTTTTCTCTTGAATCTTCCCAACCTTCACTCACTCAAATCAAACTCACTCACCATCATATTCAAAGCCTCAAACACTCATACATTCAAGCCAAAGCCCCAAAGCACAAAGAAGATAGGTATAACCTCCCTCTTCTTACCCTAAATCTCTCATTCATGCATGCATTTTCAAACTACAGAATGTAGTTCATTCATCTTCTTGTCTTAGATCCAAGAAGATCACCATGGAAGTTCATCTCCATGGATGATCTTCTACAAGGATCAACATTATTTTCAAGTTCTCTTACTTTCTTGCAAAGAAAACACATTTTCAAAACCCTAAAATTCTTTTCAAGCACCAAATCTCGATTTTCAAAGGATAAAAATCCCCTTCCCAAGCAAATGAAGTGCTTAGTCCTAATGTACCCCAAGGATGGTTTGGTATAGTTGATTCACCACTAAAATGTCAAGTGATCACTAACCAAAACCTAGGGAAATGGGGACAAGCATGGATGCAAAACCCCCCTTAAAATCATATTTTCTTTCTTGAGAAGTTGCTGTCCAGTAGCAATTTTCCAGGATCCCAGTCCATTGTCTTAATTTTTGGACACAGATAAACTTAGAATTTGGTGTTGACTACAAAACACTTTTTGTAGAAAACATCAAGATATTTCCAGACATATTTTTACTTTATTTTTTGGGTGAGTAAAACTCCTCTTTTCAAATTTTCTTTTAGAGGCTAGTTCATCAGCTTCTGGAAATCCAGATTGCATATCTGAGATTTCCAGAAGGTTTTGACCCCTCAAATCTTCTCCAAAATGGAAAATTCCTTCACACAAATCTTATTTAAGGTGTCTGGAATAACTTTCATTCTCTGAGTTTATACAGATTATGAAGTTTTAAGACCCTTGAATCCATTTCAAAATCAAAGGTCTACTGCCTTTTTCATTCTGGCAGAAGTGACTCTCAACTTCAAAAGGTCTTTTGAGTACCAAATCTCAATCCAAAAATCTTCCAAAAAATCATGGGATCAGTTTAAAGTCTTAAAAAGATATCCCAATTTTTACTTTTCTGAGTTTCAAATTATTTTGGCCAACACACACACGCACACACACACACAAATGATTTTCAGCTTAGAAGACTCGTTTTACGAGGCATTCCGGGTGCACACTAACGTCCTTCCCGGCGTGTAACATGACCTCCGAACCCAAATTTCTGATCTCGGGCATTTTTCAAAGTTTTGGCCCTTAAAATAAAAATGGCGTGGCGACTCCGTTCTTTTTTCCGGGTTTTTATTTGGTTTTTTCAAAGAAACGCAAAAAATCGAATTTTTTCCCGCGAATGGCGACATCATCACAGTGGCGACTCCGCTGGGGAGATCAGCTTTTTCTAAAAAAAAAATGATATTTGGTATATTGGTGGAAACCATTAAACTTCCCGTTACCGCCTCCTAACACGAGTCGGGGATAAATTGTGGTTTAACAATCCCACGTACCGGTATCACCGTTTTCAAAAAAAAAGAAGAAAAAGCTTTTGAGGGTCAAGCTTCCGTCCCGGCTTTGAAAATCATTTGTGTGTGTGTGTTGATTTTTGGACATTTTTCGTGTTGTTTTGGCCGCCTCGGAGAAAGTCAAAATTTTGACTGTCGGAATCATGTCCCTAACTGTCGGAATTTTCGTGCTTACGTGCTTATGTGTTCATTAAATTTCAAAAAAAAAAAAAATTCAAAAAAAAAGGATTTTCAAAAAAGAAAATTTTCAAAAAAAAAATCATGCATCATATTTTTAAGACACATAAAAAATTTTCTATTTTACTCGTAAAAGAATATAGATCGCTTGCACACTACGCGCACGTGACCGTACACCGCACACTACGTCCCTAACCCGGGAAATCCTTGTCGCGGTCCGTTTGGTCTTATTACGCCTCTCGGACGAGCACAGACTACCCAAACATCCCATGGAGCCTCGTGTCGACCATGCACTTGTCCGTGCCACACTTTGTCCGCGACCCGGTTGGTTTTTAGTCTGGTCCGTGTCATGCCCCGTCTCGTGTATAGACCTTTCCTTTCAAGCCTTTGTCGGCATACCGACTCAATATCTTTCTGGGACCCTAATCGCCGAAGTTCCGCCGGTTTTCCGCCGCAGACTTTGACCAAGATATTGACCGGCGCCTTGACTTCGGCTCGATTGGCACAAATTATACACCGACTCCCAAAGATTGACACCGAGTCATCAAGGATTAATGATTATTCCATGCCTAATTACGGCTTAACCGACGACAAGTCAAGATCAATTGTGGACGCTTATCGTCCAAATCATGCCGACTTTTCGTCGAGCCCCTGGACATGATCTTGACTTTTGACGTCGCCTTGTCCGTAATTTACATCGAATGCTTGTTAAGACTCGATTACCCGCCGACTTTTAGGATCGTTTTTCTTTCGGTCGGTGGGACCCGCTTGCCCTATAGGACCTCGCCCGGGCCGTCCACCCCGGGAGGTCGAAATACAGTGGAATACGAGGGGCTTATAGACGTAGTGACGGGGCCCACCGATCCAGATCCGCGAGTAGTTTGCGAAAAAGAAGAGCAATCTTTTCCAACCGATTAGGTTAATAAAACATGTTTTAAGTAAACGTGAACAAATAATCGCATGTTGCATGAGCCTAAAGCCCAAACACCTACCCTCCTTCCATTCCTGCACATCTCGAACCTTCGTGTCCTTTCCCCGCAGCCTCCTCACAAAGCTTGGTTTCTGACACCGGTCATCGTTTGATTAGTTGGGAAGAGTCAAGCGCGTCATCGCCTTCGCCGTTTATTTCGACTCCGGGTTTCGTAATGTCCGCATCAGCCGGTAATGATGGGGACAACGTCACTCCGCCTCCAAAATCCCTCGTATGCACCAAGATTGGATCCAGCTTGGTAGAACAGATGAGACTTCGACATGAGGCTCAAATTAGCGACCTTCCGGGGGTTGTCGCAAGTCATGGTTTGACTATCGCCTCAATTCCGATGGCACTTTTACCGCAAAGAAGGAAGAAGGTTCTCCTCCTCTTCTTAATCGTCCCGATACATCAAGATGCTACCCCAAGATTCCTATGTTTCCACCGCCGGACTCCCCGCCCGTCGACTTACAGTGGCAACCGGCCCCCAAACAGCAGCTAGGGACGAAAGAGTTCGGCATACCGTCGCTGTCCCTCTCAAAGTGATGATCCCGCAAATATCACCGGGTGATGAAAATCGAGAAACGCTTGAAGAAATATGGTCACCATCAAAGCCTTGGAGGAACGCTGCAATGTACAAAGAAGCCCGGATTGAAGAGGCCACACGCCACTTCGGGACATTAACAATCTCCCAACCGACCGGGCTACCTCGAAGGACAAACATATGCCTGTTCCTGTGACCTTAATATCTCTCATTATCCGGCGAAGTCCAACCACTCGCTTCAGATGAGCCCAACAGCCAGATCTCCCTGACCAGCCCACTCAAAGTCGTTCCAAAGACCGCCAACCCGAGGTCCCAAATCCGCCACCGCCGTAGAACACATTTGGTGGGATATCGTGGATCGTCCCGATTGCCTTGAAAGGGACTATCGTGACTGGATACACGAGGACCGTCCTCCTAAGAAGAAGAAAATTTCCTCCCAAAGAAAAATTGAAGGAGAGATTCGAGGCCGGTGATACCAGGTGGGTACGCTCTGGGAGCCATCTCGGGGATTTGATTATTATGTACTCTACTCCAGCCTTTTCCCCAAAGCAAACAGGGTAAAAGAGCATAAAAGCCTTGCCAACGACATTGAGACTTTCTGACGCCGAATCACCGTGGACCTGGGTAACTCTACCGCCAATCGAAATCTATCCCCCGCGGAACGCAAAATTCGCTTTGTCCACCTCCCAAGTGCACACCGACAAAGAAAGACCAACGCCGCTGGGCGCTCCCACTCAATCAACATGTTGACCGGAGATGGCAACCGCCACAAAAGGCCTCGCATAACCTGTGGGCTTCAAAGAAAGGCTCTACCTCGCAAGAAAAAAGCACGAAGTGACCGGTTTGATGACTCTCTATCCCGAGACAAGGACCAAATCTATGATCCCCACCTATATGGCAAAGATGATCACCTTCGCGACGAAGATTTGCCAAGAGATGTCTCCCAACACAATGAAGCTTTGTACATCACCATTAAGCTCAACACCGTATCGCTCCCCGGGAGTATTGGTGGACAACGGATCAGCCGTCAACGTCCCTTCCTCGCATGATGCGGGCCCCGCGCATCAATGAAAGACACATGATCCCATCTACCCGGCCGGGCCAAGGCATATGATGGCACGTCCCGTCCCATCCCGGGGACAAGTGACTCAAACTCGTACGAAACCCAAATGGTGCCCGCAAAGTTCCATGTAATGGATATCCCCTCCGAGTTCACAGCCCTACTAGGGCGCCCTTGGTTGCATCACATGAAAGCCATAGCCTCCACTCTCCACCAATGTGTCAAATTCATTAACCGACAAGGGGACCTTGAAGTCATAAGGGGCGACAGCTTCCTCATAGGGAACGAAGCCGAGACCGTTATCAAGCATGCTCTTAGCCGTACACCGGGCTACCTCCTCCGAGTCGACCAAGTGACTATCGGGGCAAGTCTCGCCGTAATCCCCGTAATCCGGTGATGCCAACTATGTCAACGCACTCAAGCGAGCGTACTCCGAAGAAGTCCGATTCATCAAATCCAATTGTCATTTCCAACATTTGGAGGCATACCGGAAGGAAACATTGAACGCCGCCATGATACAGCACACAAACCCCGGTTCCTAATCACGCTTTGTCACCATTCTTCAAACCCACTCTCCGACCCCGCCAAGCCAGAAATTTTCATGATAAAGATCGACAAGCATCGTCATACTCAACTCGAATCTATGAACGTCGTGTGGGACGTCCTCCTTGCCGAACTACCCGCCAAGCCTTTCCGCTCGAGTATGGGACATGAGATTTTTCTAGCAAAGACACCGAGACGCAATACGCCCTTACATCTCGGATTGAGCGGTCGATTGTGACGAGATAGAAATCCCTGCACTGAGGAAGATCCCTACATCCACATGCTCGCCTTTCGACGCCAAACACAATTGATTCTCGGTTCGTACAAAGAGATGATAGCAACGACCGAGGAAGGAGGACAGAAACGAGACACCCCGAGTCATGAGGCCTCCGACAAAGAATGCCGCTAAAGAATTGGGAAACTCTCTCGTGCCCGTCCGCGACCAAAGAAGAAATGATCACCAAACTTGGATTGGTTCCCCGTCCCTTTGTGTCAACCTTTGTAAAGTCCTCTCGAGTCTCTCATTGTTGAGTTTGAGTCTTCCGAATCGTCCGATGGCCTCACGCCCGAAGACCACGAAATTGTAGCCAATGCCGTATTCCCTCTTATTCTCAATGAAATGACGAACCTTTCGAGTATCCCTTAATTGCCACTTTAACTAATGATGAATTAACTAATAATCTAAAAACAAGCTAATAACGATTCACTAGATGAAGAAGCGTACACATTAAATGAACAATATATCAAAGAAATCTTTAAGCAAAGTTGTCCTGAAAGAGGAAAATCGAGCCCAAGCCGCCGAAGAGATTTTGACGAGTGTGAATTGGGAACCGCGGAAGAGCCTAAAGAGACGCAGATTGGTAGTTTCTTCGAAGGGACCGAAAGGGATGCCCTAATTGAGCCGCTAAAAGAATTCGTGGATGTGTTCGCATGGTCCTATAAAGATATGCCGTGCCTCGATCCTTCCATAGTTGAGCACCGAATACCGCTCGACCCTTAAGTCAAGCCGCAAAGCGTAAGCTAAGAAGAATTAAGCCCGAATGGTCCCTACAAGTGAAAGAGGAGATAGAAAAGATGCTCAGTATGTGGTTCATCGTGGTCATTGAATACCCTACATGGCTTTCCAACATAGTAACGGTGACCAAGGCCAACGGAAAGATCCTATGTCGCGTAGACTTCAGAGACTTGAACAAAGCCACCCAAAAGACGATTTCCCCGCCAAACATCGACATTTTGGTAGATTCCACGGCCAACCATGAAGTTAAATCCTTCGTCGACGGTTTTGCTTGGCTACAACCAAATCAAAATGGCGTAAGAGGATCAAGCCAAAACGCCTTCACAACCCCTCGGGGCACCTAATGCTACACGGCCATGCCATTCGGACTAAAGAATGCCGGGGCTACGTACTGCAGGGCCTACAGCTTTGCTCCATGACATGATCCACAAAGAAATTGAGGTCTATGTGGACGACATGATAATACATTCCAGAGGATCGATGGCCAACACTTTGTTGATTTGAGAAAATTCTTCGGCCGCCTCCGAGACCACAATGATGAGACCGAATCCACTAAATGCACCTTCTGTAAGACGAGGTAAGGTGCTAGGATATATGGTGACGTAACGGGGAATCGAAGTAGATCCCCGTAAAATCAAGGCGATAGTTGAAATGAAGCCACCCCTGACACCGACGTAAGTGAAATCCTTCATGGGAAGACCGCAATACATAAGCCGCTTTGTAAATCACCGACCTCGATCTCGCGAGCCGATCTTCAAGTTGATGAAGAAAATGCCTACACGTAATGGACTCCGTAATGTCGCCTGCCTTTGAACGTATCAAGGCATACCTTGTGAATCCCCGATTCTCTCGCCCACCACATCGGCAAAAGCCACTCTTGCTATATCTAACTGTCACGGATACAAAGAATTGGGGCTATGCTAGCTCAAGAGAAGAAAGATTCCAAGGTCGAAAACGCCATCTATTTCGTAGCGTAAAGCTCCAAGGAAGCGAACTCAATTACTCGCTTGCGAAAAGACTTGCGCAGTTTGGTCCGGGTAGTGGGAAAGTTGAAACACTACATGCGCCTCACCCGATACATCTCGCCTCAAGGATAGACCCCATCAAATATCTCTGTTCGACAAGCCTTCCATCTCCATGAGGTTGGCAAAATGGTCGTTCTTTTGGCCGAATATGACATCACTTATGTTTCAAGGAAATCCGTAAAAGGACGCATAATGGCGTAACATTTGGCCGATTTCCCAAGTGATGAGTCCCGAGGACTCGAACCTCAATTTCCCGATGATGGAATCTTCGCTCTAGAAGGAGAAAATCGCCTGCAACTCTTCTTCGACGGGCGTCAAACAAAAGGGGGAACGGAATAGGAATGCTTCCGGGTCGATCCTACCGACGAACACACCCCCATAGCAAGAAGGTTGAACTTCGAAGTCACCAACAACGCCGCCGAATATGAAGCTTGCATAGCCGGGTTGGAAGCCGCCTTGAAAGAAATATCAAGGAATTGGAGGTGTATGGTGACTCGCCCTCATCATCAATCAGTCTCTAACAAATGGAAGACCGTGGACCCGGTCTACGTAAATATCACACTTACATGGAAGAGCTAGTAACCCAATTCAAGGAGATCACTTTTCATTACTTGCCCGTAGATCGCAATGCATTTGCGCATGCTCGGCAACGCTAGCCTCCTCGTTGAAATACCCGAAGGAAAGTCCGTCAAACCATTCGTAGCCTGGAGAAGAGAAAATCCCGCTTATTGCTTTGAAATCGGCGTAAGCCGAACCGGCCAGTGATCCCCGGTACACTCGCATCTATCAAGCACCTTAAGAACGGAGAAGCCTCCTTCAAAAATGAAGATGGGGAATATAAAGAAGGAATCAAAGCGAAAAGTCTCTCAAAGCGGCTCGCCTCCCATTATGTTCTTTGGGAAATATGCTATACAAGAAGCGTTATCAAGGCCCCCTCCCGCGATGCATCGGCAAACAAGAGGCTACGGAACTCATGAGAGAAATACATGGTGGTACCTCGCGGCCCCCACATGAATGCTCGAGCCCCGATGCAAATTATACCGAGAATGGGATACTTTTGGATCTCCATGGAAGCCGATCGCATCCAGCCACAAAAGCCGCGACAAATGTCGCCGATACTCAAACCTTAATCATTTGCCTCCTCACGAGTTATACCGCATGACAACCCTCGCCTTTCGTCACTTGGGGAATTGATGTCATAGGCAAAATCACGCCATCAGCAAGAACGGCCACGAATTCGTCCCGGTAGCCGTGGGATTATTTCACCAAGTGGGTTGAAGCCAAGTCCTACAAAATCCTCAACTCAAGGAAAGTAGCCCTCTTCATCAAAGAGAACATCATATGCAGATACGGGTTGCCACCGAAATCATTTCGTATAATGGATCCCACTTCGAAGGGGAATGCGAAAGGCCGCCGGCGTAATTCCGAATAACCCGTCACAAGTCATCTCCTTACAGCCCCAAACCAACGGAGCCGTCGAGGCAAAGAAACAAGACTTTGGAAAATATCATCCGGAAAATGGCCGTCCAAGGCGTAGATTGGCCCGAGAAGTTACACTGCACTCGGGGCTACGTAACATCGCCGAACGGCAATCGGGGAAACACCGTTTGCTCCTCACATACGGAATGGAAGCCGTACTCCCAATCGAGCTAGAGATCCCTCGCTCCGTATACCGCCGGAAAGCCGATCAACGAGGTCGAATGGCTCCGCAGTCGCCATGATGAATTGGCCCCGCTAGATGAACGCCGATTGAAAGCAATGGAACACATCCGAGCCTACCAAGGAAGAATGGCCGAGCCTTCGACAAGAAAGTAAAGCATCGGGAGATCCGAGAAGGTGATCTCGCTTAAAAGAAAAGCCCCTGGCCCGTATCAACCCGCTCGGCAAATGGGAGCCTCGTATGGGTCGGGCCATACGTCGTCCGTAAGATCTTCTCCGAGGAGCCATGCAACTTGCAGACCTCGACGGGAATCCCTTTGTACACCCAAAGGAATGGTGACAAGCCGCGCAGATACTACGCGTAAAACAAAGAAAAAGAAGTCAAAAAAAAAAAAAAAAAGAGTGCTAAAAGAGTAATACCCAACTAGGTTGAAAACCCGAAAAGGGCGGCCTAGGTAAAAACAGGTTGCACCAAAAAAAAAAAAAACAAAAAACAAAAAAAAAAAAAACAAAAAAACAAAAAAAAATCGTGTTGAACTACGAAGACCCGAGCTCCTCAAAATGAGGGGAACGTAGGCAAATGAAACGGTTCGGTCTAAAACACAAATAAAAGTCATACTTTGACATCAATACACCGATCGTACCATGAAATGCGTCTCGAAAACTCTAAAGCAATTCAAATATTCATTACAAGTTAAAAACTTTTTGATGAGTCTAAGCCCGATTCATTCCTACAACCGGCAACCTCGCTAAAAGAAAACTAAGATACATAATCAAACTAATGTGTCTCGCTATGACAAGAAAGGGATACTGAAACCTCGTAGTCACTCCAAGCCACTCGAACCGGCCTCTCCCCTCTTCTTCCCCTTCGAGTCTTCTTCTTCCGAACAGAAAATGTCGGTCTTCCTCCTACCAAGCTCGTATAGGAACAGGATCTATCAAACCAGCCTCGCTGTGGCCTTAGTAGCCCTAGCGTCATCTCTCATCTCCCGTAGCCTAGCCGGTAGCATAGGAGCCCTCCTCTCCCGTCTCTTGACGTAAGCCTCATAGTCGGTCACAGCGTCTCCGCTCCCCGTCACGAGGGTTGGCCCTCGCCGGCCCTCCTCCTCTCGGAAACCGCCAGTCCTCCGCACCCACAATGGCCTCACGCCGCCTCAAAATAGCCATCTCGAGTCTCTCCTAAATGCCTCTCGTACCAATCCAGGTACCAAGTGGTCAAGAACACAGTCTCTGACGCCCGAGAATAACCCGAGGAGGAAAGGCGTCATACCTCCATGCTCGGGAAAGAAATGGAAACACCGAGGATCATCCATAGAAACAGGAGCCACCACCCCGATGGCTATATCATCAAAGTTCTCCAAAGGAACCTCGCTTCCAGCCGAACTGTCTCGTAACCAAGGACGGAATATAGAAGCCGGACCGAGAAAGCCCCTAAGCATGACCACATGAGACCCGTCCCGAAGCACTCGCGAGTCTCCACCCGCCAACAAGGCACCGACCATCTCGATATCTTCTCGTCCGGCGACCAGCCATCCAACGCTCCCATGAGCCCCGATCATCGAAATCCACAAAGAACCCCCTCCCGGCAAATGTCCAAGGCTTAATCATGTCGGGAGTTTCCCGAAGAATCCCCAAACGCTCCATCGCCCACAAGGTCAAGAGGAACGGGCCGCCTCGCGCATATACCGCTTCCCGTAGCGCCTATCGAGAGCATGGAAAGTCTCCCCAGATCGTAGGTACAACATCTCGCCCAAGCGACAATGAACGACTACATCCAAGCAGAGACCGATGGCGCATCCCAAAAGAATAGACCATAAACAGGTCCCGAACATGCAAAGTGCAAAGGCATCCCAATAGGCATCGTCGAGCAAGCCTAAGCCCCTAAATCTATCGTGAGACCTGAAATATCAAAATGATCGGGACCACGGATCATACCTTGCGCTTCCTCCGGGAAAGATGAAGGAGGACGCACAATCCGTCAACAAAAGAAGCCCTCCGGCAAAGGAACCGCTATCTCTTCCACCTCCGACCACCAAGCAAGGCCCGAAATTCTTCGATGGTTGGGACCATCTCGTTGTAAGAAAGGCAAAAGACATGCCTCCTAGTGTCCCAAAATGAGGAAGAAGCCCTCAAAAGACCGTAATCCGAATCAATTCCTTGAGAGACCATAAGCACTTCACCTTATACCTTTCTTCAAAGAAGGACCTCCTCTCATGCATAATCTCCCGGACCAATCCTTGAATTTGTTGAAGAATGACATTTGGGATTCTTGGGACAATTTTGATGGAGCTTTTCTAAGGTTTTCCATGGTTTTTCTCTCTTTCTCCCCGAAAATGGCTGTTTGGACTGGAGGTTGAAGAGGATATTTGAATTTGAAATAAAGTGAGACCAGATCTGGAGCAAAATTAAAGGACAATGTCAGATGCAGGACTCCTCCGCGCGGATATGTTTGCTTTCCATCGTAAAATCCGCAACACCAAGCCGCTACACCAAAAGAGGAATATTCCGTCCCGCTGCTCTAACCCGTGCAAAACCTCCCCAAACCACCCATATACCAAACACTAACACCCTTGCCAAAAAAAAAAAGAACCAAGGCTCATGCAACATTGCATTCATACCGCATTGCATTCATAAAATAAAATCCTAAATTATTACATTCCAAAAAAAAAAAAAAAAAGAAAAAAATCAAATAAAAAAAAACAAACAAACACAATAATCCTAAATTATTACATAAAAAAAAAAAAAGAAAAAAATGTGTGCATAAGCCGTACAAATCTCAATCCTATAAATCTCAAAATCTCGTAAAATCGAATCAATCGTAATCCCTAGCGCCCGACGCCCGTCCCCGGCCCTCTTGCGACTCGGGCCCGCCTCCTCAGAGCCCCGAAGATCTCGGGCTCGTAATCGTCCTCGTCTCCGCAAAGAGGCTCGTCAGACCAACCGCACGCTCCGATAGGGCAAGCCAAGATCTCGCGAAAAATCATATCCGAAGGTGAAGGCGTCGACTCCCGGACGTACGAAGACGACCCACCATGCCGCGACGTGTCCCCGCCCGTGTGGATCCCCGAGAATGACGTGATCCGAAGGCGCACCGCGCGGATCAATGAGAGGAGACAGAGGAGTCTCTCAAGAAGTCTCGAACGAATAGGGGAAGCCTCCCGCCCGATGTGCGCCGGCCGTGGTCGCCTCGCTCTAGCTCGAGGAGCCCCGCAAGCGACCATCCTCCCGATAAATCTCTTAGCTCCGATCACTTGCTTCGTCGCCTTCTCGACGACCACCTCCGAAAACCGCACAAAAGCAAAAGCGTCGAAACAGCTTGAAGCGAGAAATGATGACAGAAAGAAAAGAAAAGACAAAAGTAAAAAAAGAAAGAGAAGCCATACCTTCATACCCTGACGAGGCCGGAAAGCTCGTGGAAGCCGCTCAGCCGAGGGATCTCGCACCCTCAATCGGACCCCATCCCGGATATATGAAAATCCGTCCGAGGGTACCGCGGATCCCAAGCCCTCTCTATCCGTAACCCGGGGCATCCTCACCTCCTCAAAACAAATACGGTACGGCTCAATCGCCACAAATGCCGAGAAGTGCCGGCCGGCTTGTAATCATCCTGTGTCGCAGATCCGTCACTGGTGCATCATATCGGCGGGAGGCTCCACCGGTGTCCTCAAAGGCGAGTTCACGCCATGCCGGCGCGTCACCCTCTCTCCGCATAATAGGCATCGCAGTCGACCTCTCGTAATCCTCCGCCGCACGCCCAAATCTCGCCCTTCACCGCGCCACCTCGAAACGATCCTGTGGATAAAATATCATCCTCTCATCCGTCTCACCTCCGTCAAAGGAAGGCAATCCGCGTATCCGAGAGTCGTACGCCCCGGAGCTTATCTTCTCCCGGCATGCTTGGACCAAGAGCGCATGGCCGGATACGCCCGACGTACTCCGCCGCCGCCGCCACATCGTGACGTGGAAAACTCCAACGCCCATACCGCGAAAGGTAAAAATCCAATCAATCCAAAGGCAAAAGAAAAGTGTGTGCTCAAGAAAAAAAAGGGAAAGCAAAAAGAGAGCTTATACCTCCAGTGGCAAACTCAAAGCAAGACAAGGAGCTCACAGCCTTCCTACTGTACCTATCGAGAGCAAAGTAAAGCTCGCCACTCGCTTCTCCTCAGAGACGTCTCCACCATCTCCATGTCCTCCAAGGACCTCAAAGAAGGCAAAGACCGCCGTCCTCAAAGATGTCCAAAGAGGGTGCTCGAAAAAGCAAACCACAAGAAGGCCCCGGCAACTGACGGCGCCATCCTCTCCTCCCCACCTCGTAGCTCACAATGGTCTCCACAATCTTCCCGTAGACCACCGCATACTCCATCCCCATCCCCTTTTTGGGAATAGGGGAAAATCCCGTAAGAGCTCGCAGATCCGCATCGCCGTAGCCGTCCCGCCACTCAATGCCGCGTCCATTAAAGGACAAACCCGTGATCGCAAAGATAGTCAGAAGGCGTAACCGTAGCCTCGCCCCAGAAGAAGTGAAACGTGTGGGTCGCATCCCACCAATGCTGCGCTAAAGCAAACATCAGGCCCTTGCTCTTAGGGAACTTGACCAGTCCCCTCAAGCACTCAACAAACTCCCAAAGCCCTGCCTCAACAACAACTGTCTCTGACTCGGCAAAGCTCCTCGGCCCGCATTCGGAAGCCGGTCCCACAAGTCAACTACGTACTCCACCGATCCTCGAGTCTTCATCTTGTTCACCAAGTCTCCGTAACGTAGTTGTTTCCACCCTGAAATAAAACAAAAAAAAAAGAAAATGTCAAAAAAAAAATTGCATTTGCATTTGCACGAAAAAAGAGCATACATATGCATCATGAAATTTCAAAGAAAATTCGACAAAGATAACAAAGATACAATGAGCATAGCCCCATTTTTCTCGCACAAAAAAGACAAGCAGCAAATCTCAATCAACATTCATAAAAAAAAAAATCTTTCATACAAAGAGTCAACGGAAGTAAAAACTCCGTCCCATTTTCAAAAAAAAAAAAAAGAAGTTCCTATGCATGCATGCATATCATTCATCATCTCAAAAAAAAGAGGCTCTACATGCATTCTACGGAAGTAAAAACTCCGTCCCATTTTCTATAAAAAAAATGCATACAAGTCATTCATTCAATCAACGGGAGGAAAAATCCGTCCCACTTTTCAAAAAAAAAAAAAATCATACATTCATATCATCATCTCATGTTGGCAAAATGCCAATTCTTTTCTCAAGCAAAATGCACATTTTGGAACACCAACAAATTCATTGCAACATGCATATCATCAAAAATCAATATTCAAATTTCAAAAAAAATCACAATTTTCATCCATAATTTTTTGATACAAAAAAATGGCGAAAATGCCAATTCTTTTTCCCAAACAAAATGCACATTTTGGGTTACTCATATACTCATAACATGCAAAGCATCAAAATCAAGATTCAAAGCCAAGAACATCAATCATTCGAATTTTCAAAAAAAAAAAATTCAAAAATCACCCAAAATTCAATTTCAAGCAAGAAATCAACAAAGGGAATGAAAAGATTCGAAGTATACCGTTCGGAGACTCGGATCAGAAGCCCAATGTTGCCAAGCATCGGGGTAGGGCTCCTCCGCAATCGATTGCGAAAGAGTATAGTGCCTCCTCATCCGGACGAGCTCCAATCGTCTCTCCGCTACCGGGCCACGTCCTTGGCCTTGAAAAGCACCTTCCCCGTGTTCCATTGCTCGAAAATCGAAGAAAATCGAAAGATTTTGAAGTTTTTTTGCCTAACAATGGCGGTTTTTTGCGTTTTCTCTCTCTCTCTCTCTCGTAATTTTCTGTAAAAACAGACTGGGGAAGAAGAAGGGGGCGGCCCCTCATTTAAAACCCTCTGAACACGCTCCTATCCGCGCGGATAGGATTGTCAGGGTCAAAATGACCCTTTTGCCCTTTAAAAATCTGGGACTCTGCAGTTCAGTCCCCAACTTGACAGAGTTAACCAAAGTTAACCAAAGTCAGCCCCTTGTCAAGAAAATCATTCCCCGGCAGTCAAACGTAAGACCGATTTCCCCGAGAAAGATAACGAGATCCCGTATCTTTCATCAAAATCATCCAACGGCAGTCAAACGTAAGACCGATTTCCCCGAGAAAGATAACGAGATCCCGTATCTTTCATCAAAATCTTCCACGACAGTCAAACGTAAGACCGATTTCCCCGAGAAAGATAACGAGATCCCGTATCTTTCATCAAAATCTTCCACGGCAGTCAAACGTAAGACCGATTTCCCCGAGAAAGATAACGGAATCCCGTATCTTTCATCAAAATCATCAAACGGCAGTCAAACGTAAGACCGATTTCCCCGAGAAAGATAACGAGATCCCGTATCTTTCATCAAAATCTTCCACGGCAGTCAAACGTAAGACCGATTTCCCCGAGAAAGATAACGAGATCCCGTATCTTTCATCAAAATCTTCCACGGCAGTCAAACGTAAGACCGATTTCCCCGAGAAAGATAACGGAATCCCGTATCTTTCATCAAAATCTTCAAACGGCAGTCAAACATAAGACCGATTTCCCCGAGAAAGATAACGGAATCCCGTATCTTTCATCAAAATCTTCAAACGGCAGTCAAACGTAAGTCCGATCTCCCCGAGAAAGAAACGGGATCCCGTATCTTTCATCAAAATCATTCCCCGGCAGTAAAACGTAAGTCCGATCTCCCCGAGAAAGATAACGGGATCCCGTATCTTTCATCAAAATTATTCCCCGGCAGTAAAACGTAAGACCGATTTCTCCGACGAATACGTCATATTTTTCCCTAGCAAAGGCTAACAAAATCCCCAGTAAAGTTAACGGAATCCCAAAAGCCAACAGAATCTCGAGTAGATCTCGAACTACGAAAGGGCTTGATTTCCCGCTAGGGATACGTAGGTAGCCTATCATTAGGTCCAGCCCCCCGACCAAAATGGTCACCCTCTCCTTCGGCAGCAGACAAAGTCCACCGAAAGGCCATTTCAAATCAAGGTTCGAGGCACCTAAAACGCCATCACCAAGGTTCGAGGCACCTAAAAGGCCATCATCATCAAGGTTCGAGGCACCTAAAAAGCCATCATCTCCAAAGGTTCGAGGCACCTAAAAAGCCATCATCTCCAAAGGTTCGAGGCACCTAGAAAGCCATCACCATCAAGGTTCGAGGCACCTAAGATGCCATCTCCAAGGTTCGAGGCACCGAAGACGCCATCATCAAGGTTCGAGGCACCTAAAACGCCATCATCAAGGTCCGAGGCACCTAAAACGCCATCTCCAAGGTCCGAGGCACCTAAAACGCCATCTCCAAGGTTCGAGGCACCTAAGACGCTATCACTAGGAAAGTGATAAATCGCAATCATCCCCAGCAGAGCGGATAGCCATCGACCGAAAATGGTCATTCCTATCCCCACAGAGCGAATAGCCATCGACCGAAAATGGTCATCTCTTATCCCCAGCAGATTTTCTCTCCAAAGAACCGATTGCGAACTCGCTCATCGTGTTCGAGGCACCTAAAACGCCATCATCTCCAGTGGTCAAAGACCCGAACTACGATCGGCTTGATTCCCATTCGGATACGTAGGTAGCCTATCGCTAGGTTCAGCCACCCGATCACTCGATCATCCCGCCAAATATGGAGCCTTACTCTTATCGACGACCCCACTTCCTTCGAAAGCGCCGTCGCCGAGGGCTACCGTAAGTGCTCCAATTTGAGCTTGTTAGAATTTTCGTTAGAAAATTAACGAAAGTTATAACATTCCTAACAATTACTAACAATTACTAACATTTCCTAACAATCCTAACATTTCTAACAAAGTGAGGGCAAAATGGGCATTGTTATTTAAGGATAAACCAAGGAAAAGAATCAAAAAAGTGAAAGAAATGGTCAAAAACCAAAAATAGAAATGGTCGAAACATAATCTCGTCAAGTTAATTTGAATTTTAAAAAGATTATTCCTCTTGTCCAAAGCCTGAGCAACATTTAATGAACAAAGGCACGCCGATCGTCCTATCCGCGCGGATGGGATTGTAATTTTCGTAGGGCTATAAATTGAGCCCTCCAAATACAAAAATAAGGAGGAAAAAGAGCACAATTCACAGTATTTGGCGAATATACTCGAGAAAACAGTGAGAATTCTATAAGAATTGTCACCTTTTTCTCTTGAATCTTCCCAACCTTCACTCACTCAAATCAAACTCACTCACCATCATATTCAAAGCCTCAAACACTCATACATTCAAGCCAAAGCCCCAAAGCACAAAGAAGATAGGTATAACCTCCCTCTTCTTACCCTAAATCTCTCATTCATGCATGCATTTTCAAACTACAAAATGTAGTTCATTCATCTTCTTGTCTTAGATCCAAGAAGATCACCATGGAAGTTCATCTCCATGGATGATCTTCTACAAGGATCAACATTATTTTCAAGTTCTCTTACTTTCTTGCAAAGAAAACACATTTTCAAAACCCTAAAATCCTTTTCAAGCACCAAATCTCGATTTTCAAAGGATAAAAATCCCCTTCCCAAGCAAATGAAGTGCTTAGTCCTAATGTACCCCAAGGATGGTTTGGTATAGTTGATTCACCACTAAAATGTCAAGTGATCACTAACCAAAACCTAGGGAAATGGGGACAAGAATGGATGCAAAACCCCCCTTAAAATCATATTTTCTTTCTTGAGAAGTTGCTGTCCAGTAGCAATTTTCCAGGATCCCAGTCCATTGTCTTAATTTTTGGACACAGATAAACTTGGAATTTGGTGTTGACTACAAAACACTTTTTGTAGCCAACATCAAGAGATTTCCAGAAATATTTTTACTTTATTTTTTGGGTGAGTAAAACTCCTCTTTTCAAATTTTCTTTTAGAGGCTAGTTCATCAGCTTCTGGAAATCCAGATTGCATATCTGAGATTTCCAGAAGGTTTTGACCCCTCAAATCTTCTCCAAAATGGAAAATTCCTTCACACAAATCTTATTTAAGGTGTATGGAACAACTTTCATTCTCTGAGTTTATCCATATTATGAAGTTTTAAGACCCTTGAATCCATTTCAAAATCAAAGGTCCACTGCCTTTTTCATTCTGGCAGAAGTGACTCTCAACTTCAAAAGGTCTTTTGAGTACCAAATCTCAATCCAAAAATCTTCCAAAAAATCATGGGATCAGTTTAAAGTCTTAAAAAGATATCCCAATTTTTACTTTTCTGAGTTTCAAATTATTTTGGCCAACACACACACGCACACACACACACAAATGATTTTCAGCTTGGAAGACTCGTTTTACGAGGCATTCCGGGTGCACACTAACGTCCTTCCCGGCGTGTAACATGACCTCCGAACCCAAATTTCTGATCTCGGGCATTTTTCAAAGTTTTGGCCCTTAAAATAAAAATGGCGTGGCGACTCCGTTCTTTTTTCCGGGTTTTTATTTGGTTTTTTCAAAGAAACGCAAAAAATCGAATTTTTTCCCGCGAATGGCGACATCATCACACATATATACATATTTCAGACCCTATATACTCCCTTCCTATCCCATAACACATACATAAAACTTTCCCCTTTCAATTTAACCATATTTCCCTTCATTCCAAACCCCAAGGAAATGATCCAACCCTTATCAAAATGATTCACAACATCAAAATAACATCAATAAACATGTTATGAACAGTTATAACAAGAAACCATAACAACTTACCAAGATTTACCAAAATAAAAAGAAAAGAAAATCAGATATTCTTGCTCCAAACACCTCCCTTTGCAACAATTTGAAGTTGGAATCGACAACCAAGCAACCTCTGATTTTCTGGGATTTTTAGAAGATTAACTAGGGTTTGGCTCTTCTCTTGGAACGTGGAAGATTTTAGAATACTAAGGAAGAAAATAATGCTTCCTAAAGAAGCTTTATGATATTTATATAAACTAATTTACACCCAAGCTCCTCCAAGATTGAAATTCAACGAATAACTACCTTAAAATTATAGTTACACCTAAGCACCTTGACACTTTCACAACACTTTCAAATCATATTTCAAGTGTTATCAATTAACTACACAACTTTCCTTTATTTAGACATTATATGATTAAATCACTATAACACCATTTATATCACATACTTCATCAACAATGACAAAGTGAACCCGTAATGAACCAAATAACACAAAACAAGGGATGAGATGCCATGAAAATCCAACCCCCACGTGCTTCAAGTGTGATCAATAGGTGCCTAGGTTTAGGGTACTCGCTCCCCCTTAAATAAAATTCGTCCCGAATTTGAACTTCACTTACCTGAATGATCAAACAACTCAGGATATTTCTGTCTCATCTCAGATTCCAATTCCCAAGTAGCTTCCTCGATGGTGTGATTCTTCCAAAGAACTTTCACCACGGGGATGCTCTTGGTACGCAATTCCCGGACGTGCCTCTCCAGAATCCACAAAGGTACCTCCACATAGGTCATATCTGCCTGAACATCCTCAGGAGGAGAACTCAGCACAATAGAGGAATCATAATAGTACTTCCTCAACGTGGACACATGGAACACATCATGGAGAGAAGAAAGAGATGGTGGTAGGGCCAAAAGATAGGCTTACTCACCTACCTTCTCTAAAATCTCAAAAGGACCAACAAATCTAGGAGCCAATTTCCCTTTGTTGCCAAACCTCTTGATCCCCGTTCTTGGTGAGATATTCAAGAATACCAAATCACCAACCTGAAATGATAATTCCCTTCTTCTAGTGTCAGCATAGCTCTTATGACGGCTCTGGGCTGTCCTCAATCTGTCACGGATCACTTTGATCTTCTCAGTTAAGTCTCTAACCAAATCTGGACCCCAAAGTCTAGCCTCACCAACCTCGTCCCAACACATTGGGGACCTACATTTCCTCCCATAAAGTGCCTCATATGGTGCCATCTCAATGCTGGATTGGTAGCTATTGTTGTAGGCAAACTCCACTAAAGGCAAATGGTCTTTCCAAGATAACTGGAAGTCCATCACACAAGCCTGTAGCATGTCCTCCAAAATCTGAATGGTCCTCTCTGTCTGCCCATCAGTCTGAGGATGAAAAGTTGTACTGAAACTCAAATTAGACCCCAAGGCTTCATGCAAAGCCCTCCAAAACCGCGAGGTAAATCTCGGATCCCTATCAGAAACAATGTTGACAGGTACTCCATGCAATCTCACAATCTCATGGATATACAACTGGGCCAATTTCTCCAATGAATACTTGGTTGAAACTGGAAGATAATGAGCTGATTTGGTCAATCTATCCACAATCACCCATATAGCATCCATCTTCCTCGGAGTAGGAGGCAATCCAGTCACAAAATCCATAGAAATGCCCTCCCACTTCCATTCTGGAATATCCAAAGGTTGAAGCAATCCTGCTGGCCTCTGATGTTCCGCCTTGATCTATTGGCAAGTTAGACACTTTGACACGAATTCTGCAATCTCCTTTTTCATGCCATTCCACCAGTAACCCCTCTTCAAATTCTGATACATTTTGGTGCTTCCTGGATGAACAGCAAATCGGGACTTATGGCCATCCTCTAATACCTGCCTTCTGATCTCTGGGGAAGAAGGTACACAAATCCTGCCTTTGAAGGTTAGAATCCCATCCTTGTTCAATGAAAACTCCCCAGTCTTGCTATCTTGCAATTTCTCTCTGATTTTCTTCAATTCATCATCATGCAACTGAGCTTCCATAAGATCTCCATATAGAGTAGGAACTGCTCTGACATTAGCAAACAACATATCACCTTTCAACTCCCGAGATACTAAGGATGATAAGTGAGCCTTACGGCTAATAGCATCAGCCACCACATTAGCTTTCCCGGGATGATAAGAAATGACGCAATCATAGTCCTTCAGAAGTTCCAACCAATGCCTCTGCCTGTTGTTCAACTCCTTCTGAGTAAACAAGTACTTCAAGCTCTTATAATCTGTGAATATCTCAAACTTTGCCCCATACAAGTAATGTTTCCACTTATGCAATGCAAAAATAATAGCTGCTAACTCCATATCGTGGGTAGGATAATTCTGCTCCGCTGGTGATAACTTCCTCAAAGCATACGCAATTACCTTCCCATTTTGCATAAGTACACAACCCAATCCCTCTTTAGAAGCATTACTAAAGATAACAAATTTCTCACAACCCTCTAGAAGTGTAAGAATGGGAGCTGAAGTCAATCTCTTCTTCAGTTCAGTGAAGCCAGCTTCACACTTAGCATCCCATATAAATGGTACATCCTTCCGAGTCAATCTGGTCAACGGAGTTGCAATCCTCGAAAATCCTTCAATAAATCTTCGATAATACCCCGCTAAACCAAGGAAACTACAAACCTCTGTCACTGTAGAAGGTTGTTTCCAGTTGACTACGGCCTCAATCTTTGAAGAATCCACAGCAATACCAGTACTGGATACCACGTGACCCAAAAAAGAAATCTGTTCCAGCCAAAACTCACATTTGCTGAACTTTGCAAACAACTATTTCTCGTGAAGCATGGATAACACAATTCTCAAGTGCCTCTCGTGATCTTCCCTGGATTTTGAGTATACCAGGATATCATCAATAAAAACTACCACAAAACTGTCAAGATACGGCTTGAAGTTCCTGTTCATCATATCCATAAAGACTGCTGGTGCATTAGTCAACCCAAATGGCATAACAAGAAATTCATAATGCTTGTACCTTGTTCTGAAAGCTGTTTTAGACACATCATCTGGCTTAATCTTCAACTGATGGTATCCGCTATGTAAATCCAACTTAGAATAGATAACAGACCTTGGAGTTGATCAAATAAATCATCAATGTGAGGAAGAGGATATTTATTCTTAATTGTAGCTTGATTCAGTAGTCTGTAATCAATACACAACCGCAAAGTACCATCCTTCTTCCTAACAAACAACACTGGTGCTCCCCATGGTGATACACTGGGATGAATAAACCCTCTGTCTAACAACTCCTGTAACTGAATCTTTAATTCTTTTAACTCAGCTGGAGCCATTCTGTAGGGTGCCTTAGAAATTGGTGAAGTACCCGGCAATAAATCAATAAAAAATTCCACTTCTCTATAAGGATACATACTATAATCAGTTGAGAACACATCACTGAACTCATTCACAACTGGAACACAAGATAATTCAGGAGACTTCTTACCAGAGTCTACCACATATACCAAGTAACCCTCACACCCTTTAGATAACAACTTTCTAGCCTTTATAGCAGAAATAACATGAATGCCAAATAAAGATTTCTCAGCATCAAATACAAATACAGGCACATCAGGCATAGAAAAGGTGACTCGCTTTCTGTGACAGTCCACCAAGGCATGACAAGAACTCAACCAGTCCATGCCTAAAATAACATCAAAATCATGGATTGGCAACTCTACCAAATCCACTGGCAATACATGCCCACATATAATCACCTCACATCCATGATAGATCAAAGAGGATTCGAGGTGCTCTCCCACAGGAGTAGAAACCTCTAGCACATAAGGTAACAACATATGCAACTTATGCAATGTAAATGCAAAATGAGATGCCACATAAGAATGAGATGATCCAGGGTCGATAAGAATACGAGCCCTGACCCCTGAGACAGGGACAATACCTCTAATCACCGCAGTGGGATCTACTGCGCCTCTATCCAAAGCAAAGACTCTACCTTGGACTCTCTCTCTTTAGGATTCCCTTCAACATCTCTTTTCACCCCACCTTTGGGCTGGTCACCCTGTGGTCTACCACCCTTAGCTTGACCCTTTTTGAACTTAGGACAATCCTTTATGAAGTGCCCCATCTCACCACAACTCATACACTTTCCCTGCTTACTCCAACAACTGTCTTCTAAGTGCCCCACTTTCTTACACCAATTACAAACAGTGCCAAACTTGCTTGAAACAGGTCGAGTAGAAACTGTAACTGTTCCTCCCTTAGCCACTCCAGAAGTTGAAGATCTAGGATGATTCTTACTCTTACCTGAACTCTGTCCTGAAAACTTAGCCTTGCTTCCACTACCCTCAGATTTACCTCGATGTTCCTCAATATCATTCTCAATTCTATAGGCCATTTTCACTGCCGCCTGGTAATGAGGAAAATCATGAGTCAACAACTGCTTCCTGAACTCCAACCTGAGTCCCTTGACAAACCTGTAAACCCTCCTGCTCTCATCTGGTACAAGATGTGGACAATACCTGGCTAACTCTATAAATTTTGCAGAATACTGACATACGATCATTGCCCCCTGCTCAAACTTCAGGAACTCTACCTCTTTCTTATCTTTGGTAATCACAGGAATGAAGTGCTCCTTGAATTTCCCAACAAAGTTGTCCCAAGTCTGGGGCGTATGATCCCTCTCCCAGCTTTCCTTAAGGATTTTCCACCAATGCTCAGCAGGACCCTCTAGCTTGAACACTGCACATCTAACCTTTTCTTCATCTGTGCTCTCCATTGCAACAAAGATTTTAGTCATAGCCTCCAACCATCTCTCAGCTATCAGTGGATCTGGATCTCCTTTGAAGCATGGTGGAGACAATTTGATGAATTTCTCTAACCCCTGTGTCGGCCTTGCCTCAGGTTGCTGTTGTGCTCTACCCAGAGCTGCCATATTCTGGAGGAATACCCAAAACATATCCATCATCTCGGCATTCTGATCTCCCCCAGCACCCTGATCACCAATGTTCCCCTGTTCCCTCTGCTGGTCACCACTAGTCCCAGCCATTACAATGATCCCTGCATTAAATACTCGGCGTCAGAGATCACACACTCCCCCTTAGACTAGACATCTACCCTTGACTTCTAGCCAAAGCTCTGATACCAACTATAGGCTCCTACCAACTCCCGAGACCTAAAACTCGTGTCCCAGGATGGAGAGTCCCAAAATATACCATTTAAAAAAAAACTTTTCTTTACTTTAACTTAAAAAGTATACAACTCATTTTCAAAACAATTTCAAAATAACCTCTCTACACGGAGGCGGTATATACACCTGTTTGAAACCAAACACAACCTGTTTATACAAATTATACAACTGGTAAGGCTTACACAAGCCAACCATAAAACAAACCAATCCCAAACTTAAATACAACACAATCCAACTGATATATGTTTATGAAAGTTTTATATACAAAACCTCTCCCCAAAATAATAACAACCAACAATCCCAACTCCCCAAGACAACACATAACCCGACAACCAAAAGATGTCCAAACTCCTTCCCCGGCCTCACTGGTCCGATCTTCCTGTCTCAGCGGAATCTAAAAAAAATAAAGGGAGAAGGGGTGAGATAAAATCTCAGCAAGCTATTATGTATGCAACAGTATGCCATACAAGATGCAACACATAAACAGGTTGCTCAATACAAATATGCAACATCAAACAGGTTGCTCAATCACATTGGGAAAATAGTAAACACTTTACGTTACCTTTCCCTTTACCTTTCCCATCTGGGTCATATGTAGTACTACAGTGGGAGTCATACTCCTCTCATTTGGTGAACTGCTAGTGCACCTTCACCTCTTATACGACCCCTTATAGAGATCCATATAAGCTGCCTCGCTCTCTTATGGCATGACTGCACATATCCATAGAAGTTGAACCCCTCAATCCGTGGCCACAAAAGGGGGTGAACGGTACAAGTATAAGGACATCCAAGCACCTTATAAAATATATTCTCATAAGTGATTGCATTCCCTATACCCCCGATGATAAACTGGTATACCATATTCAAGCACATCACAGATATTTGAAAATAAGTCCACCCAATGGGACATCAACATATATATACAACATGGTACTGCAACTCATGTTAAACAATTGAAACATTGCAACACGTATTTAACACTATGTGCACAATTAGCTATGAATATGTAAACTCGTATGACAGAAAGTAGATCACGTAAGTCCTACACATTCATTACACATTATGTAAACCAGTAACAGGATGCTACCCATCCTGTCCGAACCAAGTAAATAGTGCATAACACAATTTAGGCACTATAAGAGCAAATAACCCTATCTAGGTCCTCACATAAGGCTACAATAACATATAAGTAACCCTACGCGTTCACAATACAACCTTAAACACCTTCTCTTAAGGTTCCAAGTTCATTTCTCAAGTTTTACAAACTTTGGGTTAAGTTTTACAATTGCCTTCCAAGCATTTTCAAGACATTATTTTAAGCTCTTCCTCATATCCATTTGGACTACTTCAAGTTCCACAATGTAGTACTAAAGTTTTACTTGAATCCTAGTTAAAGAGTGTACTAATACATGCCCATTAGACTAGGTTCACAAGGCTTCAAACAATGTTCAAGGACTGCAGGGTAGGGCACGACTCGTGCCCAATCAACCCCCTCCAGATACAGTCGTGATGGGATGTGTCACGACTTAGTATATCTTCAAGGCACGACTGAGGCACGACTCGTGCCTCTGGGCATGATTCGTACCCTTGCCCAGAAACTGCTGTTCATCAGCAACATCAGCTGCAACAACAACCACATCACTTCCAGTTCTTGCACAGCTCAAAAAAAAGACATTCCAACACAGCATATATACATATTTCAGACCCTATATACTCCCTTCCTATCCAATAACACATACATAACACTTTCCCCCTTCAATTCAACCCATAATATTAACTTTTACTTGGTTCTTCAACCAACTTGGTTTCCCTTCATTCCAAACCCCAAGGAAATGATCCAACCCTTATCAAAATGATTCACAACATCAAAATAACATCAATAAACATGTTATGAACAGTTATAACAAGAAACCATAACAACTTACCAAGATTTACCAAAATAAAAAGAAAAGAAAATCGGATATTCTTGCTCCAAACACCTCCCTTTGCAACAATTTGAAGTTGGAATCGACAACCAAGCAACCTCTGATTTTCTGGAATTTTTAGAAGATTAACTAGGGTTTGGCTCTTCTCTTGGAACGTGGAAGATTTTAGAATACTGAGGAAGAAAATAATGCTTCCTAAAGAAGCTTTATGATATTTATATAAACTAATTTACACCCAACCTCCTCCAAGATTGAAATTCAACGAATAACTACCTTAAACTTATAGTTACACCTAAGCACCTTGACACTTTCACAACACTTTCAAATCATATTTCAAGTGTTATCAATTAGCTACACAACTTTCTTTTATTTAGACATTATATGATTAAATCACTATAACACCATTTATATCACATACTTCATCAACAATGACAAAATGAACACGTAATGAACCAAATAACACAAAACAAGGGATGAGATGCCATGCAAATCCAACCCCCACGTGCTTCAAGTGTGACCAATAGGTGCCTAGGTTTAGGGTCGTGACATCGGCGATGGTACTTTTGGCGGCAATAATGATGGTGTTGCTACTATAGAAATTCCAAGTGACTTGATTGTTGATTCGTCTGGTGATATGATTGAGTCTATAGTTCAAAGTACATATCCATCTTTTCATAATCATTTTGATGATGTCATTTTTCTATAAGGGAGAGCTATTCTTGCTCCTACACTTGACGTGGTTGAGAGCATAAATGAGTACATGGTTTCTTATAATCAATCTGAGGGAAGAACTTACTTGTGTTCTGGTTCTATATGTCGTTCTGAAAACAATTCGAGCTTCTTTGGTGAAATTCATTCAACCAAGTTTTTGAATACTATAAAGAGCTCTGGTTTGCCTAATCATCAGCTTTCGCTAAAGGTTGGTGTCCCAGTTATGTTGCTTCGCAATATTGACCATAGTGCGGGGTTATGCAACGAAACTCGACTAATCATTACAAGGCTTGGGAATTATGTTGTTGAAGCTAAAATTTTAAATGGGAGCAATGTTGGAGAAAAATTTTTTGTCCCAAGAATGTCCTTGACTCCCTCGAATCTATCGTTGCCTTTCAAGTTTCAAAGGAGACAACTTTCGTTGATTATTTCCTATGCAATGACAATTAATAAAAGTCAGGGTCAATCACTATCTCATGTTGCCCTTTTCCTCAAAAGACCAGTATTTAGTCATGGTCAGCTTTATGTTGCATTGTCAAGGGTAACTAATCGTGCTGGTTTGAAGATTTTAATATGTGATGAAGATGGGAAACCAACAAGTCAAACAACTAATGTTGTTTACAAGGAAATTTTCCAAAATTTGTAATATTATTTCATTAACATGTGTTAGCTATTTTGGTCAAAAAATAATGTCTTAATTATTGGATTTATCTTCATCTATATTTTTCAAATGACTACCTATGCTTAAAATATTATCTTTCCATGAAATAGCATAGTTTTTGGCCCGTTCGTTTAAAACACGGGTGTAGCACTAGTTAAGACTAACTGGATTAGGTCATTTGTCATTTTTATTTATTGTATTTGGTTTGAATTTTGGTTTGAATTATTCTTAGATTTTCTTTAAAAAAAATTTCATTATACTCAAAATATGCGTACAATATGACCAAACCCCCTGACAACATCCAATTTTGTTAACAATTTAATAAAATCTAACAAAAGTTAACGAACATTAATAAAAGTTAATTGAAGTACACAAAATTAATGAAACTTAACAAACTCATATTTTTCTTCCCGTAACTGATATCCCCGACTCTTCTTTCCTAAACTTCCTCTCCCTATTTCACCTCTCAAGACCATCCCGAACACCCACCTTATTGCACTAACTTCACGACTCATTAAAAAATGCAAAAAGAAATCTTCAATTCTCAGGAAATCATAAATTAAAACAATATCCCCCCTCATTAAAAAAAATCCCTAATTAATATATGTTTTTTCAAAATTCCTTATTCAATACCACTGCCTAATGTGACACCACCTATCAGTTAATGGTATTTCATAACTAATTGATCGAGTTGCAACTAATAAATCACCTAAAAAGAAATATTTATTATTTGAGTCATATATCCTGACATAAGAAGATTGATGGGGGCCAATACTTGAAAACACTGAGATAGATGCAAAACCAATCTCAACTAATACAATGTTTTTAACAAATATAAAATCTAAAGAATGAAAGCGAGGAATGAATGACATGAGTGGCAGAGAACTCGAGAGGGGTTAGTCTGTTGGGGAATTTGGTCCCAATTCTTATTAATCAATTAAAGATAATACGGATCATTCAAGCATGCAACAGAAATAAGAACATGCGATCAAATCAATAAAGAAAATATGAGAATTGTTTACATATTTCATCAATTAATTGACTATGTCTGGGGGCATTGATAAATCAGGATCTTGCAATATAATATGTAATATATGAGATACAACAAGTTTGGGGATGGAACATTGCTTATATAGACCCCCCGGAATAGTTCTAAACCCTAGAAAATAAGGAAATCTCGAAATCAAATTTTTGGCCCATCCCAATCAAGCACGACTGTGCTAGGCAAAAAACAAGAATATCATCTCCAGTGATACGACCGTGTCTTTTATCCAGCACGATCGTGTCATTAGAAAATAACACCAAAGTTCCTGTAAATCTTCAAAACCCTTACAAACATGCCGTGTCAACCCGTTTTGGTTCCTATTTGATATATTCCTCCTTATTAATCAGCCTATTACCTTAGTTGGACTATATCTCAACATTCTCCCACCTAGAGATCAACCATATAAAGCTCCCTTGTCTGTTCCTTCACTTGTTCTTGGTGGTCTTTTCTTACCTTGATCATGGCAGTGCCAACCTCCTCTTCTAGTTTCCAAGCCCAGTTGAAGTTATGCATAGCTTCTACTTATCAAGGTTCACAACCTTTGTCAACATTTCAGCCGGGTTCTTCGATCCTTGAATCTTCTCAAGCTTTAAGATCTTCTTCTCCAAGAGGTACCTGATGTAATGAAACCTCAGCTCAATGTGTTTCGTCCTAGAATGAAATGATGGATTATTCACAAGATGAATAGAACTCTGACTATCATTGTAGAGCACATTATCACTCCGACCCTTCCCAAGCTCACTCAAGAAACTCAGCAACCATACCATCTCCTTGCTTGCCATATTCACTGCAACATATTCTGCTTCATCTTAGTCGATTGTGCCATAACCTTCTACAACTTAGAAGCCCAGGAAATTTCTGCACCAACCAATGTGAACATAACATGTAGTACTTTTCCTGCTATCAAAATCACTTGATGCCAAATCCGCATCCATATAACCTGCTAACTCTACACCATTGCCCGCGAAACATAAGGCCATACTAGTAGTACCGCTCAAGTGCCTTATGATCCATTTAACCATTTCCCAATGTTGCTTCCCTGGATTACCCATGAGTAGGATGACTACTCCCACTACATAAGCAATATCTGGCTTTGTACACAATGTGACATACATTAGAATCCCTACTGCCGAAGTATATGAAGTCTTCTCTATCTGAGCATGCTCCTCCTTGTCCCTAGGAGTGTCCTTGTTAGATAGCTTAAAGTGGCTACCCAATGGTGTACTCGTTGGTTTTGCTCCCTCCATGTCGAATCTCCCCAAGACCTTCTTGACATATTCAGCCTGTAAAAGAAACAACTTCCTTGCCTTCCTATCCCTAATAATCTGAATGCCCAAAATCTGATTGGCCTCCCCTAAATCCTTCATCTCAAAGCATTCTGACAACTTTCCCTTCAATCTGTTTACCTCTCTATCACTAGAGCCAACTATTAACATGTTGTCCACGTATTAAAGCAAGATTATGTCCGTTGTCAAACCTTTTGAAGTAGTAACAATGATATGCCTCACATCTAACAAACTGAATGTCATGTATGGATCCATCAAACTTCTTGTACCACTGCTGAGGAGCTTGTTTCAGGCCATACAAGCTCCTTTTCAATCTGTAAACAAACTATATATTACCCATAAATTACCTGCTCCAAATCCCCATGAAGAAAGACTGTCTTTACATCCATCTACTCCAAAAATAAGTTCTCTGCAGCTACAAAACCTATAATCATTCTGATAGTAGTCATCTTCACAACCGAAGTGAAGACCTTTGTGTAGTCAATCCCATACTTCTGTTCAAAGCCCTTTACAACCAACCTTGTCTTGTAATGAATGTTACCATTTGCTTCCTCCTTGATCCTGTAAACCCACTTGTTATGCAATGCATGTTTCCCCTCAGGAAGCTTTACCAACTTCCAAGTATCATTCGCTATCAATGAATCCATCTCAGAATCCATCGCAAATTTCCACTTGTCCTGAATCTCACTACGACTAGCTTCCGCATAACTTTCTGGTTCACCACTATCTATTAACATCAAATAGAAATTTGAAGGAGAATATCTATCAGGCGACCCACGCAATCTTGTGGGTCTGCGCAGCGAAACCGGTCCTGGAGTATTTGGTTCATCCTTGATGACCCCATGATCTTGGTCAATATGAACCTCATTTCTCCCACTTAAGCCAGGAATATCCTCTAGCTCAATAGTTTTGGGTTCCAAACTAATCCAATCAGATGAACTTACACTCTTCTTGTCTTTATACAAAAGCTTCTCATTAAATATGACATCCCGTCTACAAATAAATTTCTGATTCTCTTCATCCCAAAATCTGTACCCGAAGGCATCCTCGCCATATGCAATGAATTTACACTTCAAAGACTTAGCATCTGTTGGAAATGGGTAACGGAAAGTTAAGTTTGACTTAACGTGGACCTAAGATTCTAACGGAGTTCGTTATTCGTTAACGAGACTTGTTACAAAATGTATTCTACATTTGTTGTAGATTATTAAACTTATTTAATGTCTCAAAACCATTTAGGGTGAATGAGAATTAATGACAAAGGCTTTTTGTAACTTAACGAAAGTTAAATAAAGGGTTAAAGATGATTTGGATTAGCCAAAATGTGTTTGGACTGATTGATCAAACACAACTGTTCCAACAGACACTTTTCTGGGCTTCAGCGTGGTCGCGCTCCAGCCTAGAGCGGCCGCGCTGATTTTCAGTAAATTTTGGTCTGGTCTCGTCAGGTTAGCGCGGTCGCGCTCAAGGCCAGGGCGGCCGCGCTCGTACGCTGATTCTGAACAGTTTTGGCGCCTTTTGGTGGGAAAAGTCATGAACCCTTTAACTTTCTTTAAATAGTTTCCCTCCGAATTTCAATTACACAGATATAGATTTTCTAGCCTTTCCTACCCTTCTTGAGTTAGTGTAACCAAGTAAAATCATTGGCATCTTGTTGCATACCTTCTTCAAGTCCAAAGTTCTAAACAATCACGTGTTCGTTAGATTAGTTATATTGGAGTGCTCCTTATAACTAATTGTAAAGTCATTTTATCTTAAGAGAGTTTTGTTATTCAACCGTAAGCACCTGTGCGGGACAAATAACTCTTACGGAGATTGTATACAATACAAGACTCGACTTGTCTCCTAGTTTTCCAATCTCCGTTAAATTCTCCGTCAGTTTTTCAGTTAAGTTCTTGAGAAGCCATACCAGAAGTCCAACAATCGTAAGAGTTATTTGACGCTTCTTAAGACTTTCAAGAGATGGCAACTGAGAAAGACACCACCGCATCAAGTCAAGGTAATGTAACGCCTCCTTCTCAAGGTGACGCAACGTTCAACAATGTTGCACCCGCTCATACACCGCATCACCCGGGTCATGGTGAGAAACCCCCGAAGTTTACTGGTGTGGATTTCAAGAGATGGCAACAAAAGATGCTATTCTACTTGACCACCCTAAGCTTGCACCGCTTCTTAAAGGAAGATCCTCCGGCGGTGGCAAATGGTGATCCCGACCCTCAAAGGCTTATGGCCAAGGAGGCTTGGGCTCATGGTAATTTTTTGTGTAAGAATTACATCCTAAACAGACTCGATGATGCAGTCTATAATGTGTATAGTAACGTCGAGATAGCCAAGGCGTTATGGGACACCTTGGAAAGGAAGTACAAGATCGAAGACGCCGGGTCAAAGAAATTTGTCGTCGGTAAGTATCTTGACTTCATGATGGTCGACTCCAAATCGGTAACAACTCAAGTGGATGAGTTCCAACTCATTCTACATGGGCTTGATGCCGAGGGGATGATCATGAATGATCCATTCAAGGTGGCATCAATCATTGAAAAGTTTCCGCCTTCATGGAAGGACTTCAAGAACTATCTCAAGCATAAACGCAAGGAGATGTCCTTGGAAGACATTATTGTTCGTCTTCAAATTTAAGAGAACAATAGAAACAACGAGGCCAAGGATGCTAAGGGCAAGATGGAGGCTAAGGTCAATCTCGCCGAGGCTAGCACAAGTGGCACAAAGAGAAAGCATTCCGGAAATGCCGGGAATGCTAAGAAAGGAAAGAATAAGGGCCCTACAACTAAGAAGTTCAAGGGGACTTGCTATAATTGTGGTAAACCGGGCCACTTAGAAAAGGACTGTCGTCTCCCGAAGAAAGAGGCGAATAATTTTGACCACATGGACCTAGAATTTGCAGCGGTGGTCTTCGAGGCTAATGTTGCAAACTTGGATGATAATCCAAAAGCTTGGTGGATAGATACCGGTGCTACCCGCCACATTTGTGCCAATAAGGAGAGTTTTTCCTCCTATACTCCCATCTCCGGAAGGAAGCTCTACATGGGAAATTCAGCGACCTCCGATGTTCAAGGCATTGGAAACGTGATATTGAAGATGACTTCCGAAAAAGAAGTAACCTTGTTGGATGTGCTGCATGTTCCAGACATCCGTAAAAATTTAGTTTTCGGCGCTTTGCTTAGTAAGGCCGGATTTAGACTTGTATTTGAATCTGACAAATTTGTAATAACTAAGAATGGTTTGTTCCTTGGAAAGGGCTAACTCGAGGAGGGCCTTTTCAAGATGAATGTAATGAATATCGTCCGCCATAGTGCGAAGAATAAAAGTGTTATTTCTTATGTTTACTTGTCAGAAAGTTCTAATTTATGGCATGATAGATTAGGACATGTAAACCTCGACACCATTAAGAAATTAGCGAAACAAGATTTAATCCATATGACTAAATCCGACTCGACTAATAGGTGCGAAGTTTGCGTTGAGGAAAAAATGACGAAATTACCATTTAATGCAATAGAAAGAAACACAACTCCTCTTGAATTAATTCACACCGATATATGTGATTTAAAACTTGTGCAAACTCGAGGAGGTAAAAAGTACTTCATTACATTTATAGATGATTGCATAAAGTATTGCTATGTCTATCTCTTAAGAAGTAAAGATGAAGCCTTAGGGGCTTTTGAGACTTATAAGAAAGAAGTTGAAAATCAACTTAACTTGAAGATTAAGAAAATTAGAAGCGATAGAGGTGGAGAATATGAAGCACCGTTTGAAGGACTATGCTGGGAATTCGGCATAATTCATCAAACAACGGCTCCATATACCCCTCAATCTAACGGAGTTGCTGAACGTAAAAACCGTACTCTCAAGGAGATGATGAACGCGCTTTTAATAAGTTCAGGCTTACCCGAAAACTTGTGGGGGGAAGCCATACTCACTTCTAATTATGTTCTTAATAAAATACCCAAGAAATGTATTGATAAAACGCCCTATGAATTATGGCATAATCGTAGACCATGTTATAAATACCTTAAAGTGTGGGGGTGTTTGGCCAAGGTTGAAGTACCGAAGCCGAAACAAGTCAAGATTGGTCCAAAGACCATTGACTATGTTTTTATTGGATATGCCAATAATAGTAGTGCCTATCGTTTTATAGTGCACAAATCGGACATTCCTGATATGCATGTAGGAACTACTATAGAATCAAGGAATGCGACATTCTTTGAAAACATCTTTCTGACTAAGGACATGAAAGATATAGGTTCTAATAAGAGAACATATGAGTCTACAACCGGACCTTCTCAAATAGAAGATGAAGAACCGAGACGTAGCAAAAGGGCAAGAGTGGAAAAGTCTTTTGGTCCTGATTTTCTATCTTACATGTTAGAAAACGAACCAGCCACTGTTAAAGAAGCTTTATCCGGTCCAGATAGTTCGTTCTGGAAAGAGGCTATTAATAGTGAAATAGAATCCATAATGCTCAACAATACTTGGGAATTAGTTGATCTCCCTCCAGGTTGCAAACCATTAGGTTGCAAATGGATCCTTAAAAGAAAGAATAAGGCGGATGGATCAATCGATAAGTACAAAGCTAGGCTAGTTGCCAAAGGCTTTAGACAGAAAGAGGGATGTGATTTCTTCGATACATACTCCCCTGTCACAAGGATCACATCTATTCGTGTTCTCATAGCTATTGCAGCAGTGCATAATCTTGAGATACACCAAATGGATGTGAAGACTGCTTTCCTAAATGGAGAACTTGATGAAAAAATTTACAAGGAACAACCCGAAGGGTTCGCAGTTCCTGGTAAAGAAAGAAAGGTGTGTAAACTCGTAAAGTCCTTGTATGGACTAAAACAAGCACCTAAACAATGGCATGAGAAGTTCGATAGAACCATGTTATCGAATGGATTCAAGATTAATGAATGTGACAAATGTGTCTACTTTAAAGGAACATCCGAATCATTCGTTATCATTTGTCTCTATGTAGATGATATGCTCATAATGGGAAGTAGTCATGATTTGATCATGAATACCAAAGGCATGTTAAAGAAGAATTTTGACATGAAAGACATGGGATTAGCTGATGTAATATTAGGGATAAAGATCTCTAGAACATCTGAAGGATTAGTTCTTTCACAATCCCATTACCTAGAGAATGTTCTTCAGAAATTCAATGTCTTTGATGACCTCCCGGCTAAGACACCGGTAGACTTGGCTCTACATTTAGCCAAGAACAAAGGGGAACCAGTTTCTCAACTGGAATATGCAAGAATAATTGGTAGTCTGATGTACTTAACGAATTGTACACGTCTAGACATTGCATATTCAGTGAGCAAACTAAGTAGGTTCACAAGTAATCCTAGTACTGATCATTGGAAAGCACTAATGAGAGTACTAAGATATTTAAGGTATACATTAAACCATGGGATACTTTACAAGAAATATCCAGCAGTATTAGAAGGATACTGTGATGCAAATTTGATATCGGACACGAAAGACTCTAAGTCCACGAGTGGATATGTATTCACAATAGGTGGAGGAGCAGTGTCATAGAAATCCTCCAAACAGACATGTATAGCCAGATCTATGATGGAGTCTGAGTTTATCGCTTTAGATAAAGCTGGGGAAGAAGCAGAATGGCTTAAGAACTTCCTGGAGGATATTCCTTGTTGGAGCAAACCTGTGCCTGTTGTACTAATACATTGTGATAGTCAATCAGCAATTGGAAGGGCAATGTAATAGTATGTATAATGGTAAGTCTAGACATATTCGTCGTAGACACAAATACCATTAGACAGTTGATCAATAATGGCATTATCACTATTGATTATGTAAAGTCATGTGATAACTTAGCGGATCCGTTTACCAAAGGTATAAATTGAGATCAACTGTATAAACTGTTAAGGGGAATGGGTTTAAAACCCACAACAAAAGGACTTATAGCGGACACTCAACCTTGAGAAATGGAGATCCCAGGCCCTTGGTTCAATGAGACAACCAAGTTATAAGTTCAAGAAGAGTTACTTGGAAACAACAACTCGGTTTATTAACCTGGAGATGTTGAATACTCATTCCCAGAACATCCAAGTACAAGCACATGCAAAGAAGTTGGTTAGGATAAGTTGAGAAAACTTTTAATGATTTCTATACCTACGGGTGGAGTAGTGCATGATACTTCTTATAGTGAGAATCACCTATATAAGCGAGAGGTAATTTGGCCGCCTCTAAATGAACGCTTATGAATGAGATACGGTCCAGGGCCGAAATGGACAAAATGTGAGAACAACAATTGTTAGAGTTGTTATTATGTGAGTATTATTGTCTTGGTATACATCCGACAGTCACTGGTTCAAAGCGACTCGCTACCAAATGGCTAGTATATCCGATAATATTTCACTAGGGAAGATTCAAGGCCACAAGCTATCTATCCCGATGTAATAATAGTTCGCCGGAACTTTGGACGAAATTGCATTCATGCATTAATTGTCATTCATGTGGGGGATTGTTGGAAATGGGTAACGGAAAGTTAAGTTTGACTTAACGTGGACCTAAGATTCTAACGGAGTTCGTTATTCGTTAACGAGACTTGTTACAAAATGTATTCTACATTTGTTGTAGATTATTAAACTTATTTAATGTCTCAAAACCATTTAGGGTGAATGAGAATTAATGACAAAGGCTTTTTGTAACTTAACGAAAGATAAATAAAGGGTTAAAGATGATTTGGATTAGCCAAAATGTGTTTGGACTGATTGATCAAACGCAACTGTTCCAACAGACACTTTTCTGGGCTTCAGTGCGGTCGCGCTCCAGCCTAGAGCGGCCGCGCTGATTTTCAGTAAATTTTGGCCTGGTCTCGTTAGGTTAGCGCGATCGCGCTCAAGGCCAGGGCGGTCGCGCTCGTACGCTGATTATGAACAGTTTTGGCACCTTTTGGTGGGAAAAGTCATGAACCCTTTAACTTTCTTTAAATAGTTTCCCTCCGAATTTCAATTACATAGATACAGATTTTCTAGCCTTTCCTACCCTTCTTGAGTTAGTGTAACCAAGTAAAATCATTGGCATCTTGTTGCATACCTTCTTCAAGTCCAAAGTTCTAAACAATCACTTGTTCGTTAGATTAGTTATATTGGAGTGCTCCTTATAACTAATTGTAAAGTCGTTTTATCTTACGAGAGTTTTGTTATTCAACCGTAAGCACCTGTGCGGGACAAATAACTCTTACGGAGATTGTATACAATATAAGACTCGACTTGTCTCCTAGTTTTCCAATCTCCGTTAAATTCTCCGTCAGTTTTTCAGTTAAGTTCTTGAGAAGCCATACCAGAAGACCAACAGCATCCAATTTAATTCTCTACGCAGAATTATCATGAAATATGCAACGCTACCAAATTTACGAAGAAAAGACAGATTTACCTGCTTACCACTCCACACCTCCTCTGGAATTCCATTCCCTAGCGGGACTGATGGTCCCATGTTAATCAAGAAAGTTGTTGTGTTAACTACATATGCCTAAAACATCTTCGGAAGTCCACACTTCAATATCAAAGCTCTGGCCCGTTCATTCAATATTCTGTTCATCCTCTCTGTAACCCCGTTATGTTGTGGTATCCCACTTGGGGTTATCACCAGGGGAATATCATTCACAACACAATATTCATTCAAGCTTGTACTCTTCACTGTTATCGGACCTCAAGTTTTTGACCTTGAGTCCGGTATCTGTCTCCACCAAGGCCCTCTACTTCCTAAATACCTCGAATGCCTCATCTTTGTGTTTCAAGAAGTAAACCCAGATCTTCCTTGTAGAGTCATCAATAAAGGTCATGTAATATGCTGGACTACCCACATATGTTACCGGTGATGGCCTCCACAAATCCATGTGAACCAGCTATAACTTCTGTTCCCTCAAATCCTTACCCTTCCTTGAGAAATTATTTCTCAATTGCTTTTAAAAGACACGGTCCTCGCATATACCCAAGTTCAATGTCTTCAAGCTCGATAGTCTTCTCTTCGAATAGAGTACCCTCATCTCTTTTCTGCTCATGTGACCCAATCGACAGTGTCACAAATCCGTATCACCCTTGTCACCTGCAAGAGCAATAGAATTATTAGTGTTGCTAGCCATATATAATGTACCTACCTTATTACCTTGATCCACCTCCTCGGTCCCCTTAGTAATAACCCAATTTCTGCAGCTAAAGGTCACTTCAAAACCTTTTTCATCCAGATGCCCAACTGATAACAGGTTCTTTTTCAAATCCGGAATATGTCTTACCCCATATAGTTGCAAAGCCGAACCACTTGATGTTTCAATTCTAACATCTCCCTTCCCCTTGATCTGTAATGGTTCTGCATCCATCAGATATAGACCTTTCAAAAATCCTCGAAAATATAGTTATCTATCTCCTCTGCGCGTCCACATGAATGAAATGATGCTGCTGAATCTAACACCCACAATTCTAGTGAGTTACTAACACTAAGAACCAGCACATCCTATATATCCTCGGTAACTATATTCACTGCCTTGTTCCCCATCAAGGGACAATTCATCTTGAAGTGCCCGATCTCCCCACATTTATAGCACTTTATCGGATCCTAATTCCCCTTTGACTTTTCCTAAGATTTAGACCCACCATCGACTACGTTCTTACCCGATTCAGATTTCCACTTACTGTTTGTACCCGACTTTCCCCTGCTAGTTGTAGCTAAAGCTGCTCCTGAAGCAGACACAACGCCCAATTTCTTACGATGATTTTCCTTGCCATTAAGCAATGCCTAGATATCCTCGCTATTCAATTTGTTCTTCCCTGCTGTAGTATTTAACGCAGTAATCGTTCCACTCCAGCTTTCTAGAAAAGAATCCAACATTATTAATGCTTAGAAATGATCCTCAAACGTAATTAATACCGCACTCAATGAGTTGAATGTCTTGATAATCATTTATATGGTCTGATATTGATGCCCCTTTTGCCAACTTCAAGTTGAATAACTTACGCACCAAGACTGTTGGGCTTTGGGGTTACATAGCAGCGGAAGACTTGGAATAAATCACAAAACCCTAGTAATAAATCTGTCTAACACGAAGAGATTAAAACTATGAATATAGATTTACTAACATTTGTTGCGAGTTTGTCTTTCGTACATGAATCGTAATTCACCTTGAGTCATGGACGAAACTTTGATCTTCTTCCTTGTTCTTCCTTGCGATGAATTAACAATGGTAGGCCTTCAAGTTTTAGGTGAAAAAGCAATCACCCTCTATCGGTAATCCACACACGAATGAACCAAGATCGAATCTTGTTGGATTGCTAGATGATCCCGATTGTTGAAACACTTTTCAACAATCTATGGCTGATATGGAATTGAATCTAGAGTGTTTTGATATTTGATTCGTAATCAAAATCAAGAGATTTGTGTTTCTTAAGCCCTAAAATTCGTGTGTCTTGGCTGAGAAGAAGGGTGCTATTTATACTTTATAATTATCCCTAACCTTTAGGGAGAAGAGCCCTAATCCAAACCAAAAACGGATCTGCTGATCTGCCGCTATGCACGGCCGTGCAACCTCACGCCCGTGCAAACCCTTTGCACGGGCGTGCAGATTACAATGCACGGTCGTGCAACAGCCCCAGATTCTTTTTCTAGATTTGAGCCATTTTTCAATCCGTTCTTTGTGTGTGACCCTATAGGAATTATATTTATGTTGGTAGTGAGTCGAAACATCGATCCTCACAAGACAAAAGCAAGCCATTATGTCCACCCAATTAATATAATATCAAAGCTTGATTCCTTGACAGATCATTGTCACAATCCCTTTGTCTCACGATGTCATTTTGAACATAAGTCATGGTCCATGTCAACTTATATTTTTCAATGCTTTCTCGACTCCGAATATGTTGATAATCCAAGTGCATTTGATCTCTATCAAATCTCTTGAGTGTGTCCACTCATTTCATCAACATTATTCATCGAGGGCCCCAAGCAGACATCTCTCATAACGAGGGACAAATCCCATCTTGACTTATCATTCTTTCCTACAAGAATTCAGTCGTGCCAACATAGCCCTTATTGCTATCCTATTAAAGATAGTGTTAGACTACATGAAATACAACGTTCATCATGTGAAAGACGATGATAATCTCAGGTACTAAGGATTCTAATGACACGACTATCAAGAGATTTAATCATGACATATATGACCATAGACCATGTCATAAATCTCATAGATGGGTCAGTCCAGTATCTTGTTCTCTAACAAGTACCCATAAGTGTAATGTGCATCCCCATGCATATAATCATCTCTATGATTATCCACTACCAACTTATGCTAATTATTTACATTAACTAGGGACACAGAATATTATAACAAACATGTAAAGCATATAATACTCAAGATAAATATTCTCTATTATAAATGGTAAAGACGATTACATAACGATATTAGTTATGAGTCAAAATAATTATACGCCTAGGGCATAACACCAACAATCTCCCACTTGCACTAGGTTATCATCGATTGATACTTTGCATATCTTAACGTCTCCTCTTTATATGAAATCTCGAATGAGGTGGAAATGTCTCAGTATGTGTTTGGATCACTGATGTGGCCTTGGTTCCTTTGCTTGCGCAATGACACTATTGTTGTCACAATAAAGTTCTATCGGATTAGTGATACTTGGAATGACTTCCAAATCACTAATGAACTTCTTGATCTAAACTGCCTCCTTAGCTGCATCGGATGCCGCTATATATTTGGCCTCAGTTATAGAATCGGCTATGGTACTCTTCTTGGAACTCTTCCAACAAATTGCACCTCCGTTAAGCATAAACACAAACCCCGATTGCGATCTAAAATCATCTTTGTTAGTCTGGAAGCTTGCATCTGTGTAACCTCTTACAACAAGATCATCTTCCATCCCTCCAAAGACCAAGAATGCATCTTTTTTTCTTCTTAAGTACTTAAGGATCGTCTTAACTGCCATCCTATGGTTTTTACCAGGATCAGATTGGTATTGAATCGTTATGCTTAGAGCATACGGGACATCAGGTCTAGTACAAATCATGGCATACATGATAGATCCAACTGCCGAAGCATATGGAATCTCATTCATTCTCTTTCGCTCACCAATTATCTTAGTAAATTGAGCCTTGCTAAGAGTAATACTATGACCCATTGGCAAGTTTCCTCTCTTAGAATTTTCCATCTTGAATCTTCTATGAACTTTGTCAACGTAAGTACTTTGACTCAAATCAATCATCCTTTTAGATCTATCTCTATAGATCTTGATGCCAAGGATGTAGGCGGCTGCACCCATATCTTTCATTGAGAAACACTTACCTAACCAAGACTTGACAGTCTGAAGTGCAGGAATATCGTTTCCAATGATTAAGATATCATCGACATACAATATTAGAAATAGTACTACGCTCCCACTGAACTTCATGTATACACATGGTTCATCTTCGTTCTTGATGAAGCCAAACTCTTTGATCGATTCATCAAAACAAAGATTCCAACTCCTAGAAGCTTTCTTCAACCCATATATGGATCTTTGCAACTTGCATACTTTGTTAGAATTTCTTGGATCGACAAACCCTTCAGGCTGTGTCATGTACACATCCTCAAGTAGTTTCCCATTTAGGAAAGCTGTTTTGACATCCATTTGCCATATCTCATAGTCGTAATATGCGGCTATGGCAATTAAAATTCTAACAGACTTAAGCATTGCAACTGGCAAAAAGGTTTCATCATAGTCAACACCATGAATTTGCCTATATCCCTTTGCTACAAGCCTAGCCTTATAAGTATGCACCTTCCTATCCATGTCGGTCTTCTTCTTGAAAACCCACTTGCACCCTATGATTTTTACACCTTCAGGTGGATCAATCAAGTTCCAAATTTGATTATCATGCATGGATTGTATTCGGATTCCATGGCTCCTAGCCATTTATCCGAATCAGGAGTAGACATCGCCTCTTGTTAGGAAGTAGGTTCGTCATTCTCAATGACTTCCACTTCATTACTTTCCAATACGAGAAATCCATATCTCTCGGGTTTGGATCATAACCTATCCGATCTACGATGGACTTGTGCATCTTGAACCGGCTCCACAACTCCTTCTGAACTTGGTTCCGTCTCTACTCTCGGTTCCATGTTATCTTCAGGCTCTTCAACTTCTTCAAGATTAATTTTACTCCCACTTGATCCTTTATTGAGAAACTGTTTCTCAAGAAAAGTACCATATTGAGCAACAAACACTTTGTTCTCATTGCGGTTGTAAAAATAATATCCTTTTATTTCCTTAGGATAACCAACGAAAACAACTTTGTTAGATTTTGGTGCTAACTTATCAGAGACAAGTCTCTTCACATAAGCCATGAAAGACAAATTTGGTTTTCTTCCATGCCACATCTCATGTGGGGTCTTAGGAGCCGATTTAGTAGGGACTCTGCTCAGTGTGAACGCAACAGTCTCTAATGCATGTTCCCAAAAGGAAATAGGAAGGTCAACTTGACTCATCATCGAACGAACCATGTCCAACAAGGTTCTATTCCTCCTCTCAGACACACCATTCCATTGTGGTGTTCTAGGTGGAGTCAATTCTGAAACGATTCCATAGTTTTTGAGATGATTGTCAAATTCTTGGCTTAAATATTCACCACCTCGATCGGATCGAAGTACTTTAATAGTTTTGTCAAGTTGATTTTTGTACTTCATTTTGAAATATTCTAAATATCTCAAACGCTTCACTTTTGGACTTTATCAGATAGACATAGCCATATCTAGATAAGTCATCAGTAAATATAATGATATACCAAAATCCTCCCCTAGCAATGCTACTTAATGGTCCACATATATCTATATGTACTAGGGTCTATAAGTCACTAGCCCTTTCACCACTCTTAGTGTAGGGTGGTTTGGTCATTTTTCCAATAAATAAGATTCGCATATCTCGTATGATTCATAATCATGTGAGTGTAAAATTCCATCTTTATGGAGTTTAGAAATGCGTTTCTCATTTATATGACCAAGCCGACAATGCCACATGAACGTATTGTTCACATCATTTGGTTAAGATTTCTTATTCACATGATAGATATCTTCGACATCATTTTGTTTCTCAACATCAAGGATATAAATGCCATTAAATGAATTTGCAATACAATAAATCATATCATTAAAATAAATAGAAAACTTCTTATTCTCAATACGAAACCTATATCCTTCATTATCCAAACAAGAAACAGATGTGAGATCATAAGTTCCTACGGCTAATGCAGCAACTCTTGCTCCATTCCCCATATGTAGGTCTACTTCACCTTCTTTGAGTAGCTTTCTATTCTTTAGTCCCTGCACATTTAAACAAATGTGAGATCCACATCCGGTATCCAATATCCAAAAACAAGAAGTAGAAAGGAATATATCTATCATATAGATACCTGAATCAGTAGCAATCGATTGCCCTTCTTTTAGGCATTCCTTATATGCCTTACAGTTTCGCTTCCAATGACCAACCTCTTGACAATGGTAGCAAATTTCAACTTTTTGAGACACTTTGGGTTTTGCCTCTTCGGCATTGGTAACTTTTGCCTTAGGTTTAGCAACCTTTGCTTTACCTATTTTGCCTTCCTTTTTGAACCATTTTCCTTTGTTAACCATTAACACATTTGCGGTACTAGGCTTCTTAATATTTTTCTCTGCAGTCTTAAGCATCGCATGAAATTCTGACAGATTTTTCTCCATTCCACTCATGTTATAGTTCATAATGAAATGACCATAACTTTCAGGCAATGAATTCAATATCGTATTCGTTGCGAGTTCCAAACTCATAGGATGCCCAATCCTATCAAGGTGCTCAATATATCCTTTCATCTTAAGGACATGAGGACCCATCGACTGCCCCTTTTACATCTTGCATGCATTAAGAGCCTTCACCACATCATACCTTTCTTGCCTAGCTTGCATTTGGAACATTTCCTTTAAGCGTTGCGCTAGGTCAAAAGCAGCTTCCATGTGTTCAAGGTCCTTCTGAAGAGCCTTACACATGGTGGCAAGTATAAGGCAAGCAACATCATTAGAATCATCGACATATTTATTATGTTGCTCCTTATATACCCTTGAAGCATTGGCAGCGGGTTCAGCAGGAATAGGTTCGTCAAGAACGTACAGTTTCTTCTCTTGCTTAGAACAATTCTTAGGCTTCTGATCCAATCAGAATAGTTTGTACCGTTCTCTTCGAGTTTGTCCTTCTCAAGGACGGATCGCAGCAACAAGGGTTGATTATTGTGAGATGCTATTCTACAATAAAATATGCAAACAGTATGAGCACATATGAGTATCAAAACATTTACCATCTAAGAGACAAATAATGTATGCACAAATACTCCCACTAAATTATACACCTTCAAATACAAGCATGTATCATATAATTATAATGGGCTACGATCCATATTTCACTTGATTTTGGTTTAACTGAGTCAATGCCCGAAATCAAGCTATTTAGGTAGATAACACTTATCAATCATATCACATATGACTCTTAGAACTTTTAAGAGATTCTAGACATCTTATGTCAACACATGTTTTAATCTCATCTATGCCTTGGGTCAAAACTCTTTTGAAAGCACCAATTAAGTTCAACCTTTTTCAAACATATGAGAAGCATAGAACGATGCACCCAACTGAGTCGAAACAACATCAACCGTTATCTAATCTCAATCCATATCAAGATATAATGATGCACCCAACTGAGTCGAAACTACATCAAAATACCCGAATATTTCACAAGTGTTCTAATCAAGGGGTGGCATAAAAATTAAACATTTAAAAAGGTTTTTCCATATAGCAACAAACATCGCATGGTTGTATATGTAACTTATGTGTACGTAATCACGAACATGGAATTTCACATAACATCCTACTATAGGATCATACAAATAATCATGTAACAAATAACAATTATAAATTACATAATTATTCAATTCTCAAAATTTAAGGATCCAAATAATCATGTTTATCAAATTAAATATGAACATCAAATCCTAAACAAATAATTTGTTTCAATTTGAGAATTTACTAATCTAATTAATCAAATTAAAAAGATCAATAACCCATGTAAAAGATTAATTGCATCAATCAACTATTAATCATAATCATGTTATATCGCATATAATTTTTTCACAAAACAACACGCATAAAATTATCAATCTATATCATCTTAGAATGTTAAGCATATAATCAAATTATATCTAGCATGCCAATTTAACCTAATCATGATTAAACGCGGCTCTGATACCACTATTGGGTTTTGGGGTTACATATGCAGCGGAAGACTTGGAATAAATCACAAAATCCTAGCCATGAATCCGTCTAACACGAATAAATTAAAACTATGAATATAGATTTACTAACCTTTGTTGCGAGTTTGCCTTTCGTATACGAATCGTAATTCACCTTGAGTCGTGGACAAAACCTTGATCTTCTTCCTTGTGATGAATCAACAACGGTAGGCCTTCAAGCTTTAGGTGATAAAGCAATCACCCTCTATCGGTAATCCACATGCGAACGAACCAAGATCGAATCTTGTTGGATTGCTAGATGATCCTGATTGTTGAAACACTTTTCAACAATCTATGGCTGATATGAAATTGAATCTAGGGTGTTTTGATCTTTGATTCGTAATCAAAATCAAGAGATTTGTGTTTCTCAAGCCCTAAAATTTGTGTGTCTTGGCTGAGGAGAAGGGGGCTATTTATACTTTATAAATATCACTAACCTTTAGGGAGAAGAGCCCTAATCCAAGCCAAAAATGGATCTACTGATCTGTCGCTATGCACGGCCATGCACTTAAGTTTGCATGGCCGTGCAACCTCTTGCACGGGCGTGTCCATAAACTTGCACGGCCGCTCCAGGCTTCTTGCACGGACGTGTAGATTATAATGCACGGCCGTGCAAACCCTTTGCACGGGCGTGTCCTTTAATCTGCACGGCTGTGCAACAGCCCCAGATTCCTTTTCCAGATTTGATCAATTTTTCAATCCGTTCTTTGTGTGTGACCCTATAGGAATTATATTTATGCTGGTAGTGAGTCGAAACATCGATCCTCACAAGAAATAAGTGGTTTCTAGCAAGCCATTATGTCCATCCAATTAATATAACATCAACGCTTGATTCCTTAATAGATCATTGTCAAAATCCCTTTGTCTCACAATGTCATATTGAACATAAGTCATGGTCCATGTAAACTTATATTGTTCAATGCTTTCTCGACTCCGAATATGTTGATAATCCAAGTGCATTTGATCTCTATCAAATCTCTTGAGTATGGCCACACATTTCATCAACATTATTCATCGAGGGGCCCAAGCAGACATCTCTTTTAACGAGGGACAAATCCCATCTTGACTTATCATTCTTCCCTACAAGAATCCAGTAGTGCCAACATAGCCCTTATTGCTATCCTATTAAAGATAGTGTTAGACTACATCAAACACAACGTTCATCATGTGGAAGATGATGATAATCTCAGGTACTAAGGATTCTAATGACACGACTATCAAGAGATTTAATCATGACATATATGACCATAAACCATGTCATAAATCTCATAGATGGGTCAGTCCAGTACCTTGTTCTTTAACAAGTACCCATAAGTGTAATGTGCATTCCCATACATATAATCATCTCTATGATTATTAACTACCAACTTATGCCAGTTATTTAAAATAACTAGGGAAACATAATATTATAATAAACATGTAAAACATATAATACTCAAGATAAACATTCTCTATTATAAATGGTAAAGACGATTACATAACGGTATTAGTTATGAGTCAAAATAACTATACGCCTAGGGCATAACACCAATAAAGTCAACCTTGTCGGCTGTTGATGGCTTCTTAACTTCTCAGACAGAAAAACAATAATCTCCTTGATGGTCTCCATCTTCTTGGTTTTCATAGCAATACTCTTTACCAGAGTCGATCATGATTTTTCTATCCAAAACCTCCTAATCCTATTGCTTAGTGCTTTCATGTTTTACTCCTTTAGAGGCTTATAAAAATTCTTACCGCATAAGAAATCTTCTATTTGCATCCACCAAAAACCATAATACGATTCATCGAACATATCAACCTTCTATTTGTCGTTGCCCATCTTGACTTCTAAAACCCTAGAACCGAAACTCTAATGTCAGTTGTTAGGAAATTTGGTCCCAATTCCTGTTAAGCAATTTAAGATAATACAGAGAACCCACGCAAACAACAAAAACAAGAACACACGATCAAAATAATAAAGAACACAAGATAATTGTTTACCAAGTTCATCAATTAATTGGCTACGTCTGTGGCATTGCCAAGGCAGTATCTTGCACTATAATATGTAAAATATGAGATACAACAAGTTTGGGGGCGAGACATTGCTTATATAGACACCCCAGAATACTCCTAAACCTTAGAAAATAAGGATATCCCGAAATCAGATTTTTGGCCCATCCGAGTATGACCATGCTAATTATAAGGCACGACCGTGCTAGGCAAAAAATCAAAAAACCATCTCCAGTGACATGACCGTATCAGTAGAAAATCACACCAAAGTCCATGAAAATCCCCAAAACCCTTACACACTTGTCGTGTCAACTCGTTTTGGTTCTTTTTTGATATTTTCCTCCTTATTAATCAGCGTAATACCTTGGTTGGACTCTATCCCAACATAGTCAAGCGAGGATGGGGGAAAAGGGAGGCGGCTTGAGCAGTCCAGGAAAGGCAGTCAGTCAGATCAGCGAAGAGAGGAATAATATGAGTTTGTTCTCTTCTGTTAACTTTTGCTAAACTTTGTTAGGTTTTATTAACGATATTGGTTTACGTTGGGAGGGGGATTTATGGGAATAGCATATTTTAAATATGGTAGTTAACATTATTAAAAAAAAAATACAAAGAATGATTAAAATTGAAGTTTAAACAAAATATAATATGATGGTTAAAAATGACGATAGACCATTAAATTATATTCAAACTCTGTTAGGTTCTAATATAATATATGCTACTCCCTCCCTCTGTTTCATTATAAAAGGTACAAAATTTAATTTACACAAAAATTAAGAAAAACGTATAGTGAAGAAAGTGTGTTAGTATGAAAAGTGATGTAGCAGTGAGAAAGTGGGGTACGATATAGTAAGCGAATAAATGATATAAGTATAACAATTGAGTACTATGAATAAACAATTATTACAAATTTTTCTTTTTGGAATTATGCCTTTTGTAATGAGATATCAATTAGAGCTTATGTGTCTTTTGTAATGAGACGGAGTGAATATATTTTATTTGCTTAGAATACTCCCTTCGACTCATTATAAGGTTTTGAGTTTGATTTTGCACGAAAATTAAGAAAAAATAAATGTTACAAGTATAAAAAATAAAGTAAGTGAGAAAGTTGTTAGAAAATAATAAATGGATTGCTATTTTGAGTGTAACAAGTGAGTTTTATTATATATTTTAAAAAATAAAGCAACAAGTAACCTTACTATCAGACAGACCAAAAATTAAAAAAAAAATCTTATCACTAAACAGAGGAAGTAATATTTATGTTAACATTAGTTACACTTTCTTTATAGTAATTTTTAATTACATCAAATAGAATGCTCCAAATTTGTACGAAAGGGTATCCGGCCATCCGAGACAAATCACTACGGATCCGCTCTCGAGTTTTGCAGGGGGAGGACGGGAGGGGAAGGGAAGGGAGGGGGAGGAAATGGCGGCAACATTTCCTTTCCTCCCAATCCGCCCACTCACGAGAGGATTGAAATGAAAGGAAATGAGGCCTCCATTTCCTTCCCTTTCCTCGCTCAAAAAAATTCAGGAGCATGCCATGGGAGGAAATGAGCTCCCATTTCCTCCCTTTTCCTTTCCTTCACCTCCATTTTTAGACTCGGGAGCGGACCCTACAAGCTGGTGGTTTTGCTCAAGCGCTTCTTCCATAAAAATCGCACAACTAGATATAAAAAGTGAGTTACACATAAAAAGAAATCGCACAGCCAGATATAAAAAGTGAGTTACCGTTAGAGATATTATTTCACATTGGAAATTGATAAATCTTGCCTATAATATATAAAGATCATGGGTTACTTTTCTTGACATCAATTGGTTTTAAGATGGAACATCAGATTTTAAGATGGTATCAGAGCAGGTCCATTACACGTGTAGGCCCACGATGTTACTCCGCGCCACCCGATTGATAAGTCCACGTTGTAAGCCTTTGGCAAAGTTCGGCTACACGTGAGGGGGCGTGTTAGACATATTATTTCACATTGGAAATTGACAAACCTTGCCTATGACATATAAAGATCCTGGGTCACTCCCCTTATCACCAATTGGTTTTAAGTTGGAACCTCAGACTTTAAGATGGTATCATACAGTGAGTTCTTTACACCGCAGACCCAACTACCACGATGTTACTCCGCGCCATCCGATTGATAAGTCCACGTTGTAAATATATAAAGATCCGGGGTCATTCCCCTTGACACCAATTAGTTTTAAGGTGGAATCTCAGACTTTAAGAGTTACACAATGAAATATGTAAAAAAAAAACAAAAGATTTTTAATATTATTTATTAACTTTTAGCATCCATTACAAATATTTTACATTTTAACATAAAAATATATTTTTACTTTTCTTCAAAATATTTTATACTAGTAAAAGCCCGTATTCGAGAACATGTGGTATTTTTTTAATTAAAAGTGAGGGCAAAATGGGAAAGGGACAACTTAGTGAGGGTAAAATGGGAAAAAAAACTTTTGGCACTATTCATACAACTATTCATTCCATTTCCCTCATTTATACTATAGATTCAAATTTTAGAAGGAAAAAATTATTTTGAAAATTAAGAATAAAACTGAATATAAAGAACCTTGACAGAATTTGAAAAACAAAATGAAAAAATTTAATCTAAAACTGTAAATAGAACTGTTAATTGGCTGAAATTGGCATGTTGCCATTTATACTATATAGATTATGCAGTACACTTATTTGGTTGTGTGGTTTTGATCGTATAAGTAAATGGAGGGATAATGATTAATGTGTCAAAGTCAAACGACTAATTTACCCACGAATTAGAGACTTAATTGCTAAAGAAGAGGTGATGGATTTGTGCGTTAAATTGGAGCAATGCCAGGCGGACCACATGCTACGGTTTTATGTTTTCACCTGCGCGCATGTGATATCCCCCGGCCATTGTCGTTAATGAAATTAGTTTTAAATAAATAAATCTCTGAAAAGTGGCTTATCGGTAAAAAATCAAGTTTAACACTCTTTAAAATTTAAGATTTGATTTTTTTATTCTGATTGGGATGTCGTAATTTTTTTAAAAAAAATAATATTAATTCTCTAAAAAATTAATTTGTCAAATCAGAGGGTATTGGATAACGGGTTTGAAATATCTGCGATAGTAGATTTGTAGCCCCGCTGTCGTATTTGGCGTAAGTTTGATTGGATTTCTTAGGCTAAAGTTGAGATTAAGTGAGATGAACAAATTTGTCACCGGCTACCACAAACATACCATTTAATCTTTGATCGTTCATCCTACTTTTGATATCTATCGACATTAATAATAACTGCTCCCTTCATCTCGGCTGAAGTGTCTCAACTTTTTATTTTGGGCGTCTCATTTAAAATGTCTCACACCCAAAAAAGGAAAGTTTTTTCACTATTCCACCCACCCATTCTCTCTCCTACTTTATTTTTACACTCACAACATTCTCTCTCCTAACTATTCCTCTCACTCATTCTCTCTCCTATTTAATTTTTCATACTCACAACATTTAAATTTTTCTCTTTCTTACATCACTTTTCTTAATTCTCGTACAATTGTCCTTTTGGAACACTTCGGCCGGGACGGAGGAAGTACAACGTAACAGTAAATATGTAAATATGTCGTTCCGTTTTCAATTCCATAGAAAAATGATAGAAAAATGAAAGTATTACTCCTTCCATCTTATAATGAGGTGCACAATTTTTTTATGCCTAATTAATTAGTTGCATGACAAAAAATAGAAATTATATAATACTTCCTTATTTTCTTATTATTGATTCATTTTTCGCACTCTCAACAACTATCGCTACTTCATCCGTTTCAGTTTAAAGTTTATAGTTTGACTTTGAATGAATGTTAAGAAAAAATAAGTGTTGTGAGTGAAATTAAGTAGGAGAGAAAAAGTTGATAGTGAATAATAAGTGAGTTGTTATTATTAGTGTAACAAATGATCCTATTGTCCGGTCATTTTAGTAAATAAAGCAACTAAGAATATTAAAATTGACAGACTAAAAAGGAAATTAATAACTTTAAATCAGGAGGGAGTACTATTTTCTACCTCAATTTTTGTATCATACCTTGATTACCGAAATTGATACACGACAATTAAAAAATGTGTTATAAATATAAAAAAATAAAAAATAAGAAAGTGATATAGAAGATTTCAGTTGTAAGTGTGCCAAATAAGTCTATTAACATTTTTTGGGATAATAGCCTAGCCGGCAAGTGAGCCCATTAACATTTTGGGAGAGTCTCCAATAAGATGAGACGCCTAAGTCCTATCAGTAAAATAATTAGACGATACATTATGAGACGAAATAAAAGTATTTATTCTCTTCTTAATTTTTGTTTGTGTGCCTTGATTCAATATTGGCTCCATACATGTCTTAAAATGAAATACTCCCTCCGTCCCACTATACTAGACACCCAAGAGGTTGGTTCAAAAACCAAGGAAAAAGAATAAAATAAAAAAAATGTGTGGTGAAAAATGAAGAGAGAGAATGAGTGGGGTAAATAGTAGTGTTGGTTGAATAAATGTGTGGTAGAAAATGAAGAGAGAGAATGAGTGGTGGGGTAGAGTGAATATAAAAATATAAAAACTTGATTATTTTTGGAAGGTGTCAAGTATAGTGGGACGGCCCAAAATGGAAATAAGTGTCAAGTATAATGGGACGGAGGGAGTATGATGTAAAAACTAAAAAGAGAACAATTTAGGAATTACCCATAAAGAAAAGGGTCAACTTGTAATAATCCCCAAATCAAAAGGAGTGCCCAAAGTATCAAAGTAATGGGGGATTCCTATAATCTCTTCTCTTCTCTCCTCTCCTGAATAATAGTACTCCAACATTTAACAATAGCTTTTACTTCATACACTAAAACAAGTCTTGGTTTATCGGAAAAAACAAGAAAGTGGTGGCAAGAGCTACAGAAACAAGGGTCTGCTGTTTATGTTTGTTTGTGTGTGTTAAAAACAAGGCAACTCTCTCTCTCTCTTGCTTTGCGCTTTTGCGTTGCTTTGCTTGTGAACTTAGGCACAAATAGAGAGAGAGAGAGAGAGAGAGAGCGCGCAAAATCTATGGTAGAATTAATAAATTACGAAGAATTTGATCTTCATTTGGGGAATTTTGTCAGGGTTTTTTATAATTGTTGTTGGGTTTTTGTTTTCTTGATCATCAATCAATCGCCAGATACTATCTGTTCTTGGTCCGATCAGATCTGAATAAGACTTAAGAGTTGTCACCGAACAAGAAAGTTCGTTCATTTTCTGTGTTTTTGCTGAGAAAGTGAAGGAAAAATAGTCTTGGAGGGGAAGGGGAAGGGGAAGGGTTTGCTCCTCTCCAATCATGAAAATTCGTTGCTTCTCCATTTCCATCCTTTGACCAGGTAAACCTAAAAAGATTATTTACATGCAATACCCACTTGATTCAATTCTATTCTATTGAATTTGCTTTTAGTTTGTAAGTTTTCAATTTTATGCTTTTTCAAGAAGCAATCAATTAGGAAATTTAATGGGTTATTGTTTTTTTCTTGGCATCCCTTTATAAATCTGTCAAATGTGGATTGAAAGATTTGATTATCTGGGGTTTTGCCCTTGTGTGTTTATCAGTTTTCACATGTTTGTGGCTGTAATTGTTATGTTCAAGCTTTTAGTTTTAGCTCTGAAGAGCATGTGATTATCAAATTTATGATTACCCCTTTTTGGCTAATTCAATGAATTTAGTCTGATTGCTTTATATGCATGTCTTTTAGCATTTTATAGAATGTTCATTAAGAAAATTTTGGGCTAAGATCTTTATACCTAATTATTTTGCCGTATAGGGGCGATTTTGTTCGAATGTGGATTGTAGTTCAACAAAATATATTTTAATGGAATCACTTGTTGAAGGAGTTAGCTCTTTGTCAACGAGCCATCAGGGTCCCTTGTTAACCTACAAGTATTTGAGATCGAATAAGGGGAAGTCGGAATTTATTGGTCCCAAAGAGGTACTTGATCAGACGGCTAGAAACTATTTTCACAAAGCTGCGATGAAACCTCCCGTTGATGATTTTGATTCTGTTCATTTCGATGAGGAGATATCAGAAGTGGTTGTGGGCCCTTCTCAATCAGGGTTTTGCCCGAGCCCTCAAAATAGTATATATTCTGCTACACATTTTACCGAAGCCAAACAGAGCTTTACAAACACAGAAGTAAGTGACTGTGTGAGCAGTATTGAGAAGTCTGTGGAAAGTGATTATGTTCAGAGTCGAAAGACGAGAGAGAGTACGGGAAGTGATGTCAGCGACGAGAGTAGCTTGAGTAGTTTAAGTAATGCTATGCACAAACCCCACATGCAAAACGACAGTAGATGGGAAGCAATACAAGCCGTTCGATCTCGAGATGAGGCATTAGGGTTTAATCATTTTCGGCTTTTGAAAAGTGTAGGGGGTGGAGATATAGGAAGTGTTTATCTCGCTGAGTTGACCGGGACTAGGAGTTACTTTGCCATGAAAGTGATGGATAAAGCTGCTCTTGCAAGCCGGAAGAAGCTTTTGAGGGCACAAACGGAAAGAGAGATTTTGCAGTCGTTGGATCATCCTTTTCTGCCCACTTTGTATAGTCACTTTGAGACGGAGAAATTTTCTTGCTTGGTTATGGAGTTTTGCCCTGGTGGAGATTTGCATGTCCTTCGGCAAACAAAGCCGGGAAAGTTTTTTTCGGAGCATGCAGCCAGGTTAGTTAATTATTTCTTAAGCTTTTTTCCGTTATTATTATTATTGTTTTACATTTAATGAGGATTTTATCAATTATCAATTGATGTTTATAGCTGTAACTTTCTATCCATGTTGGTTGTAGCCGAAACATCTTTCAGTCCTTTTTTATCATAGACGACATCCTTTCATCCAATACAATGTGATGTTTCCTTTGTTCTATATTTAGTTTAGGGATGCAAGAGAATATTACATTTTCAAAGTTACCTTATTGAGTACCCTCCTTCCGTAAAAAACAGCCCGATTTCTGAAAAAGGCTATGATTGTATGCACTATTAAGAAAGTACAAGAAAGTGAAACGACATATTTTTAAAAGTTTCACTTGTCAAGTGAGACTATTTTCTTTTGGTTCGGGGGGAGTATATAATTGTAAATAACAAAAGAAATAAAACAAGGAGACATACTTCAGAGACGGAAAACAGTTTGCTTAATATTCTACAACCCACAGTAGCACACACACATATATATAAATAGTTATTAAAAACAAATTAATTAATTATCCTTCCTAACAAACTCGTGTGATTCCATGCTGATCATGGAGAAATCTAGGGCCTTTATCACCCTATAGTCAGTCAAGCAATAGCTAGTTAATTTGTTGAGAGTGATCACCTTATATTAACTCTAGCTGTTAAGTTCTTACCATACTCGGATGAAACTTATTCTTATAATAATCTTATTCTTGCTTTCACATTTGCTTTCCAAATTGTAGGATCAATTGTACTCAATTGTCAATAATTGTTTCTGCTGCCTGTCGTTTTCAGATTATCGTCATCAAGTTTTTGTTAAATATCAGAAACATTTTCTTGAATGTTCATTAAGTTTTTTCTTTTTAAAATAAATAGTTCCTTATTGGTTGCATTTGAAACGAAAACTCATGAACTCTAGTTTGGGGGATCATATATGTAGGTTTTATGTGGCGGAAGTTCTTCTTGCTATGGAGTACTTGCACATGCTTGGGATCATTTACAGAGATCTTAAACCAGAAAACGTCTTAGTAAGGGAAGACGGACACATAATGCTTTCCGACTTTGACCTCTCCTTAAGATGCGTTGTGAACCCCAAACTTGTCAGGTCCGAAAACTCTAACGTGGACCCCAAGAGTTCGGGCTACTGTGTTCAACCCTCTTGTGTGATCCAACCCGCCTGCATTCAGCCTTCATGTTTCGGCCCACGGTTCTTAAACAGGCCCAAGAAAGATAAAAAGTCAAAGTCAAAGTCAGAGATACATAACCAAGTGAGCCCACTTCCAGAGCTCATTGCCGAACCTACAAGTGCTCGGTCAATGTCTTTTGTGGGTACCCACGAGTACTTGGCTCCCGAAATCATAAAGGGCGAAGGTCACGGAAGTGCTGTTGATTGGTGGACGTTTGGGATTTTTCTATACGAGCTCTTATTTGGGCGGACCCCGTTTAAAGGGAACGGAAATCGTGCTACGTTGTTTAATGTTGTGGGACAGCCTTTAAGGTTTCCGGATTCGCCCTCCGTGAGTTTTGCTGCTCGTGACTTGATCAGGGGCTTACTTGTAAAAGAGCCACAACATAGGCTCGCGTATAGGCGTGGGGCCACGGAAATCAAGCAGCATCCGTTCTTTCAGAGTGTGAATTGGGCGCTCATTCGTTGTGCCACCCCACCGGATGTCCCTAGACAGTTCATCCCAACCGATGATATGCCAAGAATACCCCCCGCAACAGCAGCAGCAGAGAAGGCTCCTGGGCTTGATGTCAATCCATCTGGTAACTATTTAGAAATAGATTTCTTTTGAATTTGTATGGTCTTTTTTCCTGCATTGACTTTTATACCCTTGACTGAATTGGGTCGTCATTTCTTCGTTTTGAATTGTGGACACAATAGTTTTTTTCCCCGATTGGGGAGGAAAACAAATTTGTTGCTCCTTCTGTAAGTGCCAGTGTAAAAATGTTTGTTTTTACTGATAAGCAGAAGCTGCTGTTAATTGCACAGAAATGAAGGATTACTTTCTCTCTCTCTCTCTCTCTCTCTCTTTCTCTCTCTCTCTCTCTCACACACACACACACACTATTGCTAGGTTGACCAATCATTGGTTTTGGCACCCCCCAAATCCGAATCTAGAGAGAGTTAAATCAGAACTGCTAACAAAAAAAAAAAATGTTACCAGTAGTACTGATTTTAACTTGGCCATAAGTCTGAAGTTAAATCAGAACTGCTAAAGAAAATGTTAGCAGTTATGTTGTAGTCATGACTGAAGCCAGCTTCAACGAAGACTTTGGCCCAATCTTTTTCATTTCGCTCTTTTCCCGTCGTCAAGATCATCATCTGCATATCCAAGAAAATCTCTTCTCCATTTGATTTTTTCTTATCTTTCACCATCTCTATGATCATTGGCTTACCTCCTTTTTCCCTGCTTGGAATCGCTTCCTTGCACCTTTTCAATATTTTCACTCTCCTCATCGCTCCAATCGTGCATAATCCACTGCTTAAATATAAGGAAATTAATTAGGAAAATTGAAATGAGCTTAAATTTATTTGTATACCACGAGTAGGGCCGTAAACGAGTCGAGTTCGAACAAGTTTTCTGTGTTCGAGCTCAAGCTCGTTTGATAGTTATCGAGTTCGAGTTCAATCGGTGGTTCGAACTCGAGATCAATCGAGTTCGAGTTGTTCGCGAGCTTCTCGAGTCGATCTCGATTTCGAGCTTAAACGATCCGAGTTCGAGCTTTTTTTGGAAATAAATTTTCGAGCTTAACGAGTTTATTTCGAATTCGAGTTGTTATCGAACTCGAGTTCAAACGAGTCAAACTCGAGTTTGGGCCTTTTTTACATAATAAGGCCCCGTTTGTTTCCAGGAAAATGAGGGGAAAACGTTTTCCCCATTTTTCGGTGTTTGGTAGTTTTCCGGAAAACGTTTTCCCCATTTTCCGGTGTTTGGTAGTTTTCCGGAAAATGGAGAAAATGTTGATTTGAAAAACATTTTCCGCCCTTTATAAGGAAGTTGTTTTCCGGATTTTTCCTAAGGAAGTTGTTTTCCGGAAAACGGTGTAAAAAAGTGTATAATAATAATAATAAAATAATAATAATAATAATAATAATAATAATAATAATAATAATAATAATAATAATAATAATAATAATAATAATAATAATAATAATAATAATAATAATAATTTTTTGGAAAACATCTTCATTTTTCGAAAAACATCTTCATTTTTCGGAAAACGTTTTCCTATTTTCCTAAGGAAGTTGTTTTCCAGGAAAACATCTTCATTTTCCGGAAAACATCTTCATTTTTTTCGGAAAACGTTTTCCTTTTCCGGAAAACATTTTTCAGGAAATCATTTTCCGGAAGTCATTTTCCCCGAAACAAACGGAGCCTAAATGAATTCTGGCCTTGAATTGTTAGTGGGCTTTTTTACTGATGAGATGAAGCGTACTAAATTTAAACAATAATTTGGTGAGGTACAAATTTTATTAAACCACCAGAAGTTATTAAAAAAAACTACTCCGTCTCGTCTCGAAAAGATCTTTCCGTTTAATATTTTGGGTTTGTCCCGAAAAAATACTCTCATTTCTAAATAAGGAAGTAATATTAGTGCAACCTCACTAATGTACAAGCAAATTAAACACATCCTTAATACCTATACAAAATGTACAATGAAAAAATCATTCTGGGACGGAAGGAGTAGTAAAAGTTATTTTGAAAAAAAAAACCTCTTCTACCTAAATAAGGCTCAAGAGGGAACATTTTCCGTTATGCACTAGCCTCTTTAGGTGCATTCGTATATGAAATCAATGTATACAATAAAAAATCAAGTTACTGACAAATTTCACGAGTCGAGTTCAAGTTCGAGCTGATCACAAACAATGAAACATTCGAGCTTTTATTGAGTTTATCGAGTCGAGCTCGAAACGAGTTTTGTCGAGCTCACGAGTCGAGCTTGTTCAATTCAAAAATTTCACGTGTTAAAATTCTTGTTCGAGCTCGAGCTCGAGCTTCAACTCGACCTTATTTGAGTCGAGTTTTTTCGAGTCGAGCTCGAGCTGCTCGGTTCGCATAGCAGCCCTGTCCACGAGTGATTGGGATCTTAACCTATTGCACTCTTGAATTGTTAGGGTCGATGTCATGCCAAGTAAGAGAATAAGTCATGTATCGTATTGTATGTATGTATGTGCCTCTGAGTATAACATCATCAGCTTAAGAAAAGAAGTCATGTATTGTATGTATGTGATTATGCCACAACTTTTGGGGTCTAACTAAACCGGATATCTAGCTTTGTAAGGATGTTGTACCTAGTCACAACACAAATAATAAGCACCATTATAGATCAAGTCGTGGTTGATTCCAGCTCTTTCCCTCGGGTGTAAAAATAAGACCTTTGAGGGTTTGATAATGGATACTCCCTCTGTCCCAGACCAAGGTTCCTTGGGTGGAATTTCACGCTTCTTAAGAAATTTTAAAAAAAATGAATAAAGAATTGTAAGTGGGTAGAAGATTAGAAGAGAGAGAATGTAAAAGTTAAATGTGGGGTAGAAAATAGTAGTTAATGATTGGTTTTTTTTAAAGTGGATAGAAGATTAGAGAAGAAAGAATGTAAAAGTTAAATGAATAATGATTGGTTCTGCCCGTGGCTGATAGGGTTTCTAGTGGCCTCCTGGCCTCAGCCCGCAGGATGCCCAAGACTAAGGACATTTCTCTCAGACCGCAGTCCGACCATGACCGTAGTCCGGTCTCAGATCATTCTGCTTCAACTATCCCATCTGATCGTGGGAGGAAGAGGGCTCAAACTGAGGCTGAAGGTGCTGAAAAAGACAAACAACAAAGGGTCCAATAGCCTAAAGTTATCACTTTCTCCACCCCGAGCTCACCGGCCAGAACGGGGTCTTGCGCCAATGCTTATGCTATTTCCAACATAGATACTCAGGAGGCCGCGTGGAGCTTGAGCAACCAGATCGAGGAGGTTCCTCCCGTCCAAGGAGTTGACCTTTACTCACGTAGAGGCCATAAGTTGGTGGTAGGGCTTGGCCTTTTAAATAGGCTCTACTGCCCGGACTTCTACCAAGGCGTGAGGGCAAAGCTGAATGCTTCTGCCTTAGCTGGAAACATTAGCTTAATGGCCGCGGAGGTAATAATCTTTTTTCTTCTTTTCCTCCCGCTTCTTTTCCTTTGAACTTTTCTAACCGCTTTTTTTTCCTTTTTAGATGGCCAATGTTGCCATGCGGCTGAGGGAAATCACAGATGAGCAAGCTGCTGCTATCACGGACAAGAACAAAGCCTTAGGGAAGGCTATAGAGGAGAAGGAGGCCCTTGCTTTGTCTCTTTAAGGATAAAGAGACAGATCTGAAGCAAGTATATGACAAATACGATGCTGCTCTGAAATTCTTGGAGAAGGAAAAGGGCGCTCGCGATGAATTCCGCGGGCGTTAGAAGCAGCTGGAAAAAGATGTTGCGGAGTATAAGGGCAAACTGGAGGCCACCAAAACGCAAGTCGAGCAGCTTGAAGCCCAAGTAGATAAAATTTATGACGTACTGGTCACCTTGAGACAGTTCCAACTAGAGAGGGATGCTGCCAAGGTGTAAGCTGTAGAAGAGTTCAAGAACTCCCAAGAATACAAGGATGATATTATCGCGGAGTGCTTTTCCCAGTTTGATGCTGCAAATAAGACCCAGCTGAGGAATTTTGCGGCCACAGGCAAATTCTCTGCGGAGCAGTTGGCCATTATTGGCTCTCTGATCGCTACAGACGCTGAGTGCTTGCCCGGGCATGCTTTGGTTCCTCTAGCTAAGGAGGACATTGATAATCTTGAGGCATCTGCAACATCTTCTTTGCCTCTAGTTGCCGCGGTCACCGCCACGAGCTTAATAGACACTCTTGACACACAATGGTGGGGTGAGGAAAAGTTATCATTGGAAGTCACTGCTGCTCGCCTATTTCCAAATGGGTCTGCGGTCAGCGAGCTATTATCAGCGCGGTCAGCCCCTACTCCAGCTTCGGACTCAGCTCCAACTCCAGATACTACCCTAGAGGCCCAGCCAAGTAAGAGCCTACTCAGCCAGCATCTTAAATTTTGTAATAGGATTTTTATTTTGAACTTTCTATCTTTTCTTTTCATGTAATATACTCCCTCCGTCCCATAGCAATGGATACCAAAAAAAGGGCACACATATTAAGGAAAGGTAAGAGAGAGAAAAAGTGGAGAGAGAATGTTGTGAGTGTAAAAGTAAAATAGGAGAGAGAATGAGTGAGAGGAATAGTTAGGAGAGAGAATGTTGTGAGTGAAAAAGTAAAATAGGAGAGAGAATGAGTGGGGTAAATAGGTTTTGTAATGTTCCTTTATCTATCAATGAAAAAACTTCGTTCAATCATATTCATATGTTCTATCCTTCTTTCGAAATCTTTTTGACTTATGAATAATGTGTTCCTTCCCATTCATGTTTTATCTCTTAAGAGCTTTTGCAACTATGAATGTTTACATTTACTCAATGTTTGGCCATGGGCATTGTTGTGCCTTTATTAGTTTTTAGGCCGCTTTATGAGTTGTTTCTAATTCCTTGTGAAAACGTTTAAGTTTTATATGGGTGGGAACTAACCTCTTACAATATGATCACAATTTATTTTGGCATTTACACTTTGAGGTTTCTCATCGTTCTATATTTTGGGCTCTTATTGTCGATCACTTTCGTCCATATTCACCTTAGTGAGTTACATGATCTGGACTTCTAAGTCCGTGACGCTTTTGTAATAGCCAAGGTTAGCTTATTTATATATGGGCATGCGGAGTGCGGTTTGAAGGCAGTCTGCGCATCAGTAGAGCATGATCGTGCTGGCGTCCGTGATTTGGGTGTGATCCTACGGATATTCACTCTGTTAATTCCAATAGTGGGTAGATAAATTTTTTTGTGCTTTTTTGAGTTACAAACCACACAAATACTTTGCATTAATTGATTGTAACTAATATCACTATTTTTATAAACAATTGGTACAATTTTCCTAGAAAAAAATACTTTTTAATATGATCGTTGTTCCAAGCATTTTTGAGGTCTTTTCCCTCTCTTGTCCGCAATTTGTAGGTCCCCTCTTTAATGAGTGAATTGATACGGACCTTTCCATTTTGGAGAGAGCTTATGGAAACCGGGCTGGGTTCTGAAATTACCCCCGATCCAAAATGGCTCAGGATGCATCGGATTGTTTGAAATCACGAAAACAGGAACGGATGAATTTCTAAGAAAAAAGAGAGTCGCCACGCCATTTTTATTATAAGCCAAAACTTTGAAAAAGACTGAAAAGAGATTGTTAGGTCCGGAGGTCACGTTACGCCTCGGGAAGAGAATAATTGTGCTCACCCGAAATGCCTCGTATTGACGATTCTTTCTACCTTTTTCGAAAACTATGCATGTGTGTGTGTGTGAAAGTTAGTTAAAAATAAGTTTGGATGGAGTGTTTAAAATGATAGATATTTTGATGGATGAAATAATGGCATGATATATACATATATATGTATATATATACATATATATGTATATATATGTATATATATACATATATATGTATATATATGTATATATATACATATATATACATATATATGTGAATATGTCATATCAAGATCTTTTGTTTATTCGACTCTGTAATATTCATTCCAAGGAGATGAGTTTAGAGGAAATTTAGGAATCATTTCTTGATTCACATCGAGCATTATAACATTACCTTTTTTTTTAATAAAATGAAAATAATAAATACTTTAAAAAATAAAGATATTTATAGTAATTGACAGTAATGAAAGGACGATCGACAAGTCAATTTCTTGAATTGGACATTAGAGTAAATGTTATATTTAAATGACGATCAACAAATCAAACGATTTGGAAGGTAAATGACATTATTTAAATGACGATCAACAAATCAAACGATTTGGAAGGTACATGACATTATTTAAATGACGATCAACAAGTCAAACTATTTGAAAGATAAATGACATTTTAAGTAAGATAAAAATGACAATCAACAAATCGGGATCTTCCCACATTTACCTCTAAATTACTTATAAGAAAAGTAATAGAGAAGGAATCATTTTCGGACTTGAAACGGATATCTATAATGTTTACATTTTATGATAATGACATGAAATAAATAGATAACAAAGATGAGAATGACTTTTATAAGTAATTATGAGAATTTAGGGTTAGAAGGAGAGTTTACCAATATTTGATTTTGGCTCTTTCTTCTTAGGGTTTATAGGTCGGATATGAGAGTATTTGGATTCGGATTTTATTTGGGAAAAATGAGATTTTCACGCAAACCAAGACAATTTCTCTCTCTCCGGAATTTTTGGAACTTAGGCAGTAAATTTTCTGGGTTGAAACAGAAAATGGGGTGAAAATTGTTGGGGTGAAAAATGAAATTTGAGGCTGCTATTTGTAGGCAGTTAAACATGCAAAACAAGTTGGCCGGCCTGTTCTTCAGCCTGAGGGCATTTTGGTCATTTTACACTCTGATGTGATTTTGACCATTGATTTGACCCTTGGACGACTTTTGAGGCAATTTTATCCAGAATTTTGGTATTATTTCGTCTTTTATCGGGATTTGACAGTTTTATTAATTAACTGTCCGAAAAAATGTCGGAACAATCCCGGAAATCGCGTATTTTTGAAAAGTAATATTTTTAACGTGTTCTAACGTATTTTTAATATACTTTAATTTTGAATGATACGGACAGTCCCGAAAAATCTCGTTAATCTGAAAAGTGTGAATTAACGTATTTTTAATATACCTTTACGAACCGGATTTGGATACTTACAGTAGCCCCTCGATGACGTTACTTACGGAGGAAGTGGGGTCGTCGAAACAGATAAGGATCCCAATCTGGGGAGATACCTTGCGAAGTGACCTGAACGGTCAAATGGTTGGACCCTAGAGAAAGGATTCCTACGTATCCATAGTGGAAATCAAGCCGATCGTAGTTCTTGTCCGTTAAGTATAAGAGACTTAATTGACTGACTTTAGGTCATGAGATCTTACGCTGGAGATCTAAGGGAATGACAGGAACGGTTGTGTCAAACGGATTTTATGACAACACGTTCCAAATTTGAAGAAGATATTGAAGTTCTAACGAAACGGTTAGAAACGGAATTTAACCTCTGGAGAGGATAGTATGTTGCTGGGGAAAGGCGTCTGAAGTTCTAACGAAAATGGTTGGAAACGAAGAAAAATGTTTAATGTTCTAACAAAAGTGGTTAGAAACGGAGAAAAACATTTAACGTTCTAACGAAAACGGTTAGAAACGGAGAAAAACGTTGGACGTTCTAACGAAAGCGGTTAGAAACGGAGGAAAACGTTTGATATTCTAACGAAAGCGGTTAGAAACGGAGAAAAACGTTTAATGTTCCAGCGAAAAATTGGCGAGATCCAATGTCGACTGGATTCACCCAATTGCTAGCTGGGGAAATTTTGAATGCCTACTGCAGTGGTACATTTGGTTGTTTTGAAGATACATTTATGTACTCGGCGAATCACAGGTTGGGTGTTTTGAATACATATTTGTTTGCATGTTGGGCAATTTTTGGTGTACACAATTTGGTCGTATGGAGGAAAAGTTTGTTGTTCGACGTAACACATCTGAGGCAGAGGGAGGATTTTTGATTATTTAATTTGGAGATTCGAAGTGAAATTGGAGATTTGTTAGTAATGCATTTGAAGATTGGGAAAGCCAAATTTTAGTGGATTAAATTAACAAATAAGATTAATTTTTGACTTGGAAAGAGTACTGCGCAATTTCACTGCACCGTAATATTTTCTTTAGCAATTTGGGTGAAAGGGGGCAGCAACTCCAAAAGGGCTCCTGTGGGGAGCTCCTAGGTTGGACAGCAATATGGGGAAGGCTCCTGGGGATGGCTACTGACTGGTGATTGAAGGCACGGGTAGCCCAACTCGGCTGAAGGAGGCCCGTGAGAGAACGGGTCGATTTCCTCCTGGCCCTTCTGGTGAAACGGGCTTTGCCAGTCCCAGCCCGCCCCACTTACTCCTTTCCAAGCCCGCCCGTTTGGTATGTATCAAATGATCCATGGATTAAACGGGTTTCAACCTATTTAAAAAAAACAGAAAAAGCTTGGAAAAATTAAAAATATAATATGATGCAGCAAGAAACGTGTTGAATCAGTCTACGTCCAGCAATCAGGACTGATCTCCTAGCCTTTGACCTGAAACACAGAACCCACGACTAGCCGGAATGGTCTCCGACTTAGACCCTCGGACGTGAGAGTAAGTATGACGTATATAAGCTGATAAATTATAATGAACAAGAGATTCAGAATAATAAATAGCAATTACCTCAAAATCGTTGATGTTGTAAGTTATTTATAGGCGTTGATATGAGTTATAATTGTAGTAGGATTGTATGAAATCCCTAGAATCGTGGATCAGATCGTGTAAGAGATCATGTACGTAAATAACTCCTAATTTGTAGGACTTTAGTTATGGAAAGAGTTGTAGGCGTATTAAGACTCCATAGGTCGACGTACGCCTTATAGGTCGAGGTCACCTGCATGAGTCTAGGTTGACCTAACTGAATGATATAGCCGAATAATGCCCGTATGAGATATGGATCATATGTCGGACCAGGCTAGGTCGGGACCAAGGAGGTTGGACAATAAGCTAGGTCAACTGATCTTGATGCTGGGCTGTGGGCCTTACAACACTTGGGCTGACCCACCAAGGATGTGGTGGCAATATTGTCTGAATAACTGGGCTTCGTATGTTGGGACTAGCCCGTCACTTTCATTCCGTTCAGTGGCCCCCAACTTTCTGAGTTGACTTTGTCGACCAGGAAGTTATAAGAATTCTGATGAACATTTGGGTAGATCGCAGCTAGTTGCTCGAATTGCTTGGTTGGTCGACTGGTGATGACGATGCTCAATCTTGACCATTAACTGTTTTGACGGTCAGATAGATCTGTTGAAGCGCCACAATGATGAGAAAAATACGGCGCTTTGGACAACGGCTTAGGAAACTGCACCGGCATTGATTGCAGAAGTGAACCGTTTGAAACCCCAAAAACCCTTCCAATTCAATTTAGGAAAGGTACAAAAAGAAAAATCCTTTTCCTTCTCAAACTTTTACAAACCTCAAATCTTGATTATACCCAGAGAGAACAGCAACAAAGTGAACGGAATCTCCAGCTTACCCAAGTCTTCGATTTACCGTCAGAACCCACTTTCGTCGAATCAAACAAGGTACCCCTCTCTTTCTTCGCATTTACGTTTAATTTCCGATTTTTCCTTCAAATCCGCCATGGCTAGGACCTTCAGTAGTGAACCTGGGGCTTGGTATGGGTATTGTATTGTTAACCGTAGAGTATATAAGCTCATAGGTGGGATATGGAAGGAGATGACCAGGGAGGAGTGTGCTTCCATCTTGACCAGGTGGGGTTTAAACTTTGACGAACTAGAGCTACATGTAGGAGAGAACTTGGGTGATTTGGAGGCAGACGACCAAAGTTTATTTGTTTCCACCTTTTCCACGAGCTTCTAGACCACTTAGTCTTGTTTTACATTAGAGGGCCAAATAAACCTTCATTCCTTAGAAATAGACAAGGATTTCTAGGGGAATCTAGGTCGCCCTTAGGTACGTCACTTGAGTCTGTAACTAGGACTGATTCCCCTGTTTCTTCCTACTCTACAGATATGTGGACCCAGGATTCGGTGAGCTATTCCTCAGGGAGAATTGTAAATGCTTTCTGCTCGACAGCTGTTCCAGGTCGGAACGAAAGAGGATATGTTGCTCCCAAGCCAGCTGGGGGGGAAGAAAAATTTGCAGTCGAGGATTGATATTCGGTACAGTTTCTGTGAGATCAGCAAGGACGAGTTCCGTCTCACTCACTTTACTGAGAAGGAGAGAAAAGCCCATGAGTGGGCATATTGGGCCTTAAATCCCTCTAAAGTGGCCTTTTACTACGGCCAATTCGAGGTCGAGCTACGCCTCCCTCTTGATCCCTTCATCTGTGAGTTCTTAGAGTGCAAGGATGCAGTTAGGAGCAAATACTGTTAGGGTCTTGGTTTTCTTCGCCATGGTATGCCGGTTCGTCGGGTACGAGCCTTGTATGAAGGTGTTTAGGGAATTTTTCAAAATTGTAACAGACAATAAGATCTTAGGGATCAGTACTCCAGCTCGAGCTAAAGCTCCAAAATTATTTATCAATTTTCCCAAAAAAGTAGTTGGCTGGAACTCGCATCTGATCTTGGTTGAGAGCCGAAATGGCTGGGAATTTCCCCTGCCCAATGATGAATCAAGAGCCCTAACTGAGGATGAGTACTGGGTCCCTGATTGGCATAATGCCTTATATAAAAGATTGGTTCGGGTGGCTCACAGGAGCACTATCAATTGGTCGGCACTAGGCTCGAATAAAGACTATTCCATCTAAGCTGGGATGATGCTCAGGGGGAATGGACAGTTAGCTCCCTTGGTCCTCATAGTTCGTAGCCTTAGGTACCCCGGCTGGGTCACTCATGAGGGAGATAGGTTTAGATTTGAGAGTCAGTGCCATGATTGTAAAAAGACCAAATAGTTTTGCAAACTGAACAAAGATCATTTTGGTGGTAAGTGTTTACTTTCCCTTCCACGTAGCTCGTCAATTCTTACTTGCATATTTCTTACTTTGCTCGTACATGTTATACTCGTCAACTTTTGTATCGACCATCTCGAGCTAACACTTCTTCTTATCTGTGCAGTTCTTACCCCGGAGCAGGAAGCCAATATATGAATCGCATGATGGACATGGTTCAAAAGAAGAAGACTAAGAAGGCACACGGGGTCATAAATGCCCGAGCTAGCCGTGAGAAAGAAGCAATAGACAGGAATGCTTTGCTCCCCAAGGCTGGAGTAGGAATGGTCCCAATTGATGGGTCAGGTCCCGTCGAGCCAATTGATGCTATCGATGAAGTTCAGTCGGCACCTGCTAGAGAGGAGGTAGATCTGTCTTCAGAGCGAGTGTCGGGCTATATCCCTCTCCCCGATTAAGCAAGGTTCAGTCCCTTTCAAGAACCTGCCAAGGATGATCCGCTAAATTTTGTCGATCTCGATGTAGAAGAAGAAGAAGAAGACGATTCTCTTCCATTGTCCACCAAAAAGAGGTCGAGAGTTGATAAGGGCAAGAGCGTTTCCTCGATCAATCTTCCTCCCCAAGCTCCCCAGGTTACAGGCCTGGAATTTGTTCGATCTCAGGTGGAGAAACTGAGTACTGTCCCTCCTCTAAGTGGGGTCGACAGTTTGTGCCGTCAGTATCCTGACTTAGGATATGGGCAGGTCATAATTAGGCATGTTGCAGATAAAGACTTGTTGACTAAGCTTGTGGAGAGGGGGATGACTGCAGAAGAATTTAGTGACAGGTCCGGCCTGATTCACTCTGAGGTAATACTTCCAATTTTTGTCCTTACTTCTCGTTTGGTCGCTATACTTTTTTGATCGCTCCTTACAGTGAGAAGAACTAATTCTTTTCTTTTTGTCCATGCAGTCTCTGGCCATGATCGAGCTGGCAAAAAGTAGCTGGAGGGTAGCTGAGGAGAGGGAGAAGATTGCAACTACCCAGTATGCTCGCAAATCTCATGAAGTTACTGAGCTGAGGGAGAAGTTTGTCAATTTGGACTCTGATTACGAAGCCCTTAAACTTGTTAAGGATGATACTGAGAAGGCCAAGAATGAGGTGTTGGTCGACCTCAGAGCTGCCAGGACTGAGCTCGAGAAAGTGAAGTCGGAGAGGGAGGCCGCCCATCTTGAGAATGAGAAGATAAAAACTGAGCTTATGACGATCACCAAGGTACTTCATGATCGTGATGAGTTTTTGACCAAGATGAATGAAGACCACAGTGCAGCTAGAGCCAAGTGGGAGGAGGAGGCCCAGGCTAGGGCGAAGACAGCGATGGAAAACTTTAAAGAAAGTGATGAATGCTATGACGCTATAATGAGTCAAGCAAAAATCTTTTATACCGTTAGTCGACAGCACATGGCCCGTCGGGCTATTGTTGACCCTTTAGCTAACATCTCCATCGAGCAGCTGGCGAAGTGGGCCTCTGAAGAGCAATATGATGTGGCTGCTCGAGCTAGCCATACCCTTGTCCCGTACAATGATAATGATCTTGTCGTGATAGCTCATCATGATAAGGAGGAGGGGGCAGAGCCATGGGTCGCCCCTCCCATCGAGCAAGTGAACTTCAACACGATCCTCCAAGAGCTTGAGGAAGCCGATGAGATGGACGAAGATGAAGGGGATGAGATAACTCAAGAACAGGTTTTTAATGAAGTTGATCAACAGATGCAGCCCCAAACTGAGCTAGAGAAGGTTCCAGCTGGTAACGACCAAAAAAGTTAATCTCTTTGTTCTGCCTTTAATGATTGTAATGAACAAGTTTCAAAACACTTTTCTTTTCCTTTTTTGATTTATGCAATTCATGCCTTGGCCCAGTTTCTGGGAGGCATTTAACTCGTATAATTTGTTTTAGGCAAGTTCTAGCTCATTTTGGGGGACCTGCTTTATTTCTTTAATCGTAGTTGACTTTTCTGGATCTCTTTGCTTTGATCCATATACTTGTTTGTATGTCGAACTAGATTGAATGATGAACGAAACTGACAAGTTTTTGGTCAGACCTGTTTAAGAGCGAGGTCGATCAAGCGCCTTTAGTCGAGTTTTGTTAAGAACAAGACCGATTTAGAATCGGACATGTTAGAACGAGGTCGACTAAGAGTCGGACCTGTTAGAGGAACGAGATTGACTAGGAGTCGAATCTGTTAGAACAAGGTGTTAGTGTTATGCCCTAGGCCTATAGTTGATAGACTTATGTGTTGACATTATTTATTATTATATGAAAAGTTTATTATTTGATTATTATATATTTTGCATATTTGTCTGTAATAATACCCGTCCCTAATTATTAAGTGAATAATTAGTATAAATGTTAATGGATAATCATATGATGATTATATGCATAGAGATGCACATTAAATTTATGGGTACTTGTTAGAGAACAAGTGACTGGACTTGACCCGTATGAGATTTATGTCATGGTCAAATGTCATAATTAAATCTCATATGGTCACTTCATTTAGTCCCTAGACCTGAGATTATCATGACCTTACATATGATGAAAGTTATGTTTGATTTTAGTCAAACGATATCTTAACACGATATTTATAAAGGCTATCTTTGGCATGATCGGATTCATGATGGGAAGGATGATAAGTCAAGATGGAATTTGTCTCTCGAAAGAGAGATGTTTTGCTTGGGTCCCTCGATGAGTGATAATGATGAAAGTGTATGGCCATACCCCAATGTGATTGGATTATCATTATACTCAAGATCGAGAAAGCATTGAACAAGTACAAGTTGATGTGGACCATGACTTGTGTTCAATATAACATCGTGAGACAAAGGGAGAAATGGAAGTGTACCATTGGAAACGTGAACTCTTACGTTATATTATTTAGGTAGACATAATGGCTTGCTAGAGTCCGCTTATGTCTTACGAGGGTCGATATGATCGAACTCATTGCCAACATAATATAATCCTATTGGGTCACACATAATTAGAATGAATTGATTAAACCAATGAAAGAATGATTGAGAAATTCCTTATCAGGCATAAGATATCGCGCGACAGATCTTGGCCATAGGGCTCGACTGGTCGTGCGACATAACATGCCACTAAGGCGGTTTACAGACAGTTTCCTAATTTGATTAGGAAACAAACACCATACTAGAGTAGTATAAATATGATGTCTGTGAAACCCTAATAACCTAGCCGAAATTCTGAAAAGAAAATCACAAAGGGTTTTTCAATATTCTCTCCAAGGTTTAAAAGATCTAGCAATCTTCAAGAAGTGTTCTTGGTTCATTAGAAGGTGTGGATACTACTAGAGGGTCTTCGCTCGTTCAACGATCAAGGCCTAGAGTTCGAAGTTTGTGATTCAAAATCACATTGTTTATTTGTTTGATAGCTCAAGAACGGAAAGCGTTCAAGGTTGGTTATTTCTATCTCATAGGAATTCAAGTTAATTGTAAAGAACGGATCCTAGGGCTCTTGGGTTTTATGTTATTAGATGCTTAATTTCGCTGCGCATGGACCCATAAAACCCAACAGTAGTATCAGAGCCCCGTTCGTATGGTTAAGTTTGAATTAACATGCTAAGAAAATTGATATAAATTGTTTATATGGTTTTTGCATGTTTTGTATGCGATAGTTTGATTGTTTTTGAAACAATATGCCTAAATCATGTTCTATTCACTTCGAATTAAATATGTTAAAAGTTGTTTATAAGATTTAATTGCTCTGTGATTAAGAATTGATTGAAACTGGAAATCTGCAAATCTGGTAACCTTGTGTCACACGACAAAGGAGGCCTGTGTCACGCGACAGAACATGCTTGTGTCACGCGACAAAGCTTGCCTCTGTCACGCGACAAAACTTGCCCAATCTGGGCAGAATCAGTTTGTTACATAATCCTGCTAATCTGTGAATGTGTTTGCAATCTGATATGTTTATGTCTCAATCTGGATGCTATAAATTTCTGGAAATTAAGTTTATAGGGCTATGCTAGATTAATTCATTGTTTATGCATGCTTAGTTAATTAAAATATAATTTTATTAATTGTTGCGATGTATGAATTATGTGTTCTTATGTGTTAAGAACTTTGTTAGATGTTTAGTTGAAACATTATATTGTAATTTCCTGAATATTTAAATTGAAACATTAAAATTTTGGTTTTCTGATTGTTTATAAGAAACAAGTCATTTTATGCAAAATTTAAAGGAAACTGTTTATACAAAGTATTGATTATGTTGTAAATCAGAGCTGATTTCTGATTGTGCATGTCTAGGAGAGTTCTATCGAAGGAGAGATTTGGTACTTAAGTAGTCCTTGTGGCTCACCTATCTTCCTGGGAACTTACCTGGTGCGCGATTATGATTATCTTTGCTGATATGCTTATAATCTGCTTTAAAGAACCTTCATTTAACTTTTAAGTTCTTTATGCCAATTCATGATTAAAACAATTGAGACCACTCGGATAGTTTTGGGTGGGCTTGCCATAGCAAGGTACTTTGATTCTATTCGTTTGCGAGCAAGATGAGGAAATGGTGGTTCCTATACGTTTAAAGTGAATGAACTTAATTGGGTTATCAAAATGGTTTTGGACCCAAGGCATAAGATGAGATTAAAATATGCTTAGACATATGATATCTTAAATAAATCTCATAAAAGATCTAAGAGTCATATATGTGATATGATTGATGTTTCTACCTAATTAATTTAGTATTGAGCGGTTTGCCATAGCAAACTTGAAATTAAATTAAAGTTGGATCTTAGCCCATTAAATGTATATTATGCTTATTTGCATTGAAAGGTGTATAATTTAGTGGGAGCATTTATTTTCATGTAAATGCATTATACTTCTCATATAATATGTTTGCTCATATGTGTTCATATTTTATGTATATCTTTTTGTAGAATAAATGACATCAAACAATAATCATCTGTCACTACGATCTGTCCTTGAGAAGGAAAAGTTGGAAGAGAATGGTACAAACTATATGGATTGGATCCGTAGCGTGAGAATTGTTCTCAGGCAAGAGGAGAAATTGTACGTTCTTGAGGAACCTATTCCACTCCGAACCCGCCGCCAATGCTACTAGGGCAGTGAAGGATCAATATCTGAAGCATAAGCGTGATGCTACTGATGTTGGTTGCCTCATGCTCTCCGCCATGTGCAAGAGCCTTCAAAAGGATCTTGAGCACTTGGGGACAGTTGATCTAAACAATCGACTGATGGAAATGTTCCATGTTCAAGCAAGGCAAGAAAGGTATAACACAGTTAAGGCCCTAACCTCATGCAAGATGAGTGAAGGACAAGCTGTTGGTCCCCATACTCTAAAGATGAAGGGCCACATCGAACATCTTGAGAGGCTCGGTTTTACGATTAGCCAAGAGTTGGCTACTGACATGATATTGAATTCATTGCCCGAAGGTTTTAGTAATTTCATAATGAACTATAACATGGGGGGCATGAATAAGAACCTTTCCGAGTTAGTTCAAATGTTGAACACTGCGGAAACCAATATTGTCACGAAGAAACCCGATCAAGTGTTGATGGTTAACAAGGGGAAGGGTTTCAAGGGTAAAGGAAAGGCAAAAGTTGCTAATCCTAAGGCAAATGTTGCCAAACCCAAAGAGGGTGCAAAACCCAAAGAGGCTAAGCCCAAGTCCCAAGAGGACGCAGTCTGCTTCCATTGCAATGAGATTGGACATTGGAGGAGAAACTTGTTGGTCCCAAAGGTGCAACAAGAGTATGAAAATAGCTAGAGGGGGGGGTGAATAGCTGTATAAAAATTTCTACTCTTTTTGAAAATTTAACCTTGGCTTACTTGGGCTGAAAGTGTGGTCAAGTAAAAACCAACTTTCAAGCTTAGTAAAATGCACAGCGGAAGTTTCTAAGTATAAAAGCTTAGTAGTAAAAGGGGAGTGTGGTCGACCGCAAAAGTGAAAGTGTGGTCGACCGCAAGGTTGAAAATAAGCTTAGGCAGATTTGTACTATAAACACAATTCAATATGGTGTTGGATAACTATGAAGATCAAACACAAGAAATAATATGAAAGATTAAGAACTTGAAATGTAAAGTGCAGAAAGTAAATGACACGATATTTGGAGAGGTTCAATCGTTAAAGATTTACGTCCTCTACCAAGATGGTTAGTCTTGGATTTTCTAAGGGAGATAGTATATTTGATTTGAGTAGCTGTTACAAGGAATACAAAGTGAGAATCAAACAATCTCAAATCTAACTATCTTTTTCTATGAAGCAAATCCTAGACAATAACCAGTGTATGTGTGTGTGTGCAAGATTCAAGAGCTCTTTATAATATGAAGAGAGAGCTTAATGAATCTATGGTGTTACAAAGGGCTTGAGAGATTTTCTGGGTTGGATAATCTTGAAGGCTTGTAAGTGTTTGAAGATTCAAAGAAATCTGGAGATGGTAAGCTTCAACACTTTGATAATTTCGACGTCTCTCTTTTTCTCAAGCAATGTTGTTTTTTTTTTCATGCTTGAACACAAGGTGTATTTATAGCCTTGGGATGAAGATAGCCGTTGGAGTTTCGTGTTGAGCAAGCTTCAAGGACAATGTGCTGTTGATGTATAATTGGAGCACGTGTCCTTTTTGTCTCCATATTGCAGAGTTAGTGGCAAGGTGGTATGCTGGTATGTCCTTTGTACGAAATAACCCAACTGTCACTAATTTGAATTTGAAACAAATTCTGCAACGGTAAATTTCTCTGAGTTAACTCTGAGTTTTGATCAGAGTTAAATTCTCAATCTTCAATTCGATGAAGAGCGGTCTGGCAAGCCATGCGGTCTGGAATGAATTGCGGTTGGCATGCTGAGGCGGTTGGCAAGAGGATGCGGTTTGGACATTGATGCGGTTTGGCATGCGGTCAGCCGTGAATGCGGTTTTGGAAGCTTCTTGCTTCATGGCGCGGTCCTTTCTTCGGTCCAAGATGCGGTCGGCCGCAGTTCCAGTGAAAGGCCATAGATTCTTTGAGAATCATTTTAACCTAGAATGACCTACTCAAGCCTAAGTAATAAAATGGACTTAACTATATTTGAAGTTAGTAAGACTTCATACATTATGTCCTATAGTCCATATAAAGTAAAAATAGGTGATGGTATCAATCAAATTAAGTAATAGGAGGGGTTCATAGTAAGCATACCCAACAATCTCCCCCTATTTGATTGAGACTATTACCTACTATAACAAAGGCTAATTCATTGTACTTGGTAAGAACATGTCCAAATAATTTTAAGAATGGAAAATCATGTCCCAAGTCAATGCACACACTTAAGCCTAAGTCATAGATTTCTAACTTCCTATAAAGATAAAAGAATTTCATATTGGGAAGTAAGAAATAATCATTTAGTGCATTCAATGATGTTCAACATGAAGTGCATGAATGCGTTTAAACTAAATGGATGAAACATGCATAAGTATGGGAATGTGAAGGATAGGTTATATGCATGAGTCAAAAATAATGCAATCATTATTCTACAAACAAGTAGTTTGAGTGAATAAAGTTTTAAAAACCATAATGATGCATTTAGAGAGATTAAAATTGTTGCTTACACTTTCAAAAGTTTAACAAAAGAAGGAAGCAATAAACAAAAAGGCTTCCAGAAAGTCTTCATCAATCTTCTTTCTTCAACGCAAGTCATATGAATCATGGTCACGAACGACGACGTAATTGTTGACTCGCCGGATCATCTTGAGGAGCCGGAGCCGGGGAAGGTCTTCAGCCATGTAAAATGCAGAGGCTTCAGCCCCAATGGCTTGGAGAACTTTCTTCAGTTCAGCTTTCCTTGTTTGCGGTTTGAAGTGCGGCCAGATGATTCTCTATATTCAGAAAGTTACCTCTTGAGGAGTTAGTGAGAATGTCAATTCTTGAAGTTTGAAAATCAATGCGGTTGGAATGAATTCCCAAGCTTTGAGTCAGACTCTTGAATCTTTCTCCTAATACTGTAAAGGCAGCATTTACAGAGATGTCAATATGGTCTTCAACTTTCTTGATTCTTTCAATAACATTAGTTTTATCCAGAGCCATTGCCTTGGATAATTCATCAACCACAAGTTTCATTTCATAGGATAAGCCATGTAAGAGAGCTTGAGTCAAGGTCCTCATAGCTTCTTTGATGAAATCTTGGGTGATGGATTCTGGAGAAGGAATGAAGGGAGTGATGGGAGCAGCTTGGCTTGAGCTTGTGCCAGTATGACCAGACATAATGTCTTTTAAGGCCTTTTTTATGAGAACACTCTCCCTCTTAATGGTGTCAATCAATAGGGAGGGAAGAGCATCAATTTTGGTATGAAGGCTTTTGTGAGTCGCAAATGTAAGTGATTGAGATTTGATGAGTTGGGAAATCTGGGATTGATTGTCAAGCCGGATAGAGGTCAAGGTTTCAATGGACTCGGAGGATTTTGTTAAGGTCGGTGTTTTGAGGAGTCTCTTGAGAAGGGTGAGGGCCGAGAGGAGGAGTAGGCCCACCGCGGTTGACAAAGTGCGGCCGATTGAGGTTCAGTGGAAAATTGGGTCTTTGCCAATTGTAGTATCCTCTTTTGGCTCATTTCCTTGGTCACAGCAGCCTTCTTCATTTACATCAACATTAACCCCTTCAAAGACGCAGGTTTTTCAAAACCTTCTTCAAGCCGCTTGTCATCATCGCAACCACCTTGGTTCTTGTTATCACCATATCCTCCCCGAATAGATGGAATTGAATCAACCAACCCATCGATACTTCGACATCGTAATCATCAAGACCCAGTCAGCAATGGTTTGACTAACATTGACAAGTCTTGGCCTTTTCTTTCGGGAGAGGATTGATCATCAGTTATTTTCCTTTTCTCCCCCTGAGAAGTAGCACCAAAGAGATGATTGAAAATTTCCTGTTCTTTCAAGGTAGAGGGGGTTGGAGTTGGAGAGATGATAGGAGATTTTGGCTTGGGTTCATTTGACTTGGATGGAATTGGAGAGTTTGGCTTAGTGACTTTAGGAGCTGGGGCACTGAACTTAGTGAGCTTCACAGGCTTGGATGGTGCGGTCGACCGTGAAGTTACGGTTGACCGTGGTTTTTCAGATTGAAAAGAGGGTTTAGCAATGCTTGGCTCTTGAATCTTGATTCCACCAGGTCTTCTTGGTGGATCAATGAAGGAAGCTTTCTTCTTTGGAAGATCAATAGCTTTATCCTTTCCCTTGGCTTTTCTAGCCACCTCCTCAATCCTCGTGTTCCTTGACTTTCTCAACACAATCATCTCTCGGTTAGTTTCTTCGTCCTTTCGTAGGCACAAACTCTTCTTGGGGATCCTTTTTCCAAAACCGAATATACAGCTTCATTGTCAAACTTTGTTCAAAATCTGCATTGTCTTTCTTGTGAATATCTTGGCCTTTGGAATTTCAAATTGAAGTTCTTGATGCCCGGCAATGTATTTGCCAATCCTCTCGCCTTGAGCCGAATGAGGGAAATGAGTCCGGTATGAGTTCTCGTACTTGTTGTGACCAAGAAATTTCATTCTTTTGATATTCAAGAATACCGATTATCGACGTTGAAAGATGATTTTGGGCCAATGGAGTTTCTTACCAAGAAAAATAGCCGCAGAGATCTTCCACCGATCATTGTTGAAGTTTGCTAGATTTCCAGCTTTTGCGTAAAAGGAATGTCCAACAAGATGGCCGATATGGTACATTAGCTCATCAAAAGTTTTTCTTGGAGTAGTTGTAACAAAGAAGCACTCCCAATTAATGATACAGAGAGGTCATCTAATTCATTCCGATCTAGCTCCATTGGGTCGCCCCGTTGATTGGCATGTTAAGAACAAAAGCTATGTCTTCATAGTCAATATCCAAGGGAATTCCATTAATTTGGGTGCTGATTATTTTGATCCTTCTACCCTTATCATCTTTCACAGTCAGATCTCTGGCATGATGAAAGAACTGATCCACCAAAGCAGGTACATGGATTGATTGTTTCATATCAAAGAGGGGCATGACTCCAGACTTCTTAAATACTTTCAGCAAAACTTTGCCAAGAGCATCTTGAGCCAGATCTTTGCGGTCAATAACCCACCCATGAATAAAATGACTAGTATTCTGCAATGATAGAAAAAGTTAAAAAAATATATGTAAGTGCGGTTGACCGTAGTTTCATAGATTGAGGTCGACCGTAATATGGGGAGAAGGAGCAAGGTTCATGCGGTCGACCGTAAATCATGCGATCAACCGTGAATTTTTGGGTGAAAACATGTAAGTAAAATTTTCAAGCAAAAATTTTGGATTAAACAGGGTTAAACAAGATTAATCAAAATTTTAACCAAAATATATGGAATTTACCAGAAATTCATATGAACATTTGAAGAACATGAAGAACTTGAAGAACACAATTTGCAGATTTTACAGAGCATGTATAAAAAATCATTTATTCTTGCTTTTAATGTAGGGAATTTCATTTAAACCAACAAAAATGTATGATTTAACTCAAATAAAATGCAGAAATTGAGTTCAAAATCCTAAAAACCCGAAAGTTAGGTTAAACATGGTTCTTCATTTTGAGTCATCAAAACACCATCCAATCATGAAATAAACAATAGCTATGAGTTTCTAAGTAATAATCGATCAAGGATAAGCAAAACTTCAAGCAAATAGCAACACAAAATGGTATTTTATGAAACTGGGTTTCCCGTTTTTCCGCCATTGACGAGCGAGTTTTTGAAATTCAAAAATCAAAAGGTTTTTTGGAAAAATGACTCACCATTATCACGAATTTGGATATACTGGATTCACTCTTTGATTCCTCTGAAGTATTTTGAGTTGAATCCGATTGAGAATGAGACATTTTATAGAGAGAATTTTTAGAGAGAGAAAGTAGAGAGAGAAAGAAGAAGACGAAGAGAAGTACTGAGGTGCAGGTGACATGGAAGGATAGGGAAGTGGAGAAGTGGAAACGGAGGTTATGGAGGGAGGTTAGTGCACAGTAATGTCCTTTGTGTAAGAGGATAGTCCTTTTGTCTTCACTATGACAGCCAATGGGGGCTGAACATGTGGCATTTTTTAAAAAAAATATTTATCCTATAAAAATTTGATTTAAATAAATACGAGGGAAAAATAATTGCAAAAGTACCCTTGTGCAATTATCTTGTCCTAATATGGACAAGTCCCAGACAACACAAAGAGTTAGAACACTTACCTGGTGTCCTTAATAATACGGCTAAGTATGACTATTATGAGCCAAACGGTTGACCGTATTGAAGACTTCTATAAAGCCTAGAAATGAGATGGATATGAGACACATGCATGCTAAAATATAATTTGCGGTCGATAGTGTATTTGAATAGGCTTGATGCGGTCGATCGTGAATTGAATAAGCTTGGTGCGGTCGACCGTGAAATGGTTTGAGCCATTTTCATTGACCTGTCTTTGAGCATGAACTTGAAACACACAATTTGTTAGTTAAAAAAAATAAGGACAAGTTTTACTTGAGTTCTAACATACCCATTTCTCCTCTTAAGAACACGAATCTCTTGGAGTCTAGAGCTTTGGTAAGAATGTCTCCGCAATTTGATTGTCGCACCAATATACTCTAAATGAATGTTACCTTTTTCAACATGATCCTTGAGAAAGTGATATTTGATATCGATGTGTTTGGTTTTAGAGTGCATAACAGGTTGTTTGATACCGCAATGGCCGATGTATTGTCACAATAGATTGGACAATTTCCTTCATGAATGCCATAGTCAACTAGTTGTTGCTTCATCCACAAGATTCGACAACAAAGAGCCTCCCAGAAAGCCGATGTATTCAGCCTCCGTTGTTGAGACAGACACTCGAAGCTTGTTTCTTGCCGGCCCATGTAACAAGTCGATTTCCAAGGAAATGACAAGTTCCACCGGTGCTCTTCCCGTCGATTGTGCAGCCGCATAATCTCGCATCCGAGAAACCCGTAAGATCAAAAGATGGTTCTTTGGAATACCAAAGTCCAAGGTTAATAGTCCCGCATAGATAACGAATAATACGTTTTACATCTATAAGGTGTGCTTCTCTAGGGTCTCGCTGATAGCGAGCACAAACACAAACACCGAACATGATATCCGGTCTACTAGCGCTAGATATAGTAAGGAGCCAATCATACCTCTATACAAAGTTTGATCAACTTTCTTACCTTTCAAGTCTTTGTCTAACTTGTTACCTGTAGCCATAGGAGTGTCGTATGCTTTTGCATTTTCAAGTCCAAATTTCTTGATTAAGTCTTTAGTGTATTTTGCTTGGTTAAGGAAGATGCCTTCATCACATTGTTTGATTTGGAGCCCAAGGAAGAAAGTGAGTTCTCCCATCATGCTCATCTCAAATTTGCTTTTCATGAGCTTCTCAAAACGCTTACACAAAATTTCATTAGTAGAGCCAAAAATGATATCATCAACATATATTTGAACAAGTAGTGTATGATCATTATATTTGGCAATGAAAAGAGTTGTGTCGATTTTACCTCGTTTGAACCCCTTTTCTAAAAGAAATTTAGATAGAGTATCATACCATGCTCTTGGAGCTTGTTTGAGTCCATACAAAGCTTTTTGGAGTTTGTAGACATGATCAGATGTTTATTGTCTTCAAATCCAGGAGGTTGTGCAACATAGACTGTCTCTTGAAGTTCACCGTTGAGAAATGCACTCTTCACATCCATTTGATAAAGCTTGAATCTTTTGAAGGAGGCATAAGCTAAGAAAATTCTTATGGCTTCAAGTCTTGCAACGGAGCGAAGGTTTCGTCGTAATCGATTCCTTCTTCTTGTCTATATCCTTGTGCAACCAACCTTGCTTTGTTTCTTGTGATGCTTCCATTCTCATCCATCTTGTTTCTAAACACCCATTTTGTACCAATTACTCCTTGATCCTTCGGGTCTTGGAACTAAAGTCCAAACTTTACATCTTTCGAATTGGTTGAGCTCGTCTTGCATGGCTACAACCTAACTTGAATCTTGGAGTGCTTCATCAACTTTCTTTGGTTCAATTTGAGATATGAATGAAGTGTATTCATCATAGTGAGAACTACTTGTTTGAACCCAGAGAACAAATCACCAATGACATTATCAATTGAGTGATCTCTAACCTCATGAATTTCTCGGAGGTAAGTCCGGGTTGAGTTGTTTGTTGTTGAAGATCTTCAATAGGTACATCATTTGAGCTATCAAAGTAAGTGAGTTGAGGAATAGGCTCAATGGAATTTATGGGGTCGATTCAACCGCATCATCTTCGAATGAACATCTTCGCAGGGAATCTCCGATGTTGGATTTGAGAAATTTGGTGCGGTTGACGTTGATGGATTTCCTTGAGTTGAGTGATTTTCTGATCTAGGGGCATTTTGAGGGGGGTTACCTATCTCAGTAGGCTCAGAAAAATCATCAGCAACATTTGGAGCCAAATGTGGCTCAAGGAGAGAATGTTCATCAAAAGTAACATGAACAGATTCTACTATCTTTAAACTATTTTTATTAAAAACACGAAAAGCTTTAGAATGTTTGGCATACCCAACAAAGATACCTTCATCTCGCTTTAGGAGCGAATTTACCTCGATGCTCCTTTCCATTGTATAGAATAAAGCATTTGCATCCAAAAATTTTGAAGAAGGCTATGTTGGGGGTTCTCCCTCTCCAAAGTTCATATGGAGTTTTGTTGTAGGTCTTGTTGATGAGAGATCTATTTTGAGTGAAGCAAGCCGTGTTGGTAGCTTCAAATTTCAAAAGTATTGTGGTAGCTTGGCTTCAGCCGAGCATTGTCTTACCAAATTTCGATCAACGTTCTATTCTTTCTTTCCACAACTCCATTTTGTTGTGGAACTCCAAAGAAGAGAGAAGTTATGATCAATACCATGGTCGTCACAAGATCGAGCTACACCGTTATTTTTGAATTCTGTTCCATGATCTCGATCTAACACTAACGATGTCATCTTCTTTTTGTGTTTGGAGTCGTCTAAAGAGTGAGGTCAAAATATCATAACAATCATCTTTGGAGATCATCATTTCGACCCATGTATATCTTGAGTAATCATCCACCACAACTAAAGTATATTTATTTCCTCCAATGCTTGCGATGGTGACAGTCCAAACATATCGATGTGAAGTAGTTGCAAACATCTTGAAGTTGAAGGCACAGCCTTGCCGGAGAAAGATGCCTTGGGTTGTTTGCCAAGTTGACATGCGGCGCACTTCTTGTCGTGGTGATCGCCTACTTTGGGTAGACCACGAACTAGACTTTCTCTTCCAATCTTAGATAGATACTTGAAGTTCGATGACTAAGTCTTTTGTGCCACAACCAACTATTTTCACTCACACTTTTTGCTACAAAACAAAGATTAGTAAGATTGCAAGCGTAATTAAAATCGATAATGTAAACATTACTCTTACGAATCCCTTTGAGCAAAGTGACTCCGAATGTGCCATCTTTGATAAAGCAATTTGCCAAGTAAAGTTGCAAAGGCAATCCTTTGTCACAAAATTGAGATATGGAGAGAAGATTATGCTTGAGTCCTTTGACTAGAGATACTTCTTTTATAGTTAGATTTCCTTTTCGAATGACTCCATATCCAATCGTCTTTCCTTTGTTGTTATCCCCAAACGTTATCGATGGACTATTTTCTTCACGGACATCTTTCCAAAGAATGTGATATCTCCTGGCCATATGTCTTGAATGTACCACTGCCGAGATACCATTCATTTGAATTTGCCTTGGAAGATCCAAACATGAAGCAGAGGACCCGAAAAATAAACATTTAAGCACGAGGTCCCCTTTATTCTTTTGGGTCCTAGGGTTAGCACCTTTTAACAACCCACACTGTTTGACCGAAGGCGGATTATGTCTTCGAGCATTAGGTGTGAATCTTAAAAGGCTTTCAAGAGTGACCATAACCATCACACACGTAACAATGATGAAAGCTACAAATATCATGTGTTTTTACTAACTCTTTACTTTTCTTAAGAGTTGCATGCGGTTTGGGAGCAAAGTGATTTTAGCTTTGACAAAGGGAACTGCTTTTGGCTTGACTACGTATTTTCTAGGAGCATTCTTCTTGCTTTTGAAGGCAGGAGGAATGGTTGAAGAAGAAGGGCGGTCACCCTTGCAGCTGCCAAAGACCACCAATTCCACCGTAAGTGGTTGGAGTAGGGATGCGGCCAACTCCATAAGCCATGTTCTCCGAATCATCAATCTCAGAATCCTTTTCTTTTATCTGAGAGTCCTTCCTATACTTTGGGTAGACATAATTGAAATTATGCTGTCCTTTACCCTTAGGATTAGCATGCTTCCTCTTAGGAATTTCATTAGTTAGTTTTGAAATCTCCTCATCATTTTCACTATCAGATGCACACTTCTCTTCTTCACCGGATCCAAAACCTATACCCTCCTTAATTCCATTGGAAATTTGGGAGTCTATGATTTGATCCGAGGTGGATTTTGACTTGAGCCACCCATCAATAATCTTTTGAAGATCGTTGATTTGGGTAACCAGGTCATCATTGCGAAGTTGAAGTGCAGCAACCTTAGTTTCAAGGATGAGGTTTTGATCTGCAAGAGGAGTCATACTTTTGATTTGGCCCTTAAGATTTGAAATTTCGGACCTCATCACAGTTTTCTCCGTCTTGAGTTGAGAAATTTCATCGGTTGATAGTGATAGAGCTTTCTTAACATTTTCAAACCTTTGGATCATCACTTCAAATTTTTAAACATCTCTTCTTGATCCATGGGGGAAATCTCATTAGCCCTTTTTGGGATTGACTTAGTTTTTGAAGGTGCTATATTTTTGGATGGAAAGATGGGGCGAGAAAATGAACAATTTCCAATCTTGGTGCTTGGAGTGAGGTCAAAATTGCTATAGTCCACACTGCTAGCCACAAGCTTGGTTTTCTTTGAAATCACCTCATTCCTCTTTTTGAGCGACTCATCGTGAACTTCATCTTCTGAGTCACTAGAAGCATCCTCAAGAATGAGGCGTAGATTTACCTCTTCGGTACTCTCATCGCCGTCTTCATCGTAATCGCCCGATCCAAGTTGCAAGTTCTTTAGAATTCTCTTCTTCTTCAAAGAACCATTCCCTTTTGTTGAGAAAATTTCGAAGGGAAAGTTTTCTTTTTCAAATACTCATATTTGGGTTGAGGACACTCGAAGCAAAATGACCGGCTTTCTACAATTGTAGCAAACAAGGTCACTCTTTTCTTTGAGTCACTCACCCTTGAAGATGTTGCTGGATATTTGCTTTTTGAAAAAGGTTTTGAATTTTTACGAAATTTTTGAAAACGTTTTACAAACATGGCAAAGTCCTCATCGTCCATATCGATGAGAGAAGAAGTTGAAATACTAGGATCTGAGGTAGGCTTTGAGGGTTTCTCCACATGATCAACAACAGACATAGAAAGTGATTTTCCCTTTCCCTCGACTTCTTCAATATGTTGTAATTTTAACTCATAAACTTTAAGGTTTGCATATAAATTACTAAGAGTCCATGTATTTAATTGTTTTGAATCTTCGAGGGAAGTTGCTTTGTGCATCCATTTGGATCCCAGAGCAGAAAGGAATGTCATGTTAATTTCTTTATCAGTTAAAACTTTACCTAGAGATAAGCAAGCATTTACTACCTCAACATAGCGATCGTAGGTTTGACGTAGAGATTCATTGGGTAGTCTGTTGAAGCTGTTGTATCTCCTTTCAATTTCAAATTTCTTGCTTTCCTTGCATTGATCATCACCTTCGAGATAGTTTTCAATAGAGTCCCACATCTCCTTTGCAGTCTTGCATTTGAGTACCTTCTGATAGGTTGAAGTGGGTAATGTTCCGGAAATGATATTTCTGGCTTTGCTATCCAATGCAACATACTTTCTTTCTTCGTCAGTCCATTCTGTCTTCAGCTTTTTGACTTCAGGAACTTCGGTATTGGTAGTTGCATCAGTATTGGCTTTCATTGGAACAAAAGGTCCGTCGTTGATACAATCAACTAGCCTTTCATCTATTGACTCTAAATGAATTCGCATTCGAGCTTTCCAGATATCGAAGTGATCTTCATCCAACATAGGAATGTGTGAATAGTTAATCGTTGCCATAGCTTTTGAAGTTGCCATGACGAATCGGCACCCAAGCCGTTAAGCTTGAAAACAGAGAATAGTTTTATAAAGGTGTTTGGCTCGATACCACTTGTTGGTCCCAAAGGTGCAACAAGAGTATGAAAACAAATAGAGGGGGGCGAATAGTCAGATAAAAATTTCTACTCTTTTTGAAAATTTAACCTTGGCTTACTTGGGCTGAAAGTGTGGTCAAGTAAAAACCAACTTTCAAGCTTAGTAAAATGCACAGCGGAATTTTCTAAGTATAAAAGCTTAGTAGTAAAAGGGGAGTGTGGTCGACCGCAAAAGTGAAAGTGTGGTCGACCGCAAGGTTGAAAATAAGCTTAGGCAGATTTGTACTATAAACACAATTCAATATGGTGTTGGATAACTATGAAGATCAAACACAAGAAATAATATGAAAGATTAAGAACTTGAAATGTAAAGTGCAGAAAGTAAATGACACGATATTTGGAGAGGTTCAATCGTTAAAGATCTACATCCTCTACCAAGATGATTAGTCTTGGATTTTCTAAGGGAGATAGTATATTTGATTTGAGTAGCTGTTACAAGGAATACAAAGTGAGAATCAAACAATCTCAAATCTAACTATCTTTTTCTATGAAGCAAATCCTAGACAATAACCAGTGTATGTGTAATGATCCGAGCCCGAAGTCCGACCGCTACGCAGACACCACACACTGGCCCACTAAGCACCTCCTCAATTGGGTCAACCACAGCCCATCACAGGCCTCCAAAAGTCCAATGGATGATTTGATGCTTAATAGTAGTGTATGGGCCTTCTATATATCACATTAAACTTCCACATATTTCCGATGTGGGATGGGGATATCACAATCTCCCCCACTCAAACCCTTGTCGTCCCTGGCAAGGTCAATCAATACCCAGATCGTACCCCCGGGCTAGCTCGCAAGCCTTAAGGCCGGGGTTCTGCTTTGATACCATTTGTAACGATCCGAGCCCGAAGTCCGACCGCTACGCAGACACCACACACTGGCCCACTAAGCACCTCCTCAATTGGGTCAACCACAGCCCATCACAGGCCTCCAAAAGTCCAATGGATGATTTGATGCTTAATAGTAGTGTATGGGCCTTCTATATATCACATTAAACTTCCACATATTTCCGATGTGGGATGGGGATATCACAATTTTTATAACGACCCGAGCCGAAGCCCGACCCGCTACGTAGGCACCACACACTGGCCCACTAAGCACCTCCTCAATTGGGTCAACCACAGCCCATCACAGGCCTCCAAAAGTCCAATGGATGATTTGATGCTTAGTAGTAGTGTATGGGCCTTCTATATATCACACTAAATTCCCACATATTTTCGATGTGGGATGGGGGATATCACAATCTCCCCCACTCAAACTCTTGCCATCCCTGGCAAGGTCAATCAAGACCCAGATCGTACCCCCGGGCTAGCTCGCAAGCCTTAAGGCCGGGGTTTTGCTCTGATACCATTTATAACGACCCGAGCCGAAGCCCGACCCGCTACGTAGGCACCACACACTGGCCCACTAAGCACCTCCTCAATTGGGTCAACCACAGCCCATCACAGGCCTCCAAAAGTCCAATGGATGATTTGATGCTTAGTAGTAGTGTATGGGCCTTCTATATATCACACTAAATTCCCACATATTTTCGATGTGGGATGGGGGATATCACAGTATGTGTGTGTGTGCAAGATTCAAGAGCTCTTTATAATATGAAGAGAGAGCTTAATGAATCTATGGTGTTACAAAGGGCTTGAGAGATTTTCTGGGTTGGATAATCTTGAAGGCTTGTAAGTGTTTGAAGATTCAAAGAAATCTGGAGATGGTAAGCTTCAACACTTTGATAATTTCGACGTCTCTCTTTTTCTCAAGCAATGTTGTTTTTTTTTTCATGCTTGAACACAAGGTGTATTTATAGCCTTGGGATGAAGATAGCCGTTGGATTTTCGTGTTGAGCAAGCTTCAAGGACAATGTACTGTTGATGTATAATTGGAGCACGTGTCCTTTTTGTCTCCATATTGCAGAGTTAGTGGCAAGGTGGTATGCTGGTATGTCCTTTGTACGAAATAACCCAACTGTCACTAATTTGAATTTGAAACAAATTCTGCAACGGTAAATTTCTCTGAGTTAACTCTGAGTTGTGATCAGAGTTAAATTCTCAATCTTCAATTCGATGAAGAGCGGTCTGGCAAGCCATGCGGTCTGGAATGAATTGCGGTTGGCATGCTGAGGCGGTTGGCAAGAGGATGCGGTTTGGACATTGATGCGGTTTGGCATGCGGTCAGCCGTGAATGCGGTTTTGGAAGCTTCTTGCTTCATGGCGCGGTCCTTTCTTCGGTCCAAGATGCGGTCGGCCGCAGTTCCAGTGAAAGGCCATAGATTCTTTGAGAATCATTTTAACCTAGAATGACCTACTCAAGCCTAAGTAATAAAATGGACTTAACTATATTTGAAGTTAGTAAGACTTCATACATTATGTCCTATAGTCCATATAAAGTAAAAATAGGTGATGGTATCAATCAAATTAAGTAATAGGTGGGGTTCATAGTAAGCATACCCAACAAAACTGCTTAAAATACAAGGAAGCACTGAAGAAGAGCAAAGGTGTTGCTTCGACTTCAGGTATCTTTGTTATAGATATATTCCTATCTATTTCTAGTTCTTGGGTATTGGATACCGGATGTGGATCTCACATTTGTCTAAATGTACAGGGTCTAAAGAACAGAAGGATGCTTAAAGATGGTGAAGTGGACCTACGTGTGGGGAATGGAGCAAGAGTTGTTGCATTAGTCGTAGGAACTTATGAAGTTACTTTGCCTAGTGGACTAATACTTGTTTTGAACAATTGTTATTACGTTCCAGCTTTAAGTAGGAATATTATTTCGATTTCATGTTTGGATAATGAAGGTTTTAATTTTCTTATATGTGATAAGAAGTTTTCCATTTACAAGAGTGATATGCATTATTGTACTGCTAATTCATTCAATGGCCTTTATATCCTTGATATTGAAAATCGTGATAATGACGTCTATAACATTAACAAGAAATCTAAACCCAATGATGTAAACCACACTTACTTATGGCATTGTTGTCTTGGCCATATAAATGAGAAACGCATTTCTAAACTCCACAAAGATGGATTTTTAAACTCACATGATTATGAATCATTTGAGACATGCGAATCTTGTTTACTTGGCAAGATGACCAAGGACCCATTTACCAAAACTGGTGAAAGGGCGGGCGACTTATTAGGCCTCATACATACCGATGTGTGTGGACCTATGAGTAGCAATGCTAGGGGAGGATTTCAGTACTTCATAACATTCACTGATGATTATAGTAGATTTGGATATGTTTATCTAATGAAACATAAAAGTGAATCATTTGAGATATTTCGAATATTTCAAAATGAGGTGCAAAATCAACTTGGCAGAACTATTAAGGTACTTCGATCCGATCGAGGTGGCGAATATTTGAGCCAAGAATTTGACAGTCATCGTAAGAGTTGTGGAATCGTTTCAGAACTCTCTCCACCCGGAACACCACAATGGAATGGTGTGTCTGAAAGGAGGAATAGAACTTTGTTGAACATGGTTCTTTCTATGATGAGTCAAGTTGAGCTTCCTTTATCCTTTACTGCTGTTTTCACTATAAACAGAGTTCCTACCAAATCGGTTCAAAAGACCCCATATGAGATGTGGCATGGAAGAAAACCTAGTTTGCCTTTCATGAAGATTTGGGGTTGCGATGCATATGTCAAGAAGATAACTTCTGACAAGCTAGTACCTAAGTCTGATAAATGTGTTTTCGTGGGTTATCCTAAGGAAACTAAAGGATACTATTTCTACAACCGAAACGAGAACAAAGTGTTTGTTGCTCGAAATGGTACCTTCTTAGAAAAGGAGTTTCTTCGCAAAGGAACCAGTGGGAGTAAAATAGATCTCGAAGAAATTCGAGAACCCGAAAACAACATAAAACCAATGGTAGAAACTGAACCAAGTTCACAAATAGTTGTGGAACGGGTTCAAGATGCACAAGTCCTTCGCCGAAGTGGTAGGTCACGATCCGAACCCGAGAGATATGGATTTCTCGTTACGGAAAGTGATGAAGTGGAGTTAATCGAAAATGATGAACCTACTTGCTATCAAGAAGCGATGTCCTCTCCTGATTCGGAAAAATGGCAAGAGGCCATGAAGTCCGAATTACAATCCATGGCTGATAATCAAGTTTGGAACTTGATTGATCCACCCGAAGGTGTAAAAACCATAGGGTGTAAATGGGTCTTCAAGAAAAAGACTGACATGGATGGGAAGGTGCACACCTATAAGGCTAGGCTTGTAGCTAAGGGATATAGGCAGATTCATGGTATCGACTATGATGAAACCTTTTCGCCTGTAGCTATGCTTAAGTTTATTAGAATTTTAATTGCCATAGCCGCATATTTATGGATTAAAGCAAGCTTCTAGGAGTTGGAATCTATGTTTTGATGAAGCAATCAAAGAGTTTGGCTTCATCAAGAACGAAGATGAACCTTGTGTATACAAGAAAATTAGTGGGAGCGTAGCACTATTTCTAGTGTTGTATGTAGATGATATCTTACTCATTGGAAATGACATTCCTACACTACAGACTGTCAAGTCTTGGTTGGGAAAGTGTTTTTCAATGAAAGATATGGGCGAAGCTGCATATATCCTTGGTATCAAGATCTATAGAGATAGATCTAGAAGGATGATTGGTTTAAGTCAAAGTACTTACATTGACAAGGTTCTTAGAAGATTCCAAATGGAAAATTCTAAAAGAGAAAACTTGCCAATGTTGCATGGTATATCTCTTAGCAAGACTCAAAGTCCTAAGACTAATGATGAGCGAAAGAGAATGAATGGTATTCCATATGCTTCGGCAATTGGGTCTATCATGTATGCTATGTTATGTACTAGACCCGATGTCTCGTGTGCTCTAAGCATGACGAGTATGTACCAATCGGATCCCGGCGAACCACATTGGATAGTGAAATTACTCGGGGATTTTTGCGCGGACGCGGAAACGCGGTTGTCTTTCGCGGAGGGTTGGTGTCTGAGACCTCGCTTTTTGGGAAGGAGATGAGTCGCCACGCGGTTTTTGTATTTTGAGCCCAAACGTTGAGAAACGGCTATTGTTTGAAAAAGGTGTCATTTTTATTGGTAGCAAAAACTTAGGAAAAGGCCTTTTGAAAATGGGGAGTCATTTTTATTGGTAGCAAAAACGAGTAAAAGGATTTTTAGTACCAGAGATTGTTAGGTTCGGAGGTCACGTTACGTTTCGGGAAGAGTATATTGAGATCACCCGAAACGCCTCGTATGACGAGTCTTTCTACCTTTCTCGAAATCGTGTGCATGTGTGTGTGTGTTTGCATTTTGAAATGGGGGCTTGAATGACAAGCTTAATCTTGGTTTGAATGTCAAACGTTGATTAGGTGATTCCTTTTGAAAAGGCGAGTGTTTGAATGACAAACGTCGGTTTTGAAGTTTTTAGGAAAAGTGACGCGAATACTGATTTTTAACTGTTTATCTTAAGTGTCAAATGTTGACTTTTAAGAAAGGATCGTTTGAATGTCAAACGTCGGATTTTGAGTTTGAAGATGAGCGTTTGGATGCCAAACGTCATTTCGCGCGTTTTGAAAGAGAGTTCGAATGTCGAACTCCGATTTTGAACCGGGCATGTCATTGTTAACGATTTTACGGGAAAAATGTATTAAATGATTTTTGAATGTCAAAAGTCGGCATTTAAGTTTGAAGATGAGCGTTTGGATGCCAAACGTCATTTCGCGCGTTTTGAAAGAGAGTTCGAATGTCGAACTCCGGTTTTGAACCGGGCATTACATTGTTAATGATTTTACGGGAAAAACGTATTAAATGATATGCGATCAATGAATCGGGTTGCGACTCGGACTTTGAAAAGTAAATACTATCACGATCCAAACGGTTCGGACTTTGTAAATGACAATATTTAAATGCGGTATCGACGGATCAAATGGTCCGGAATTTATAAAGTACGATCGACGAGCCAAACAGCTCGGAATTGTAAAGTACGATCGACGAGCCAAATGACTCGGAGTTGTAAATTTGCGTGAAAGTAAATGACGTTCGACGGATCAAACGGTCCGGAATTGTAAATGACAGAAATTTAAATGACGATCGACGGATCAAACGATCCGGAATTGTAAATGACAGAAAAGTAAACGGAACGGGGTCGGAACGCCGTTTTAACCCGAGATTACTTCTCTTACGGGAAGAGAAGAGGATCTAGGGGCTAAAACGTATCAGAGCCCATTAGACGGAGGCATCTGCATTTCAACAACGTTGTCCGAAATGGTTGTAGCGACTGGCGCGTAAACCGAGACGGAACGAAAGTTTTAGAGAGAGAGGGAGATACCTATGGCTAGGGTCGGCTCCTTTGTCTCGGTGGGCGTATACGGGATACGAAAGTGTGCTTGGAACGATGTTTTGAAGTGGTGGGGGTTGTATTTGATCGAAATTCGAAGTTTTCACGCAAAACGAGGTAAAATCGGGGCTCGGGAGGAGAGGAACCAGTTTAGGCCGTGGGGTATTTGGTGAAAGGGAGTGAGATTTTTGTTGTTACAAATTGCTTTGACAGCCTCTGTATTTATAGGTGTAATTTCAGGATCAGTCCGGACAGACTGAGGGTGAAATCCAGGGGGTTTTGTGAAACTTTGGAAATTGGAGGGACTTACTGGCAATTCCAAATTTTCTGCAAATGAGTTCGGCCGGACTGAGACTGCATACCAGGGATATTTTTGTATTTTCACTCTGAATTTGATTGAAAGGTGATGGGGGAGCTGTGGCATGTGAGCCACGTGTCCCTGTGACTCACAGGCCATGGATTTTCGTGCCGTTATTTCCCGATTTTGTCCGTTTATAAAATAACAGTCCGGAAAATGTCCAAAACGCCCCCAGAAAGTGCCAGAAAGTGCATTTTTCAAGGAAAGCCGTACTTTTACGTGCAACGACGTGTGTTGAGTACGCTTTGACATCGGGATGCACGGGGCAGTCCCGGGACGTCTCGTTGGCTTGGCAACGGGGAGCTTAACGGGTTTCGGTTAACCTGGAGCGGGCCAGTTAACGGATTTCGGTTAACTTTCTAATGGATTTTGACGATCCGGATTTGGGTACTTACAGTTAGCCCCTCAGCGACGTCACTTCCGAAGGAGGTGGGGTCGTTGAAAAAGATAAGGATCCAAATCGGGATGCCTTACTTCGAAGAAAAGACCTGGGCGGTCAGCTGGCTGGACCCTTAGCGAAAGGATTCCTATGTATCCCGAGCGGGATCAAGCCGATCGTAGTTCGTAGGTGCAAGGAGCCGCACGTGGGGACCTTGACCTGAGCGAGACTGTTGGGAGGCGTCTAAACCTGAAAGAGACCATCGCGAGGTACCTGGACCTGAATGGAGACTATTGTGAGGCGTCTGAACCTGGGATTTCTGAAACCTTCGAGGGCGTGTGGCGCCTCAGACCAGAATGGTGGAATATACGAGGGCGTGTGGCGCCTCAAACCGGAGTTACTGAAACATGCGAGGGCGTGTGGCGCCTCAAACCAGAGTTACTGAATGTACGAGGGCGTGTGGCACCTCAAACCGGAGTTGCTGAACATACGAGAGTGTGTGGCGCCTCAAACCGGAGTTGCTGAAACATGCGAGGGCGTGTGGCGCCTCAAACCGGAGTTGCTGAAACATGCGAGGGCGTGTGGCGCCTCAAACCGGAGTTGCTGAACATACGAGGGCGTGTGGCGCCTCAAACCGGAGTTACGAGGATGTGATGGTCCTGAGATGAAGGCGTTCGTGCCTTGAGATTGATAAGGCGTTCGTGCCTTGGGTGCTGGACTTACGATGACGGCCAGGTTTATCCGCCGGGGATAGGGTGGCAATGATGGGAATGGTTATGTTAAACTGGCGTTATTAACAACACGGAAGGATTGACGTTCTAACGACGGGGTTAGGAATGGGATGTGGTCTCGGGAGAGACTGACACATTGCTGGGGAAAAGCATCCAGAGTTCTGACGGGGTCAGTTGGGAACTGGGGGGATTGATTGACGTTTCTTCTTAGGATCCTGCTGGGGAGGAATGTTCGGGCTTACGGTGATGGCCGAAGAGGGATTATTGTGCGGGCTTACCTTGATGGCCGCTGTAGTGGGACGATCGGGCTTACGACTGGCGACCGAGGAAGTGAACGATGGTCAAAACTGATAGAAATTTTGACGTCGGGAGACGAAATTGTGACTTGAACGTCCGGAGACAGGATTGAGCGTTTGAATGTCAAACGTCGATTTGGGGCTGGCATGAGCGTTTGAATGTCAAACGTCAACCTGAGATGTCAATGAGCGTTTGAATGTCAAACGTCAACTTGAGATGGAAGTGAGCGTTTGAATGTCAAACGTCAACTTGGGATTGAGAATTTAACGTCTGGAGACGAACGTTAGTGAAAACTAACTGAGAATTTAACGTCTGGAGACGGGCGTTAGTGAAAACTAACTGGAAATTTAACGTCTGGAGACGGGCGTTAGTGAAAACTAACTGGGAATTTAACGTCTGGAGACGGGTGTTAGGAAAACTAACTGGGAATTTAACGTCTAGAGACGGGCGTTAGTGAAAACTAACTGGAATTTAACATCTGGAGACGGGCGTTAGTGAAAACTAACTGGGAATTTAACGTCTGGAGACGAGCGTTGGTGAAAACTAACTGGGAATTTAACGTCTGGAGACGGGAGTTAGTGAAAACTAACTGGGAATTTAACGTCTGGAGACGGGCGTTAGTGAGAACTTACTGGGAATGGATCCTCGGGGGATGGGGTGTTAGAAATGTCTAACTTGGGGGAAATTTTACACTTTTGGAGGCCAAAAGGGGTAAAATTGGAACTGCGAAAAGTTGAGGGGCTAAATTGGCAAGGAATCTTTCTGCTGCAGAAAGAGTCCGGCCGGACTGAACCTGAAGTTGACCAGGTTCATTCCAGCGCCGAGGCAGAGGAAAGATTGGCCATTTTCTTTCATTTATTCCGGCGAGAGGGAGAGAAAGGAGGAGAGAAAAACCAACCCAAATTGTGAGGTTTGCTCAAATTTGTGAGGGAAAATCAACATGAAAGGTGATTTGGAACCAATGGCTCGTTATGAAAGGACCGATGACGAAAGAACGCGGTTGGTTCGGACCATTCGAACCATTACTCTTCCATTGAATCCGGCGGAGTTCTACCCGACTAGGGAGAATCACAAATTCAAAGGAGGGATCGAGAGACAGGTAAACTTCCTTCAAATTCCATTAATTTTAAGAATGTGCATTCTTTAAATGTTAGAAATTTGACTAGGAATGAGTTAGGAATTTTCGTGCCCGGATCAGGGCTTTTGACTTTGCTATGTGCCTTTGTCGATATTGACTAGAGTGTAGTTCAATTGACACTATGGGTAGATGACATAAAAATTTTGGTTGCAAAATTTCATGCCTAGATGTGTTTTCCGAATTTAAAGTATGTTTAAATCGGGACGGAGTAAATTTTCGAAATGTTCGAAATGACTTGAAAGTTCCGAATTCGACGGAGTTTTCGAAGGGCTTTGAAAGTTCCGGATTCGACGGAGTTTTCGAAAGGCATTGAAAGTTCCGAATTCGACGGAGTTTTCGAAAGGTTTTGAAAGTTCCGGATTCGACGGAGTTTTCGAAGGGCTTTGAAAGTTCCGGATTCGATGGAGTTTTCGAAATGCTTTGAAAGTTCCGGGTTCGACGGAGTTTTCGAAATATTTTGAAAGTTCCGGATTCGACGGAGTTTTCGAAGGGTTTTGAAAGTTCTGGACCGTTAATATTCCAAGAGGGATGGAAATATTTTAGGAAGAAATGGGAACTGTATCTGCGTTGCATCATTTAGATATGCGTTCGTGCACTCTGTTGATGTCGCTTCTGTACTTAACGTATTCTTGCCTTTTTCACCTGCAGGGGCGAGGGACAGTTGACGTTCACAACCCGAAGAGTCGAGGAGCCTTCGAGGCAGTTTGAGCGCTGTGGGAGATACTCCCGGACGAGCCTCGAGACGGAGAGAGGAGTCCACGGCAGCTTGTGGTTGACTCCGGCTTGGCTGGATTCATCAGCGCGGTAGCCGCGGTGGCTGTGATGCAGAGGACGAGGTCCATGTACGTAGCTCTGAACGAGTACTGGTGGGATACGACCCACACTTTTCATTTCAGGTGGGGGGAGGCGACTGTGACTCCTACTGACTTTGCTGCTATCACTGGGTTGCCTACCTGGGGTAACGCACTGGTGTGGGTGGACGGCTATACTCCAGGGCAATTGTCAGAGCTGCTGGGTTTCGATATCACCGATTCCAGGGGCTTAGGTATTTGGTACAGGCCGATGGAGAATCATCTGAGGGAAGGTATCATTTCTTACGGGGAGGGGTCCCCTAGGATGACCGCTGAGCGTCTGGCTCGAGGGTTCATTTGGTTCGGGTTGTCAGCGACTCTGTTTCCGACTTCTGACACATCCTGCCACTTCCCTTTGCTCAGGTCGCTGACAGACTTGGATGCCGTGAGGGGGTATGCATGGGGGGAGGCTGGACTGGCCGAGCTCTACCACGCCTTGGACAGGTTCTCGCGGGGAGAGGAGAGCACCTTGTGTTGCTTCTCATTTGCTTTGGATGTAAGTTCACGTCTTTTTTTCCTTGTCTCACTTCTGTACTCGTATGTATCTGCTCTGTAGCTGACATAAATTTCCATTTGCTTGACAGGTCTAGTGCTATGAGGTGTTCAGCCCACATCGATGGGAGATTAAGGAGGCGTACCGGTCCTTGTTCCCTGCCATGCTGTCTTGGCAGAAGAAGGCGGTGTCATCGAGAGAGGGCACTCGACTGTCGTATGAGGAGGTGTCCCAGGCCCTAAGCCGAGAGTTCTCTGAGCGGATCCAGCTGACTTGGTGGAGCCGGATTCACGTTGGCGTGGTTCAGTTTGCTAGTGAGGTTACGCGGCGGCGGAAGCTGCTGGTGGGACTTGTTGGGTATGCATGTTTTAACCCTCCTATAATTGTATTAGATTTGATTGATACCATAATCTCCTGTCTATTTTAAGGACTTTAGGACCCTATGTAATGAAGCTTAGACTTCAATTTTTTAGTTAAGTCCATTTTATAGATTAGGCTTGAAGACTGGCACAGACTCATTGGAATTGAGAGTTGCAGTTCAGAAGTTTCAAACCGCTTCTTTGGAACCGCCCTAGCAAAACCGCCCTTAGCATTTGCTTGGTGAAATCCTTTGTTTGAAACTACTCTTGAACTACTCAAGTGCAACCGCCCTATGATGAACCGCACCTTGCAGCTCATTATCAACCGCACTTTGCAACCTCACTGGAGTTACCAACCGCACTTGTCAAACCGCCTGTACTCCAGAACCGCCCCCAATGATTGAGACTTGAAGTGAACCTCTCTTTGACTTTGTGATCCACATCAGCAATATCCAATGTCAACCACCTTATCTTGTCACGTGATTCAAAGTCAGAGAAGATCTGCAAGGATCTTGAAAAGGTGACAGTGTCCAAACCTCATTGCTTGCAAATGAGCATTATCGCCTTTATCTCGCAACTACCTGTACCAAAGGACAAAAGTGGTTCTTTGTGGACCAATAAGAAAGCATCAAGTACTCGTCCTTCAACAAATTGTGTCCAACGGCTACATTTTGGATGCTTGGGTATATATACCCCCAATCTTCTCCATTTGAAGATTGCTTGAAAATTAGAAAAATTGCTGTGTTCATCAGAAGTTGAAGCTCTGCCCAGAAATTCTTAGTCCTTTGAATCTTCATCTTCATACTTCAAGAAATATTCCCCAGCCCAGAAATCAAGCCTTAACACATTCAAGAATCATTGTGCTCTACATCTCACAGATTTAAAGAGCCTTGATCTTGTTCTCACACACTCACCTCATTTGTTCTAATCACATAGATTAAACACTTGAGATACACTGGTTATAGTTTTGGATTTGCTCTTCATAGAAAAGATTTTATTGTACTTTGTAATCTCTCAAATACTTAATATAAAATCTCTCTTAGAAATCCAAGACTAACCATCTTGGTAGTGGACGTAGATCGTTTATCGATTGAACCACTCCAAATAGTGTGTTCTTACTTTCTGCATTTATATTTCTTGTGCTTACTAATTATTTATCTTTGTCTCTGTTTGATCTTTATTTAGATATCCATTATTGTGAAATAGTGTTTGGAGTTAACATTGTCAAAACCTCACTTGTTTGTAAACCGCACGTACCAACTACTTCATTAAAACCGCTTTACAAACCTCCTCTATCAAAACCGCTTTATAACTCTAAATATTCCGCTGTGCATTTTACACTATCACTTGCAGTCTATTATCAACTGCAAGAGGATTTTGTAAGCAAGAGGTTTAGTTTTTCAAAGAGGACGAAAAATTTTAAACAGCTATTCACCCCCCCCCTCTAGCTGTATTTTCACCCTTGTTGCCACATTTGGGACCAACAAGTGGTATCAGAGCAAACACATTTTAAAACCACTGTTTTTCAAGCTTAACAGCTTGTGTGCCGATTCGATATGGCAACCTCAAAGACAATGACTACTGTTAACTATTCACACATTCCAATGTTGGACGAAGACCACTTTGACATCTGGAAGTGCCGAATGCTTATTCATTTGGAAACCATAGATGAAATGCTGGTGGAGTGCGTGATCAATGGCCCTCTAATTCCAATGAAGGCTAACACCGATGCAACCACCAATGCCGAAACTCCAGAGGTCAAAAAGCCAAAAGATGAGTGGTCGGATGAAGAGAAAAGATTAGTTGCCTTGGACAAAGAAGGCGAGGTTCATCATTTCGGAACTCTCCCCGTATCAACTCTGCGTAAAGTGATGTACCTCAAAACCGCAGCGGATGTGGGATGCCATAGAGAGCTACCTTGAAGGTGACGAAGAGTGCAAGGAAAACAAATTATACACTGTTGAAAGATCCTACAACAACTTCAAAGTAAAATCCAACGAAACCTTGCGTCAAACCTACGATCGCTATGTTGAGGTAGTTAATGCTTGTAGATCTCTTGGTAAAACTTTAACCGATAAGGAAATCAATATGACTTTCCTATCTGCTTTAGGTTCTAGATGGGTAAATAAGGCTACCTCTCTAGAAGACTCCAAAGTATTGGGTACTTGGTCATTAAGTAACTTGTATGCCAATCTTAGAGTCTATGAACTTAAATTAAATCATATTGAAGAGATAGAAGGGAAAACCAAATCGCTTTCTATGTTAGTGGAACATGAAGAGAAACCATCCACATCCAATCAAACCACTGATTCTTCCATATCAACCTCATCACTCATCGAGATGGATGATGATGATTTTGCCATGTTTGTGAAAAGATTCCAAAAATTTAGAAAATCCTCAAAACCTTTCACAAAATCATTTTCAAAAGGCAAACCTCCTGCAACATTTTCTAGGGTCAGCAGATACAAAGAAGAAGAGTGACTTGGTCTGCTACAACGGTAGAAAACCTGGCCACTTTGCATCTGAGTGTCCACAGCCTAAATATGAATACATGAAAAAGAAAACTTTTCCTTCGAAATTTTCTCATCGTAAGGGAATGGTTGCTGAGGAGGAAGAGAATTCCAAGGAATTAGCAACTTGGATTGAAACAGATTCTGAGGATGGAAGTGACGGTGAAACCGAAGAGGTTAACCTCTGCTTAGTTGCAGACGCTTCTGATGACTCAGATTCTGAATCATTTGAGTTGCATGATATGGAGGAAAAGGAGGTTTTTGCAAAACTTCCAAATTATAAATTGGATGATGATATTAAACTTACTCCTAGCGTTAAGATAGGAAATTGTTCGTATTCACGTCCCATTTTCTCATCTAAAACTGCTCCACCTTCAAAAGCTATTCCAAAGAAAATTTTGAAAAAGGTGGTGGAAGAGGTTTCTCCCATGGAACATGAAAAGATGTTCAAGGAAGCTGAAATGGTAATCCATCAATTCTCAAATCTTAAGAAAGCCTTAAGCTTAGCTCATGATGAACTTAATCTGTACAAGACGGAGAAAACTGTGATGAGGTCTGAAATTTCTAATCTTAAGGACCAAATCAGAAGTATGTCTCCTCTTGCTGATCAGAACCGCATCCTTGAAACTAAGGTTGCTGCACTTCAACTCAGGAATGATGACTTGGTAACCCAAATCGACGATCGTCAAAAGATTATTGATTCGTGGCTCAAGTCTCAATCCACCAAGGATAAAATCTTGGACTTCCAAGTTCCTCCTGGAACTAAGGATGGTCTAGGGTTTGGATCTGAGGAAGAGGAGAAGTGTGCATCCTCTAGTGAAAAGGATGAGGAATTTCCTGAACTAACTAAAGAAATTCCCAAGGAGAAGCATGCTAAGGGTAAGGGTAAAGCAAGACAAGTAAATTATGTCTACCCTAAAGGAAAGCAATATGGGAAGAATTCTGTGTTAAAACCTAAGAATTCTGTGGAAGCACCTGAAGAGGAAATGGCTTATGGAATTGGTAGAATCCCTGCTCCAACCTCTTCTGGTGGAAAAGGCGGTTCTGCTAACTCCAGGTCTGACCGCGTTTCTTCCTCAACCGCTCCTCCTGCCTTCAAAAGCAAGAATAGCGTTCCCAGGAAATACGTGGTCAAACCAAAGCCAGTTCCCTTTATATCAGCTGGAATGTTAGCTGGAACCGCACCTCCCAAACCGCCTCCTTGTCCCAAACCGCATGCAACTCCTAAGAAGAGTAAGGAGTTAGTAAAACCTCATGATGCTTGTAGCTTCTATAAATGTTCTGTGTGTGATGGTTTAGGTCACAAGGCTGCAGAATGCCTTTTGCGGTTCACACCCAATGCCAGGAAGAGCAAACCTCCTTCTGTCAAACAGGTGTGGGTTGTAAAGGGTTGCTAACTTCAGGACCCAAGAAATAAAGGGGGACCTCGTTCTTAATGTTTACATTTCAGGTCCTCTGCTTCATGGCTGGTCACTCCAAGGATAATGAATGGTATCTTGATAGTGGCTGCTCAAGACATATGACTGGAGATAGATCATTACTTGAAGATGTCGTTGATGCAAGTGGTCCATCTGTAACCTTTGGTGACAACAACAAAGGGAAGACCATTGGATATGGTGTTATAAGGAGAGGAAACCTAACTATTGAGAAGGTTTCTCTTGTCGATGGACTCAAGCACAACCTCCTTTCAATTTCTCAATTTTGCGACAAAGGAATGCTTTGCAACTTCACGTCATCAAATTGCTTTATCAAAGATAGCATTTCCGGCGTCACCCTACTCACAGGGATTCGTAAGAGTAATATTTACATTATTGATCTAAATTCTGCATGTAGTATTACTAATCTCTGTTTTGTAGCTAAGAATGTGAGCGAAAATAGTTGGCTATGGCACAAGAGGTTGAGCCACTTGAACTTCAAGTATCTTGCAAAGATTGGTAGGGAAAACCTCGTTCGTGGTTTACCTAAAGTGGCTGACCACCATCCAGAGAAATGCAGTGCATGCCAGCTTGGTAAGCAGTCCGCGTCGTCTTTCACCAGCAAGACCGCTCCTTCAACTTCAAGATGCTTACAACTGCTTCACATAGATTTGTTTGGACCCGTAACCACTGCCAGCATTGGAGGAAATAGATATACCTTAGTGGTGGTGGATGATTACTCAAGATATACGTGGGTTGAGATGATGATTTCCAAAGATGATTGTTATGAGATTCTCACCGCACTTTTTAGACGGCTCCAAACTCAAAAAGAAGACGACATCGTTAGTGTTCGATCAGATAATGGAACAGAATTTAAGAACAACGGTGTTGCTCAGTATTGTGATGACCATGGGATTGATCACAATTTTTCAACCGCTGGTGTTCCACAACAAAATGGGGTTGTGGAAAGGAAGAATAGGACGTTGATTGAGGCTGGAAAGACAATGATATCTGAAGCGAAGCTACCTCAGTATTTTTGGGCTGAAGCAATCAATACCGCATGCTTCACTCAGAACCGCTCCCTCATCAACAAAACCTATAATAAGACTCCCTATGAGCTTTGGCGAGGAAGAACCCCCAACATTGCATTCTTCAAGATCTTTGGCTGCAAATGTTTTGTCCTCTACAACGGAAGAGAAAATAGAGGTAAATTCGGAGCCAAGGCCGACGAAGGTATTTTTGTTGGGTATGCTAAACATTCTAAAGCTTTTCGTGTTTTCAATAAAACTAGTTTAAAAATAGTTGAGTCTGTCCATGTTACTTTTGATGAGCATTCTCTCCTTGAGCCACATTTGGCTCCAAATGTTGCTGATGATTTTGTTGAGCATAATGAACCAGGTGAACCTCAAACCGCACCTGAACCTCAACCGCAAAATCCAGCACCCTCAACTGAAATTCCCTCAAACCGCAATTTTCAAACCGCACCTGAAGAACCCTCTCCAGATGCAACCGCAAGGAAGATGAAGTTAGGAATTCCCCTATCCAGCCTTATAGAACCTCTTCGTCAACTTACATTTCATGACTTCGCCCAAGGATCTAACGATGTTCCAATTGAAGATCTTCAAGAAACCTCAGTCCAACCAGACTTACCCCTGAGGTTCGTGAAGTCGCTAGCCACCCCTCACAAATATGATTGGTGATCTCTGTTTTCCGGTGTTCAAACAAGGAGATCGAATTATGATGAGCATACTTCACTTTTGTCTCAAGTTGAACCCAAGAAGATTGATGAAGCACTCCAAGATTCCAGATTGGTCGTTGCTATGCAAGAAGAACTCAACCAGCTTGAAAGATGCAAGGTCTGGACTTTGGTGCCTAGACCTCAGGATCAAGGAGTGATAGGAACTAAGTGGGTATTTAGGAATAAGATGGATGAGAATGGAAGCATCACTAGGAATAAAGCAAGGTTGGTCGCACAAGGATATAGGCAAGAAGAAGGAATAGATTATGATGAAACCTTTGCTCCAGCTTGCAAGATTGGAAGCTATCGAATTTTCTTAGCCTACGCCTCTTTCAAGCATTTCAAGTTATATCAAATGGACGTAAAGAGTGCATTCCTCAACGGCGAACCGCAAGAGACCGTGTATGTTGCCCAACCTCCGGATTTGAAGACTCCAAATTTCCCAATCATGTCTACAAACTCAAAGCTTTGTATGGACTTAAGCAAGCTCCAAGGGCATGGTATGAGACTCTTTCTAAATTTTTACTAGAAAAAGGATTTAAACGAGGTAAAATTGATACAACTCTTTTTATTGCCAAATATAATGAGCATACTTTACTTGTTCAAATATATGTCGATGATATTATTTTTGGTTCTACTAACGAGTTACTTTGTAAGCGTTTCGAGAAGCTAATGAAAAGCAAGTTTGAGATGAGCATGATGGGAGAATTAACATTCTTCCTCGGGCTTCAAATCAAGCAATGCGAAGAAGGTATTTTCCTCAGCCAAGCCAAATACACCAAGGAGTTGATAAAGAAGTTTGGATTAGAAAATGCTAAAGCTTATGATACTCCTATGGCCACCGGCAATAAGCTAGATAAGGATCTCAAAGGTAAGAAAGTTGATCAAACTTTATATCGAGGTATGATCGGCTCATTACTTTACTTAACTGCTAGTAGGCCCGATATCATGTTTAGTGTCTGTGTATGTGCTCGCTACCAAGCTGCATCCTAGAGAAGCACATCTTATTGCAGCAAGCGTATAATCCGCTATTTATCCGGAACCACTAACCTTGGACTTTGGTATTCCAAAGATTCGAACTTCGATCTTATAGGTTATTCAGATGCAGACATGCACTTGTACTATTGACAGAAAAGCACTAGTGGTACTTGTCATTTCCTCGGGAATAGACTAGTTGCTTGGGCCAGCAAGAAGCAAGCTTCAGCCGTGTCAACCACAGAGGCCGAGTATATTGTCTGCTGGTAGTTGTTGTCACAAATCCTTTGGATGAAGCAAAGAGCTTGGTAGACTATGGAATCCATGAAGGAAATTGCCCCATCATGTGTGACAACACTTCAACAATTTCGCCTCCAACAACCCCGTCATGCATTCCAAGACCAAGCATATTGATATCAAGTATCATTTCCTCAAAGACCATGTGGAGAAGAGGAATATCCATTTAGAGTATGTGGGGACAAAGATAATCGATTGCCGACATCCTCACCAAGGCTCTTGACTCCAAGAGGTTTTCCTTCCTCGAGGAGAAATGGGTATGCTTGAACTTAAATGATTCCATATTTTTTATTGACTAACTCGTGTTAAGTTTAGGTTGTATTTCTTATCAAATATTTCAATCGCACCATTGTTGAACCGCGGTTATTCAAACCGCTGAGTGGTCAACCGCCTATGTGGTCAACCGCGTATTATCAACCGCGTACTTCCAACCGCGTTTTACCAACCGCATAATGCTTCTGACCGCTCCATCTTCAACCGCCTTCAACATATGGTATTTTCAAAAATTTTAATTCTTTTCTTAGCTTTAAAGAAGCTAAGCGGTTTTAAAAATCCTTTCAACCGCACTGCCACGTGGACCCTGTGTAAGTTCTTTTATTTTTTCATTTCAAATTCCACATTTTGACATAAGGGCATTTTTGCAAATGTTTTCCCACGTTATTTCAAAATTTAAATGCATTTAATGCAAAGGGAACATTAGCATTTAAAGCTATCATGTCAGCCGTCATTGGCAAATGAGAAGAAGATGAAAGGGTGCAACAGAGGAATGATTTCTTTTATGGGAAAATCAAATAGTCTTTTCAACTGTCCTTTGTTTGAGATTTTCCTATAAATAAAAACCTACTCTTACAATTTCACCTTTCCAATCTCTGTCACTCACCGTCCTTTCCTACCAACTTCATCTTCTCTCTCTCTCTAAAAACTTTAAATTTCATAACTTAAAAACTTTGATCTTCAATGGCACCTAAAGCACCATTTACTGATATGGTATGTATTTCTCAACTTCATCTCTTTATTTTCTGCAAATCTTTCGTTGAATCCGCCATTGATGAACCATGAAGCTTCGAAAACCCTTGTTTGATTTTTGTTCATATTTGCTTCATCTGCTGATCTTTTTGTATGATTTCAGTTGGGTTTTGCTCGGATTTGTTGTTAGATTCTTTATATGTAATTTATTTTACGATCAACCAATGATTTGAACACTGATTTTGGATTTTAAAATTTTCTTATTCAAAAACCCATTTTAGTGTTCTTGCTTGTTCTTGGTGATTCTGAGCAAAGTACGAATCTTTAATGTTATATTGTTAATCTACTGCTCAATGTGATCATTTTGACATATTATTTGTTGATTTTGGTGAACTTTTGTTGAAACTCTGTTCTGAGTGTTCTAAGTTTTCTTCGTGTTCATCATGTCTTCAACATGTCTGTTCATATGCCTTGAATGTTTATCACATGTTTTGGTTCATCTGATTTTTACACATGTGTTTGTACTTAGATATTTTTCATAAATTTTATGCACTACTGTGAATATCAACCGCATGATGTTGTTTGGAACCGCCTTCTTGAAATTCCTTGACTTCAACCGCATGTAAATTATGAACCGCATGTCTCTATGAACCGCACTACACTTTGAACCGCATGCAAAATACGAACCGCCTGTCATTTTGAAACCACATGCTAAGTTTGTTTGAGATATTACTTAGTATATAGGCTGGACACCATAACCTTCCTCTCCAAGCACCGCTTGCAGTATGGGATAAACTTGGATTACAATGCCACGTACTAGTAAAATCTTTTGCATATTTTCAAAGTGTTTTAATTATGTTCACAATTTACTTGAGGTTTGGAGTTCTCAACATTTTCAACCGCATCAATTGCCAACCGCATAGATGCCCAAACCGCTTGTGAATTGTGAATCACTTTATGGATCTAAAACCTTTGTTTCATTTTGTAGGATCCTAAATTCTTTATTCCAGGCTTTGAGATCAATGAGCCTGAGCTCCAAGGAGATGCTCTTGGTAGAGAGTTGATCAGAAGACTCACTTCCTCTGGAATCCTCCCTCTCTTCAACAAAGGTCAATCTTATATCATTCCTTCCTTTGTGGATCGCTCCACTCCTCTCGCCGTTCTAGGAGACAGAAAATTATCTCGATGGCACCAAGATCAAATGCCTGGTCAAGTGTTGTTGAAGGCTTCGATATATCCATTGATCATCCGGATATTAGAAGTACTTTTGGATTTCATGTTTCTGGATGCCCCATGGAGGTTGATCGTGAAGTGTTGGATGCAACCGCTCTATCAACAATCCGACTTCTCTCTCTCGGTTTTTACAAGAAGAAGGCAAGGAGGGAATTTGGTGAACTTATGAGCCACTTGGGCTATTTAGTAGGAATGTCTCGTGTGTGGTAAGACCGGCAACCACAACAACTTCACTACTCAAAGAATGGATTTATCCTGCCATTTATAATGGAATTAAGCTGAATTGGCCCAAGATTCTGATGAAGGAAATGGCTAGTTCCATTGATGCTTATCAATCCAAAATCAAAAATGAACATCAAAGGTGGAGACCATTCTGCAGGCTCCTAACCGCATTGTTTACAAGCTATCAGCACTTGGAGGATCTCAGACTCTCAACTCCTGAGTTATCAGTATCAATGGGTGAAGGTGACTCCCTTGGAACCAGGGTTTGTCACAACTTCAGATACTCATTTGGAGATACCCAGTACAAATTTCTATATGATGCTGATACTCTCAATCCCAAGGAGTTCTATGTTGAAATGAATCCAGCAACCGCGGTTACTGCTCTAGGAAAGGCAATCAAGAAGGCCTCTAGAAAGAAAAACATTGTCCTAGAACCGCAGGCCAAGAAGCCAAGGACCGCACCACCTCAACCGCGTGTTCAAACCGCAGGTGCTAGTCAAAGTGCTAAGCCTCAGGAGAAATTTGGTTTGAGAGATGAGCCTACTGATGAGGAAGAAGAAGAGGATGCTGGTATTGCCCCTCTTATCAAGAAGGCAAAATCTGTGAAGACTGCTACTGCCAATCTCACAGAGGAAGATAAGGTTGCTTTTTATAAAGCAAAAATTGAAAAGTTGGAAAGAAGGGCAGATTTGAGGAAGGCTGCCAAAGGAAAGAAACCATCTTCTGAACCGCTTACTACTTCTCAACCGCAAGCTCAAGTTCAACCTCCTGTTCAACCGCAACCCCAACCGCAATCCCTTCATCAATCCCAACCGCTTCAAACTCCTCCAACCTCACCTACTCAAACCTCTTCCCCAATTCCTACCCAACACCTTTCTCCTTCCAAATCTTTTTCCCCCAAACCGCTCTCTCCCTCTCCACCTCCTAAAACTGCAACCGCTCAGGGGGAGAATCCCAAGAAGAGGAGATTCAAACAAATGGCCAAGAAAAAAACTCCTCCAAAGAAACACTATCTTCACACCATTGCCAAATCCAACATCAAAATACCTGGTGAAACCTCCTCATATTTTGATAAATCCTCCTCCCAAACCAATTCAAATTCATCATCCCCTTCTGAATTTCAAACCCCTCAAAATCAAGCCACCTCAAATCCCAAAGCCTTCACTGAATGGACATCCAAGCCATCAGCAGGCCCAGCCCATTCAACCTCCAGACTCAGAACTCCAACTCCTTCACCACAAAATTCACCCTCACACCATTCATCCCCTCATATATCAAACCGCACCCATAAATCCCTTTCTAAATCACCTATCTCTTCCCCACAAAAATCCCATTCAACTCATTCCAACCCAATCACTTCAAATCCTCCTACCACCTCTATACCCATACCAACCGCCCCCATCCCAACCGCCCCTATCCCAACCGCCCCTATCCCAACCGCCCCTATCCCAACCACCCACATACCAACCGCCCCCATCCCAACCGCCCCTATCCCAACCGCCCCTATCCCAACCGCCCCTATCCTAACCACCCACATACCAACCGCCCCCATCCCAACTGCCCCTATCCCAACCGCCCCTATCCCAACCACCCACATACCAACCGCCCCAATCCCAACCGCCCCCATACCAACAGCCCCCATCTCAACTCAAACCTCATCCCCTTACACAATTCCTGCCTCACGCATTTTCCAAACCATATTATCTCAAATGCCTCAAACCGCTCCTCCTACTTATTCTGAACCGCCTCCTTCCTTCACCTTTATTCCTTCATCATCAACCGCTACTCCACCAACTGACTACTCCCAAATCCTTTCTACCCTTAATCTTATCCAATCTCAACTACTCATAAACCAATGCCACATTATCAAGCTAACCGCTTCTAATGCCTCCCTTGAGTCTTCCAACCGCTCCCTTCAAAAGTTAGCTGAATCTCAATCTCATTTGATTGCCTCTCAAACCCTTCAAATGGCCGATCATAAGAACTCCCTCAAGAGTTTTGCTCGTAGGCTTGATGCCATTAAGGGGGAGAAGGACTTAGCAAACATTGTCAAATCCTCACCGAGTCCCGCTTTGAAGGTTTCAAGAAGGATCTAGTCGAAGGTGTTGTTCAAATTCAATCATTTGGAGATTCTACGATCTCAAGGAAATGATTTCTCGCCTTGCAACCTCCTCCAAAACCGCCTTTGATTCCCTTCAAGCTGAATTCCTTAAATCTGTCAATTCTCAACCGCCTTCTACTCAAGACTTTCAAACCGCCTTGAATGCGGTTGAAGCAAATATCCTTCTGGAAATTGATGATGTCAAAGAGAAGCTGGAAATCAAGACAAACTCCCTTGATGATGCTTTGATGGCCAAGTTAAATGAAGTCAAGGATGAATTCAATGACCGCCTTGAAAATATCAAGCTAGGATTCACCACCAAACTTGAAGCCACACCAATGAGCCGAAATCCTCCATCCAAGTGATCATGAATCTTGATGAAATGATCAAGCTCTCTCTTCTCGTATCAGCAGCTAGCTCAGGGGAGGTTCAAACTTTGTACAATTCATTGAACTCCTCCTTTCACACCTTGATTGATGATCTAACCGATCAAGTGTCTCGATAACTCCAAGGCAGCTTCGATGCCAATCTCAAGATTGATTCTCAAGCAAATATCTTAGAGAGATTGGTGACCGCTCAAGGAAGGACCGCAGTAAGAGGTGAGAAAAATTAGAAAATCCCTCAAGTCTGAAACCTCCGCTTCAAATCTTGCAAGGAACCCTGAAATCAACCAACCGCAGCAGCAGCAAAGAAGGTCAAGAACCGCATCTACCTTAAACCGCTTTTGCTCGTATTTTTGGTAAACTTTTATTGTTGGACCGCACTCTCATTGTATTTCCTTTTGTCCAACTTACTCTTGTTTTTGTTTGTAACCCCGTAATTTTCTTTCATTCCCGTTTTGTAACCACTTGAGGAATTAATGGAAATTGCATCATGGTTCCAAAACCTTGTTCATATCAAACCGCTTGTTTGTAGAACAATGAAACCTCTTATGGTTGTAAACCTCATTCAAATATTTTTCAACTTAAAATCATATTTTTGAATTGAAGTTTAAACATTCAGCTTTAAACCGCACTTTGAACTTAAACTCATATTTCTTAAGTGCACCGAATGCATTTCTCTACTTTCCATATTGTAAGTTTTTATCTCTTAGAAAGTATAGAAATCTATAGCTTAAGCTAAGTGTGTGCATTGACTTGGGACATGAATTACCATGTTAATTCTTATGGACATGTTTTTACCAAGTACAATGTTTGCTTTAGTTATAGTAGGTAATGGCATCAATCAAATAGGGAGATTGTTGGGTATGCATGTTTTAACCCTCCTATATTTGTATTAGATTTGATTGATACCATAACCTCCGTCTATTTTAAGGACTTTAGGACCCTATGTAATGAAGCTTAGACTTCAATTTTTTAGTTAAGTCCATTTTATAGATTAGGGCTCAAGACCGGCACAAGACTCATTGGAATTGAGAGTTGCGGCCGTAAGTTTCAAACCGCTTCTTTGGAACCGCCCTAGCAAAACCGCCCTTAGCATTTGCTTGGTGAAATCCTTTGTTTGAAACTACTCTTGAACTACTCAAGTGCAACCGCCCTATGATGAACCGCACCTTGCAGCTCATTATCAACCGCACTTTGCAACCTCACTGGAGTTACCAACCGCACTTGTCAAACCGCCCGTACTCCGTAACCGCCCCCAATGATTGAGACTTGAAGTGAACCGCTCTTTGACTTTGTGATCCACATCAAGCAATATCCAATGTCAACCACCTTATCTTGTCACGTGATTCAAAGTCAAAGAAGATCTCGCAAGGATCTTGAAAAGGTGACAGGTGTCCAAACCTCATTGCTTGCAATGGAGCATTATCGCCTTTATCTCGCAACTACCGTACTCAAAGGACAAAAGTGGTTGCCGTGGACCAATAAGAAAGCATCAAGTACCGTCCTTCAACAAAGTGTCCAACGGCTACATTTTGGATGCTTGGGTATATATACCCCCAATCTTCTCCATTTGAAGATTGCTTGAAAATTAGAAAAATTGCTGTGTTCATCAGAAGTTGAAGCTCTGCCCAGAAATTCTTAGTCCTTTGAATCTTCATCTTCATACTTCAAGAAATATTCCCCCCCTTAAATCAAGCCTTAACACATTCAAGAATCATTGTGCTCTACATCTCACAGATTTAAAGAGCCTTGATCTTGTTCTCACACACTCACCTCATTTGTTCTAATCACATAGATTAAACACTTGAGATACACTGGTTATAGTTTTGGATTTGCTCTTCATAGAAAAGATTTTATTGTACTTTGTAATCTCTCAAATACTTAATATAAAATCTCTCTTAGAAATCCAAGACTAACCATCTTGGTAGTGGACGTAGATCGTTTATCGATTGAACCACTCCAAATAGTGTGTTCTTACTTTCTGCATTTATATTTCTTGTGCTTACTAATTATTTATCTTTGTCTCTGTTTGATCTTTATTTAGATATCCATTATTGTGAAATAGTGTTTGGAGTTAACATTGTCAAAACCTCACTTGTTTGTAAACCGCACGTACCAACTACTTCATTAAAACCGCTTTACAAACCTCCTCTATCAAAACCGCTTTATAACTCTAAATATTCCGCTGTGCATTTTACACTATCACTTGCAGTCTATTATCAACTGCAAGAGGATTTTGTAAGCAAGAGGTTTAGTTTTTCAAAGAGGGCGAAAAATTTTAAACAGCTATTCACCCCCCCCCCTCTAGCTGTATTTTCACCCTTGTTGCCACCTTTGGGACCAACAGGACTTCACTGCGATGCGATGTATCTGGGGGAGAGGGTGACCCGTCAGCATGGCCCAGGGTCTCTTTCGATGGTGCCGGTGGATCCGCCTCTGCACATGCAACATCCTTTGTCGATGCCGATGGAGGAGTTGGAGCGGTATAGACAGGGCGTGTTCTATACCGAGTATGTTATAGCGGGTGCCGACTATGACACTTTCTTGAGGATGAGGCTGAGGAGCCCACAGGTGCAGTACAGGGAGGGCGAGGGCCCTGGATATCCCCGAGACTTCCCGCTCACATGCGCTAGGCTGGCGTACGAGGGGCTGGACAGTTCGCGTAGGCGGCTGGTGATCCCGATCCCGGAGGATCCGAGACCTCAGTACAGAGCGGACCCCAACGCTTCAGTGAGTGCCTTTGATTTTCTGCATTTGATAGTAGCATTCTGCAAATGTTGCATCTGTACTTTCTGTTTGTCTCTTGACGACTTTCCTGGTTTGCAGGTGTCTGGCCGCACGTACAACCAGGCTATGAGACAGTTGGACGGGTGGGCCAACTACGCTAGGAGGCTTGTGGAGTTCCTGAGGTATAGTTCCCGGAGGAGTGTGGCTGTTCGTGAGCCGAGGCCGTCTAGGCCGAGAGGTTCGTCTGCTCCCACGGCTGGTGGAGCGGACTTTGCGCATGGATTTGGCCAGTTCGCGGGTGGAACGGCGGGGTTTGGAGCTCATCCTCCTTTGCACGCGGGGCACGAGCGGGGAGAGTCCTCGAGTTCGCAGGCGCAGAGGAGGCCTTTCGCGTATTCCCGCCTGGAGGAATTCAAAGATTTCTTGTTCTCGACGGATCCGGCTGCTGCGGAGCAGTGCATCGAGTGCTCGAATAACAAGCAGGACTCTGAGTAGTCCTCTTTTATCGCTTTTTTAGACAAAATATATGTATTGTCCGGAACAATTTAACTTGTATTTGAAAAAAGGCGCCCTTGAGGCGGAACCTGTATTTTGCATATCTATTTAGTGATTACCTTCTTTTTATTTTCGCAAATAAGCAAGTAGGTTGATCAAAAAATAAATAAAATGAAACATGCATAAAAGATTGAACGGGTCAAAATTTATGCCTATATGCACTGATAATTAATTAATTGCATCAAGTTGCACGAGCCCTAGGCGGAAGGGATATTGACATCGCTGATTGAAACCATGGGAGCACGCAGATTCACAAAAAGCATGAACATGGCTTGGTTTGGAATTGTTTCCAATTTAAGAGCATCTGGCTGCATAGTTGACCAAGTCAACTGCAGAAAGAGTCCGGCCTGACTGAGGATGAATTTCTAGAGTCTTTTAAATTGCAATTTCAGCTTTGCAATTTGTTAAGAACTGCGCATTTACCTTTGGTCCATTAGCTGAATTCTTTCAAATTCCTAAGGTTTCCTTCACTTTTTCCATGGCTCCCTTTCCTAAGCTATCGTCTCGGATGCAAGAGCAATACTTGGAAAATTTCCAGTCGTGGGTACAGAACAACACGAGGCAAAACAAGGGGTTTTTAGAGGGTTGTTACGGGATGAAATTTGTTTGGGCTTTGAAGGAGCTCATGCCAGATTGGGATCTTCTGAGAGCCGCGGCTCATTTCTGGGATGTACGGAGGAATGTGTACAACTTCTCGTACAACGAAATCACTCCTACATTCGAAGATTTCCGAGCCATTCTGGGAGGACCTGAGACGGAACAGCTAGTTCTTCCCTATGCGGGTGGCATGGCCACTGTTGAGAAGTTAGTGTTTCTGCTTGGTATCTCGGATGAAGAAGCATACGGGATGCTGATATTGAACACAGACTATGTCGACATTTCGGGGCTGCCCGATAGATTTACTGGTGGTGAGGGGAGCGTCTTCGCGTGGAACGCGTTTGCTATGTGCGCGATCGCTACTTTGTTCACGTTTACGTCCTTGGGTGTGTGCCATCACAGCGTACTGGACCTGGTGAGGTAGTGCCGGAGCGGAGGAGACATCGTGCCTTTGGTCTTGGACGAGACGTTCCTGGGCATAGGTCGGATGGCGACCAGCGGTCGATACATGTGGGGAGGGAGTCCCGCTATGCTTACCATGTGGTTGAGAGAGAGATTGCAGATGATGCCCGAGGTGCCAATGTCCTGTGATGCTTGGTCCTTTTCTCGACGTCCTTTGGTGATAGGGGGCGATCAGGCTGAACTGGAGCTCTTGATGGCCAGACTCCGTACGCATCACTTGCGATGGTGGGTTCCTCACTTGAAGTTACAGACTTGTCGGACCGCTCAGGGGGGTCTCTTGGTTGTCAGAGTGTCGGGGCTGTCCCAGACGTCCTTCTACATTCCATCCTTGGTTCTGCGACAGTACGGGCTGGAGCAGGTGCCACTGACGGGTTTAGTTCACGCTGCTACCTTCGAGGTGGGATCTCTGCTGATGGAAGATCCTTCGCGCTATTGTTGCTCACACGGTTGTTGCAATACGCGTCCTTTCCTGCCAGGGTTCTCTTTCACCGGAGAGGGGGCACTGTCATTACGACGCAAGATATACGAACTGGTACGAAGAGTGTATGGGGAGACACAGATGGCCATCTCATGGAGACGGAGTGAGCTGTTGGGTGCTGATTACCTTAACAGCTCGACCTTGAGGAGGGCCGAAGCGGGAACTAACCCTGGGAATCGTACTAGGAATGACATGGCTGACTATGAGGCCAATGCTGATCGGGAGGCCAATCAAAGCACAGTTATGATGGCTAGAAGAGAGGCAGCTCAAGAAAGAGCTAGGGAAAGGGATGCGTTGATAGCTACAGGTTTGACGGAGGCATCAGGAAGGGTCCCTGAACCAGGTAGATGGACTATGGGAATATTCCCTGTAAAGGTGAAGAATACTCTCCGCGGAAAAGGGAAGGGGAAGAAGGATGAAGGACCAAGTTTGGGAAACTAGGTTAACCTTGTTGTCCAGAATATCCACCCACTGTCATTGTAGACACATTAACTGATTAATGTTTTATTGTAGTTTTGCTAGCGTGTAGCGAGTCAAGAGTTGACCGTGCTTGAACTCATCAAAGATTGTTTTAACCGTAATGAATTTGTAGGTTAATTGAAAAGAGTTTTTCGAAACACAAGCAATTGATGCTTATTTGTTTTTTTTTTTTGAGACCGAACCAATGATGGCTGCCTACGTTCCCCTTTTACAATTGGACTAAGGGGCTCAGGTCACCGTAGTTCGACACTTTAGGTGAATTTGAGAAAAACAAAGATAAAAGGAGTGCGACCCTGTTTTTTACCTGGATCATTGTTGGGAATGTATCCAGATGGATATTACTTTTTTAGCACTTTAATTTTACTGATGGGTGGTGTATGGGGAAGGAGAGTTGACTCGTGCTCTTCCTCAAACGAAGTATCTGCGGAGCTTGCTTCCGTTCACGGGGTTAACGAAAGGGTTCCCGTCCAAATTTGCTAACTTCATGGCTCCTCCGGAGAAGATTCTTTGTACCACGAACGGTCCTATCCAGGTAGGCTCCCACATTTCGAGGGGATTGGCTCGCGTAGGAGGCTTTTCCTTTAGCACCAAGTCGCCTTCTCTGATGTCTCGGATCTTGAATTTCTTATCGAATGCTCGGGCCATTCTCGCTCCGGTAGGCTCGAGCGTGTTCCATGGCTTTCAATCTGCGCTCGTCGAGTAGAGCAAGTTCGTCGTGACGGCTCAGTAGCCATTCGACTTCATTGATCCCGTTTTCCAAGAGGACTGAGGGATGGAATTTCCAATTCCACGGGTAACATTGCTTCCATTCCGTAGGTAAGTGCGAACGGAGTCTCCCCGTGGCGGTTCTGATCGATGTTCTGTATCCCCAGAGGGCTAGATGTAGCTTTTCGGGCCAGTCCCGACCTCTGGTGGTCATCTTTCTGATTATCATTGCGAGAGTCTTGTTTGCTGCCTCTACTGCACCATTGGTTTGTGGTCTGTAGGGAGAAGACTTGTGACGTGTGACTCTGAATTCGGTCAGCAGTTGGTCACAATCTCCTTCGAAATGGGTCCCATTGTCGGATATGATCTCGTTGGGCACTTCGTATCGGCACATGATGTTCTCTTTTGATGAACTCGGCCACCTTCTTGGAATTCAGTACCTTGAACGATCTGGCTTCTACCCATTTGGTGAAGTATTCGACTGCGACTAGAATGAACTCGTGACCATTGCTCCCTGGTGGAGTGATCTTGCCGATGACGTCGATTACCCATGTGGCGAAAGGCCGTGGCATAGTCATGCAATAGAGTTCGCGAGGAGGGATGTGATTGAGATTGGAGAACCGTTGACATTTGTCGCAGGTTCGGACGAACTGGATGTAGTCTGTTTCCATCGATATCCAATAGTATCCCATACGGAGGATGATCTGTGTCAATTCTCAGGCGTTCATGTGCGGACCGCAGGTTCCGTTGTGAAATTCGTTCATTAGCTCGCTGGCTCTTTCTTTGTTTACACACCGAAGGAGTGGCCCTTGGTGGCGCTTCTTGTACAACATGCCCCCCAGGATGACGAAATGGGATGCTAGGTGTTTTAATGCCATCTTGTTTTTGGCTTTGATCCCTTCTTTGTATTTTCCATCTTCATTTGTGAAGGAATCTTCTCCATTTTGGAGGTACTGGTAAATCTGATTGTACCAGGGTTCGTCGATCGTTTCTTTTTTCATTTCGATCTCACAAAGAATAAGCGGGTGTTTCCGTCCGCCTATTCTCGAGGGGTTTTACCGATTTCCCATCGGGAATTTCGACAAGAGAGGCGAGGGTTGCCAGTGGCATCCGCGGCTGCCTCGTCTCTTGGCAAATAGTGGAAAGAGATGTCCTTGAACCGAGCAATGAGCTCCTCCATGTACGCGTGGTACTTCGGGAGGCCGTAATCTACCGTCCTCCATTTGTTGGACACTTGATTGATGATCAATGCCGAGTCTCCGTATACTTCCAGGTTCGAGATGTTGCGCTCGAGGGCGGCTTCCAAACCGGCCGCATAGGCTTCGTATTCGCCGCATTGTTGGTTGTTTCAAAATTCGCTTTAATGGCTATGGGAGTATGCTCGTCCTTGGGATCGATAAGGAGCATTCCAATACCATTCCCCTTCTTGTTGGCTGCCCCATCGAAGAAGAGTTGCCGCCGGTTTGCGCCTGCCGAGTGAAAAGATTCCGTCGTCCGAAACCGCGGATCGTGACCCTTAGGCTCACTACTGGGAAGTCTGCCACTGATATGCCATTACTCGCCCTTTGTTGATTTTCTCGACCATGTACTTGATGTCGAACTCATCCAGAAGAATGACCACTTGGCTAGTCGCATTGACAGGATGGCTTGTCAAAGAGATATCTGGACGGGGTCCATTTTGGAGACCAGAGCACCGAATGTGACCGCATGTAGTGTTTCGCTTTCCCGACTACCCATACCAAGGCGGTACAAGTTTTCTCTAATGCCGAGTAGCCGAGTTCACTTCCTTGAAGCTTCCGGCTACGAAGTAGATTGCATGCTCAACCTTGGAATCTTTCTATTCTTGTACAAGATACTCCGATTGACGTGTCTTATTGTTGGGCACAGTGAGTAGTGGTAAGCTTGTCTCGTGCGGCGGGCAATGTAATCTGGGGGATTCACCAAGTATGTCTTGATTTTTCGAAATTTGTCCGGCACTCCTGAGTCCCAGTTTGATGTCGGCATTCTTCTTCATCGCTTGAACATGGGCTCGCAGAGAGATGTCAAATGGTTGATGAAGCGATCGATGTATCAAGTCTTCCCATAAAGCTTTTCACTTCGTCGAGTCCGAGGCGGCTTCATGTCGATGATGGCCTTTATTTTCTTGGGATCGCTTCGATACCTCTTTCTCAGAACCATGTACTCCCAACATTTTTTGCCTCGCTTGACTCCAAAGGTGCACTTCGCAGGTTCAATCTCATGGAGTGCTTTCGAGTCTCGTTAAAGAACTTTCTCGTCCGTCATGTGCCGCATGTCTCGATTCTCTGAGTGGATGATCATGTCATCGACATATACTTCGATTTCTTTGTGAATCATGTCATGGAAGAGGGTTGCTGCGCCCGCCGGGTAAGTAGCCCCGGAAGGTTTCTTAAACCGACGACATTACCACGTAGCAAGATGTCCCCCACTGAGCTGAAAGCGTCTTGGCTTGATCTTCCTCGGACATTTTGATCTCGTTGTATCCGGCGAACCCATCCACGAAGGATTTTACTTTGAAATTTGTCGTGGTGTCGACTAGCATGTCGTTGTTAGGCAAAGGGGGAAATCATCTTTAGGGCCGGCCTTGTTGAGATCTCAAATCTACACACTTTGACATCGACCTTTCCATTGGCCTTGGTGACCGTCACGATGTTGGAAAGCCGTGCGGAGTACTCAATCACTCACGATGAAACCAACTCGAGCATTTTCTCAATCTCTTCTTTCACTTGCAAGGACCACTCGCTTAATCTTGCATGTGCCTTCTGTTTCGACATGCTCGATTCGAGATCCAGTGGGAATTTCGTGCTCTACGATCGAGGATCGAGTCACTGCATGTCCCGGTATAACCAGAGAACACGTCAACATACTCCCTGAGGAGGTTTATCAGGGCTTCTTTTCGCATCGGCGGCGAAAACCTGCCCACTTGTGTCTCTTTAGGCTCTTGCGCGACCCCAGGTTCACTTTGGTCATAACCTCTTCGGCAGCTTGGGCCCGTTTGTCCTCTTGGGTCGACTACACGCTTGAGAACTTCTTTAATGTATTGTTCATTTAATGTGTACGCTTCTTTATCAATTGAGTTATTAACGTCTTTTAAGTTGTTTGTTAACTTATCGGTTGTTAAAGTGGCAATGAGAGGATACTCCGAAAGGTCGACTTTTCATTAAACGAGAAAGGAAATACATTGTTGGCTATATTATCATAGTCTTCCGCGTAAGGCCGTTGGACGACTCGGAAGAGGACTTTTACAGGGAGGGCGACTCGAAGGGTTTGAGACAGGGTTTAGGGAGATGTGGGTGCGAGCCCGGCTTGTCTTCCCATTTCTCGGCTTGCCCTTGGTCAGGTGAAAGTAACCGGTTCTTGATGGCATTCTTTGGATGCTTGATGAGGGTTCGGGGATCGAGAGAGGCAGCCTCGCTGTCCCAATCATGGCGATCATGCTATTTTCGGAGCAGTCAATCGGGTTTGGCACCTCCATGACTTCTTCAAAAGACTACGTAGGCTGGTCAGAGCCGAAGCGTCTTCCTATGAATTACGGTTCCCTTCGCTTTGGAGTTACAGTCTCGAATGTGGCCTCGGCGGCGATCCGAAGACAATACCGTTTCCATGAAGAGTACCACAGAGTTGCTCTTCCGTATGCAGGATTCCTTTGAATGTGTACTCGTCTTTGTTTGTGGTGGCGGTTGGTCCGAGTAGAGCTGTGATGTCGAGGAATGCTCCCCAAATCGGATTAGCCTTGAGTCCTGCGAAACGTTTGAGGTCCGTGCTAGCTTTTCCATCCTTTACGCTAGTCTCTATGCCGACTATCCTGCTTCTTTCTCATCTTCATCAGTTCCGCTGTCGGTCCCCTCAGTTCTACTGTTGGTTCCACTGTCGGTCCCTCGATTCTGCTTCGGTTCCAGTGTCGGTCCCCTCGGTTCTGCTGTCATCGGTTCGCGGTGTAGTAATGGCGCGAGTCGAAACCGTAAGGAGTCGGAGGTTGGGTGTGCCGTCGGAGGTTCCCCCTTTGCGGGTTGTTGCCTTGGTGCGGGCGAGCCTTTTGTCTTCCACGATGTCGGCCGGTGTTGGTACGTAACCAAGCCCACGGACCGTGGTGTGGTCCTTGACTTCGATGACTTGGTGTTGGCCTGTAACCTTTTGAGCCCCGAGTCACGGGATGAAGTTCATGAGTTTCATCATCTTCATGGCGGGAGGAATCTTGTCTTGAAACAGTGGAAGGTCCACGTTGCATATTTGGATCTTGAAGGTCTCCGTGAGTGAATCCAGTTAATGCCGTATCGTCATTGTGCTTGATTTCTAACAACTGGAATGTCGTTGGTCTTTGGTCCCTCGGTGGTGACGACTGTCACGTAGGCGTAGTTAGCTTCGTTTCCTTGCATGAACTTGAGGCACCGGTGAAGGGTGGATGCCACGCCATTGATTTGATGTAGCCGGGGACGCCTCAGGATGACTGTGAAAGTGATTGGAATGTCCAATACTTGGAATTGGGTGGGGATCATCCGCTTGCCGAACCAGATATTAAGAGTAGCAACCCCGAGAACCTTACGGGAAGTAGAGTCATAGGCCTTGACAAAGGTGGAAATGAAGGCTTCGGATCTGTAGGCTTGATGTCAAGCAGTCCATCATCTTGGCGGGCAAGACATTCATTCCTAACCTCCGTCTACCAACACACGGGGAAGGCGACGCTCGTCCACTGGACTGTGATGTAGAGTGGCTCATTGTGATCAGCCCCAAATTTTTGAAGGTCCAAATCGTGAAGGTGATAATGTTGCCGTAATGGATGTTGCCAATCATCCGAATGACCTCGTGCAGGGTTGCGTCACACCGGGACCATGGTACGAACCGAGACTTTCCTCTAGCTTGAGCTTGTGAGGATATGAAGATGTGAGCAGGGACCAAAGGAAAATGTTCGCGGGTCTGCGCTTTGAGGCGAGTGAGGATCGGGTCCTCTTTCAGGGAACTTGCGTCTTCTGGCGGGACGGGGTTGCGGTTAAGCTCCGTCGGCTTTTGGTGGCCTTAGGTGGTAGTGCATGAATTTGACCTGATCGGGTTAGAACCGACATCGTGCTTAGCTCCTTCGAACAAGGCCGCTCGAGTTGAGCCATAGTCGAGAGGAGGATTCCTCGTAGCATAGTGGCCATATGTCTTCCCTCAATTCATTGATTGTAGATGAATTCAGGAGCTTCGGCGGCTTTACGGATTACGTCCCGGGATACCGGCTTGGGTGCCTCCTCGGGGAGGTAGTTTACGGTTTGACGTAGCCATTCGAATGTCATTGTGCAACAGTGGTTGTCATCGAAGCTGACTGTGCATTGCCGACCCTCCAGGAGGTTGGAGAGTTCTTGGTTCGACAAACAGCCTCCTTGTTCTCTTCACGGTATACCGCACTCCTTTCCTTCTTCTTGAGCATACTCGGGGTACATTCTGAGTTGGTTCGGCGATACTCATGGTTTGCTAGTTTTCCTCCCTCTTGGCCCAGATTAACTTTCTTGCGGCGAGCTGCGTCGAGAGTTAGCGCTGCGTTTCTTCCCATGTGAGAATAGCAGTGCTTCTTTCAACCTGCGTGCGGCGATCTAGGTAAACCTCCATCGGGAGAGATTTCATTTCTACTTTATCTCGGAGTGGCTATGTATGTTGGAAGGTGAGTACACGGCTTCCCGAACATCTGCCCATGTAACTGGTTGCTGTCCCAGTTGATCGTTTCTGTAAACGAATGCCGAAGACTGTGGAATCTCCCTGAGCAGTTGCTGGAGATGAATTTCTATCTTTCTCTTGTTTCTTTTGAATATACCTTCCTCTCTCAATTGGCCTTTCAATTTGAGTGCGGAGATGATCCGTTCCCATCCTCCAAGGACCCTTGGGATTCCGGTTTTGTTGACCTCATGTCTGGCATGGAAGAGAATAGTTTCATCGTCTTCGTCGTCGCTTTCACAGAGAACTTGCTTTTCTCGGGGAGATAAGCGCTGATACCCTTTGTGCTGTGCGGTTAGGTATCCTTTGTACAGTGCCATTCCATCTCCTAGGTCATCGGGACCGTTGACCACCCTCGTTTGGCAGAGGGGGTTGGATGAGAACAGGCGGTAGTCCAGGAAGTTGCCGTGAGCAAAACCCCTGAGGTCGAACTGGTTGATGGATGTGGTTTTACCCATCCAAAAGATATGTTTCCTAGCTTATTTTTTGTTCGAAACCTTAGGAATTTAATGTATTTTGTAGTATTTTATTAGTACAGGGACTGAAGTGAAATTTGACAGAAAAAGAGGAGAAAAAGCATATCTGAAAGTCAAGGGCCAAAGTAAAAATATAATAATTCAAGGACAAAAGTGCGGAAGCAAAAATTAGAGCGATCAAAGTTGGACTTGGCAATTGCGGGAACGAAACGAATACCAATTGAGCCAAGGAATACCAAGGCATGGCCAAATTTCACTAGCATTGGCCGAGGGATGCAGCTGAAATGAAGAGCAATAAATCAGAACGAGTTGGCAAAAGTGGAACGACTCGTTAGAACGAGTTGGATTTTTCTGGTTTGGGCCTGAGCGAATTGGGCCTTGTGTTTGCCACGGTTTGGGCTTGGGCTGCAGGGCTGTGCACGTTGAATGCCTGGTAGGGATAGAAAACAATATTTAGGTTTTGTTTATTTAAGGGGGGGAAGAAGAATTACATTGTGGCCGGCACTATTTCCAGGATATAATTCATTGAAGGAGTACTAAAACATTGTACATTATTAACATTTTCTTCTAGGTTTTATTTTATGATTTATTTTATTTCTGTAATTTTTATTTTTATTATGAATAGCTAAGTTCCTCTTTCATGGATTGGATGTAGTAATTGTTGAACCTCTATGCTAATTTAAGTTTTAATTCTTCCAAACTCTCTCATTCTTATTTGATGAATTAATTATCATTCTTTAATATGTTTTAGACTGTTGCACTACCGTGGACGGTTTATTTAAAGTACACTAATTCATCAATTAGGTTGGATTGTTGACCTACCGGAATACAAGACAACCTAGATTCATTTATTTCTTGTGGACTTAATGAGTTTCTTGAATGTTGTTTTGACCTACCGAAATTTACAATAAGATAGAAATATTAGGGTTGCAATTCGAACACCAAACGTCCCAACCCTTAATCACGTGAAAGAGTCTTTGAATGAGATTGTTATTTTTGTTATCAAAATCATAGCATAGAGGGGATACAATTATGAAATCCAATCCGTGAATTCCTTTGATCTGATTAATCCGTGTTTCTTGCTTACTTGTTTTCTTCAATTAAATAGTTTAATTTCTCGCTTTAGTGATTTAGTTAATAAACCAAATCAAAAACCCCTTTTTGTTACGTTTTGCACCACTTGAATTAACTTGTTAAACACACGAGTCTCTGTGGTTCGACCCTTACTATTGTACATTGCTACTTCGGTGACTTGTACACTTGCAAGGTATTTTTATTACACAGTGGATTTTTATCCATCAAGTTTTTGGCGCCGTTGCCGGGGACTTGTTATGATTTTTTAACAAGTTTATTTAATCGGTGCATGCTTGGTCGGCGTTCTTTGAATCCTAACCTGGAACCATTGAACAACGACATTGATAGGTTGGGTCTGCGTTTAAGAGAACTAAATTTAAAAGAGGGCAATCCCCTCGAAAGTGACCTAGAAACTTCTTCCACCGAGGGAGAAGAATTTGCAGTTGATATGGCTTTGCAAGCACCCACCATGGATGCCTTTTCTAGGCCTCGGGTTGACACGTCTGTGTCATGCATTGTATTGACTGATGCAACCAAAAGCTATGAGGTCAAAGGCCACCTTTTTAACATGATCCCTCAATTTCATGGCCTCCCATCTGAGGACTCTTTGAATTTCTTGAGGGAATATATGATGATAGTTTCAGGATTTCCATTGAGAGAGGGTGTGACCGATGAGCACCTAAGACTTAAATGTTTTCCCTTTGCTTTGAGAGACAACGCTAAGAAGTGGTTAATGTTGCTCCCACCTAGGAGCATTACTACTTGGGATGAGTTACATGATATATTCCTGAGAAAGTATTTCCCACATGCCACGTTAGCCACTTTTAGACAGAAAATTATAGGGTTCACACAAGACTCTTTTGAGGCATTTCATGAAGCATGGGACAGATTTAAAATGCTCTTGGTGAAATGTCCCCACCACAATTTTTCTCAACCTTTATTTCATCAAACTTTCTATGGTGGGTTGACACAAGCTGATCAGGCCATGGTTGACAACGCAGCTGGAGGTTCTTTAGGAGCCAAAACTGTTGAGGAGACCCAAGCCTTATTTGAGAGGCTAGCATCTAATTCTCAACAAAAGGGGTCAAGGGGTAAAACAAATAGTGTGAATGGAATAGGGATGAGTGATGAGATCATAAAACAATTTGCACTTCTAAATCAAAGATTTGATAAATTGGCCATGAGTAGTACTTCTAATGTTGCATCTAATTTGTCATCTGTTGGTAATTGGTGCATAATGGTTGTGTAACTTGTGGTTCTAACACTCATTCCTATGAAGTTTTCCCCACCACTAGTCCCCATTTATATGATCATGAGCAGGTGCAGGCGATGCAGTCATATATGCAAAGGTTCCCACCAAGCAACAATCAGTACGGGAATGCATACAATCTAGGAGGGTAAGCAGGGCCAAGACATCCCAACCTGTCATGGGGTGGAAATCAATCGAATAAAACTCTCCATCCCCAACCACCACAGGGGCCCTTTGAGAGGAATAGAGAGCCTTGGGAAGAGCCCATGATGCAGTTAAAGATGGAACAACAACAAGCCTTCAGAAATCATGAGGCTACCATGCAGAAGTTACAGACCCAAATTGGACAGTTGGTGGAAACGGTACAAAGCCAAAGACAAGAAAATTTTCAAAACCCACCAGAGCAAGCCAAGTCTATTGTGACTATTTGGGGTGAAAGCGATGAGATTGAGGAGGTATTTCTCTCTTCTCTTTGTGATGTTGATAGTGATAATTATGCTTGTGAGGAAGAGAGAAGTTTGGGGGTAATTCATGATGTCTTTTCTGCTAGTAATCGTGAATCCACTTGTCTTGATGTTGAAAAAACCATACCCTCTGGTGGTGTGGATGTGTTGAATAAAGAAAAAGAAAGAAAAGATCCCGAATGTTTTACTATTCCGATTACTTTAGGGGGTCAAAATTTTAATGGTTTAATGGATCTAGGAGCTAGTGTCAACGTAATGCCGTACCATATTTTCAGGAATTTGGGATTACAAAATTTGCAACGTCCTACAAGGAATTTACAATTGGCTGATCAGTCGATTAAACGACCAATAGGAGTTGTAGAGGGTGTGTTGGTTAAAGTAGATAAATTTGTAATTCCAGTTGAGTTTATGGTGGTAAGTATGGAAAATCATGAGGGTGATGAATTTGGGGCTTCCATATTACTTGGTGGGAGACCTTTTCTATTTGACACCAAATCAGTGATAGATGTGCCACATGGTAATATTGCATTGACTGTGATGGGGGAGGAGATTAGGTTCTCCATGTTTGAAATTTTTAAAGAACCTCCACTTAAGAAGGAATTTGTAGGGTACATTACGGATTTCGCGATTAAGAATTATTGTGTGGATGACGGTGAGAAAATTAGGGATAATGTGGACGTTTGTCACATGGCTAGCAACATTAAGGCCAATCAACACTCGAGGAGTGACGGACCATATCACTCCCAAAAGGAGTTGAGGTCATCACACAACCTTCTTGTCCCCTTAAAATCACAGGTGCCTAGAGAGGAGAGTTATTTGCTTGATTTATCTGAGACTATTTTTGCTAATATTTTTGTTCAAGATAACCTCTTTGATCTTGTTGAGGAAGATGTTCCGCAGGTGAAGGAACAAACTAAGTTTGGGGGCAAGAGCCCCAACAAAAAGAAAAGAAAAAGGGTGAAGCATAAAGCACCCAAAGTTCCGTGGGCTCCACCTGAATTAATTAAGAAAGGGACCTACGCATGGAAGGAAGTGGGCGTTTGTGCCCGAGAAAATCAAAGGTGGTCAAAGGGCCGAAAAGCAAAGGCCAAATCCATTGAGGCCAATCTCAACCCCAAGTAAGTGGGGCAATGGTCGGGCTAACGACCTTAACCAAAGCGCTGATTGGGAGGCAACCCAAGTAGGTATGTTTTATTGCTTTATTTATATGCTTTGTTGTGTCATATCGTCCTTTGAACCCGAGACATGTTTTTGTTCTCTTTTCTATGAGGACATAGCATGTTTTGAGTTTGGGAGTAGATATCTCTCCGAGTTTGTGGGTTTATAGGGGAGTATATATAGTGTCACCCTCCAAAAAAAATAGAAAATTTTAAAAATTTTTGTTCTTTTCATATTTTGGGAAGTTGGCTAGAGTCCATGATGATTTGAGTGTGCTTTAATTTTAAAATCTTGAGTATTATTGTCAATATGGGGGTATAATTGCATTGATACATGTAAAGTATGATTTCTCCACCTTTCACTTCCATATTATTTTTCTTGACCATTGTTACCAACTTAGGAGACCTTTATAGGATCACTTTGGCATTCTCGGGGTCCCTAGAACATGTTTGCATGACTGTTAATGACACATCAATTAGGCTATTCGGGAAGTGATATGTGGCTATTCTTTGAACCCTATTTGTGAGCCTTTAACTTTCTTGTCACTTATATAAAATTTTCTGCTAGAACCCCTTTTGAGCTTGAAAAAAAAGAATGGAATCTCTCACAAAGTGGGAGGTTATCTTAGACCACCATTCGCCTTCATTTGTACCCTCATTGTCCTACCCTTTTAACTTATACACTATTTTTCCCACCTTTTCAAGAAAGTGAAACTAGGGAATGAATTGGGAATTGTGGGTGAAGTTTGAAAAATCAAAGGAGTGAGTGGAAAGTGGTCATGAAAAGAAAGTAAAGTGTTATGAATTGTATTGAAAGAAAAGAGGGGCTTGAGCAAAAAGTATTGAATGCACATTCTTCGTGATATATTTGTGAAAAAAAAATGAAAAAAAAAATGAAAAAAAATTTGAAAAAAAAAAGATTGAATTGCCTTGCCCTCTCAAATGTTGAAGAGAAAAGTGATCAGAAAGAAAGAAAGGTGATCGAGCCCAAGTTTGAAAGTATACAAAATTATAAGTTTGGGGGTTAAATCAATGGGTTGGCTTGGAGCGGAGTGATAATTTCAATGTGAGGAGGTATGATGAAGACTTTCTAGTTTCACTTGCTTGACTTCGTATGTCCTTATCTTCTTTTGTAACCGTGAACCTAGCCCGCGTTTATCGCGATACATTACAAACCATAAAGCCATATTTGATCCCTAAAGAGTAGTCGGGTTGACAGTTTTGTTTAAACATGCATATGAGTGTCCTTGTGAAATTTCATCTTATTATCATTGATTTAGAGCATGTGGTTAGTGACCCTATAAAATATCTTACTTTGGTGACAATGATCTCCCATATTTCGTTCATCTTTTATTATGTGGTGGAGAATTATAAGTTAGATGCATCCATGTAATTATAGTCCCATGTTCATGACAATGCTTGTGGATTATGTGTGTTGTGAGATCTGAGACTTGTTGTGCCAACGGCTTATTATATGAATTGAACAATCCCAAAAATATTTTCTTTCGTTTTAATTTAGTTAGTTAGTTTTTATTTTGTTTTAATTTTATTTTACTCGAGGACGAGCAAAAGATAAGTTTGGGGGTATTTGATGGATGTGGTTTTACCCATCCAAAAGATATGTTTTCTAGCTTATTTTCTGTTTGAAACCTTAGAAATTTAAAGTATTTTGTAGTATTTTATTAGTACAGAGACTGAAGTGAAATTTGACAGAAAAAGAGGAGAAAAAGCATATCTGAAAGTCAGGGGCTAAAGTAAAAATATAATAATTCAAGGACAAAAGTGCGGAAGCAAAAATTAGAGCGATCAAAGTTGGACTTGGCAATTGCGGGAACGAAACGAATACCAATTGAGCCAAGGAATACCAAGGCATGGCCAAATTTCACTAGCATTGGCCGAGGGATGCAGCTGAAATGAAGAGCAATAAATCAGAACGAGTTGGCAAAAGTGGAACGACTCGTTAGAACGAGTTGGATTTTTCTGGTTTGGGCCTGAGCGAATTGGGCCTTGTGTTTGCCACGGTTTGGGCTTGGGCTGCAGGGCTGTGCACGTTGAATGCCTGGTAGGGATAGAAAACAATATTTAGGTTTTGTTTATTTAAGGGGGGAAGAAGAATTACATTGTGGCCGGCACTATTCCCAGGATATAATTCATTGAAGGAGTACTAAACATTGTACATTATTAACATTTTCTTCCAGTTTTTATTTTATGATTTATTTTATTTCTGTAATTTTTATTTTTATTATGAATAGCTAAGTTCCTCTTTCATGGATTGGATGTAGTAATTGTTGAACCTCTATGCTAATTTAAGTTTTAATTCTTCCAAACTCTCTCATTCTTATTTGATGAATTAATTATCATTCTTTAATATGTTTTAGATTGTTGTACTACCGTGGACGGTTTATTTAAAGTACACTAATTCATCAATTAGGTTGGATTGTTGACCTACCGGAATACAAGACAACCTAGATTCATTTATTTCTTGTGGACTTAATGAGTTTCTTGAATGTTGTTTTGACCTACCGGAATTTACAATAAGATAGAAATATTAGGGTTGCAATTCGAACACTAAACGTTCCAACCCTTAATCACGTGAAAGAGTCTTTGAATGAGATTGTTATTTTTGTTATCAAAATCATAGCATAGAGGGGATACAATTATGAAATCCAATCCGTGAATTCCTTTGATCTGATTAATCCGTGTTTCTTGCTTACTTGTTTTCTTCAATTAAATAGTTTAATTTCTCGCTTTAGTGATTTAGTTAATAAACCAAATCAAAAACCTCTTTTTGTTACGTTCTGCACCACTTGAATTAACTTGTTAAACACACGAGTCTCTGTGGTTCGACCCTTACTATTGTACATTGCTACTTCGGTGACTTGTACACTTGCAAGGTTTTTTATCCATCACTGGTCTAGAGTGGCCTCTAGCTTTATGTCTGAAGCTGCTTGTGACACTTTAAGGGCTTGGTCCCTGTGGGTCTTTTAGCTTGGTTTTCGTCCCAGAGACGGTTCTCTTGAGCGGCTAGTTCCATGAGGGCCTTCCTTGCGAGAGCTAAACATTCTCCGTAGGTGCGCGCCGTCTGACTAGTGTCCAGAACTGTGATCACATCCAAATCTCCGAATGGCGGAAATACTTTGATTATGTTGACGAAGGAAGTCGGGCTGGGACATTCCTGGCGGCCTTCCTTGATCTCGACTACCAAGAAGTTCGCCCATATCTGCTTGATTGCACCTACGGGGGTGTTGAATTCTGCGATGTTGATAGTCTCGTGATCTCGCTGGATTGCCAAGTCTATCAGGGCTAGCAGTTTGTTAGCGGGATGTCTGAATCCGTGGCCGTGACGACTGGGAGCAGAATCAAACTGGAGCATGTTGATGTTGAGGTGGTCATTTCCCTCGTCGGAAGCTGACTCTGTCTTGCGGGGAAGACCTTCACAGATGTTTTCGGGGTGGCTGCCGGAAGCGTTCCCGAGGTTGATCTGATTTGTAGCAGAGTGAGGAGCATTGTCTCCTTCGCTGTTGCCCTTGGCCTTGGCGGCGCTTGTGGCTTTAAGCTTGACTGACGGCACGGGCCGGTTGCCACTGGGGCTGGTAGTCGGAAGTGATGATGAGCTCTGAGATCGGTTGGCCAGGGCCTCGTTAACCATGAGCAGGCAGTCGTCGAGGGTAACTTTGGCGTTGCAAAATCTGATAATAAGGACCGGATCCTTGGTATCATCAGGATATCTGGAATAGATGATGTTGACGAAGTCGTTGTCAGTCACTTGATCAGAGGGGTTCTTTGTCGTGTCAACCAGTTGCTTCCAATTGTCGGATAGGCACATGCATCTTGGACGTTGAGCTTGACAATTTCCATAGTGTTGGAGCCCTGGTCGTAGGTGACCTGATCGGAACGGGTGTCGTCCTCAAAACTGAGCATATGTATGTAGGGATCTTCTTGCGGGTCTGCCGCGTTCTCGACTCCAGAGAGTCCTGATTCATCGCCGTCTGACGGGTCAACCCAAACGTAGGGACGTATTGCGTCCTGGTGCGCTGCTGGAGCTACTAAGAAAACATCGTGCCCTTCGCTGGAGAAAAGGGGCTCAGCAGGTAGTTCCTCGTGGAGGACATCCCATCCAACATCCATGCATTCAAGATGAGTATGACGGTGCTTATTGACCTTTATCATGAAAATCTCTTCGCCTGGCGGGGCCAGAGAGTTGACTTGAAGAATGCTGACGAATCTCCGATTGGAGACAGGGGGTTTATGTGCCCGCATCATGGCGATGCTCAGCGTTTCTTTCTAATCTGCCTCCAAATGTTGGAAACGACGGTTGAACTTGATGTATCGGGCCTTCGTGGTGCACTGCTCGAGGACATTGACATAGTTAGCATCTCCGGACTCTGAGGGATTCTGATGAGATTTGCCCCGATAGTCCCTTGGTTGATTCGAAGGAGGTAGCCTCGGTGCCTGGCTGCGGGCACGCTTGGCTGCTGTCTCAGCTTCGTTTCCTATGAGGAAACTGTCCCCTCTGATGACTTCAAGATCTCCCTGCCGGTTAATGAACTTGACGCACTGATGGAGAGTGGAGGCTATGGCTTTCATGTGATGTAGCCAAGGGCATCCTAACAGAGCTGTGAATTCGGATGGAATGTCCATCACGTGGAATTTTCCTGGCACCATTTGGGTTTCGAACCAGAGTTCCAGAGTTACCGTCTCAAGGATGGGACGAGACGTGTTGTCGTAGGCCTTGATAGTCCGGGTTGATGGAATCAAGTGGCTTTCGTTGATGCGTAGGGCTCGCTTCATGCTGAGAGGGAGGACGTTAACGGCTGACCCGTTGTCCACCAATACTCCGGGGAGTGATATGGTGTTGAGCTTGAGGGTGATATACAAAGCTTCATTGTGCCCCGAGGCATCTCTCGGCAGGTCTTCGTCACAGAAAGTGATCATACTGCCATACAGTCGGGAATCGTAGATCTGGTCTCTATCCGGAGAAAGAGAGTCATCAAGCCATCCGTTTCCTGTTTTCCTCTTGCGAGGTAAAGCCTTCGCTGGAGCCTCGGGATTGCGTTGAGGCTGTTTGTGGCGGTTTCCGCCCTTGGTTAGCACGTTGATCGAGTGCGAGTGCCAAGCTGACTTTGATCTTCCTTTGCCGATCCGTGCTCGGAAGCTGGACAAATCGAACCTTGGGCGATCCCGCGGGGTTAGGCTTCGACCGATAAGATTACCAAGATCTGAGGTATTCCGGTATCCCAAGGTCTGAACTCTGGTGTCAGTAGGACTTTTCGGCTTTCCTACCCCTGTCTGTTCTAAAGCTACATGGCCTGGAGGAAGGGAGGACTGGCTGGAGTAGAGTACGTAGTAGTCGAATCTCCCGGATGGCTCTCCGAGTGTACCCACACTGGTGTCTCCAGCTTTGTATCTTTCTCTCAGTTGCTGTTGAGAGGACTTCTTCTTCTGTTTTCTCAGAGGATTGCTCCGGACCATGTCTTGGGACTCGTACTCCAGGCATGCGGAGCAGTCATAAACATCGTAGCTGATATGGACATTCGATGAAGACACGGCTGGAAGAGGCGGAGAAACTGGCTCTGCGGCAATCTTCTTGGGCACCCATTCAATGGCATTCACACTGTTGTTGTTCGAAAAAGGGTTTCCGACGGTGTTGGGCCCACGGGGGTGCTCCAATTTTCCTTCCTCTATCAAGTTCTGGATTTCATATCGTAACCCCACGCAGTTGTCGGTGGTATGGCCGTGATACTGATGGAAGGCACAGTACTTGCTCTTGTCAGCGTTGACTACGGGATTCTTGGGTTTGTAATTTGCAACGGGTTTAAGGAGACCTTCCTTAATTAACCCTTCCAGCATCTTGCTCAGTGGCATGTCAAACTTATCGAAGTCTACGGCAGGCTGCTTCTGAGTGGAATTGTTGCTTTGTGGGATCGGGTTTCTGTTGCCCGACTACTGTCCCTGATGGATGTAGTTGACAGACGTATCTTTCCCTTTGCCGGAGGCCGGTGTGGAATTGAATGCAACTGCCGATCGGTATCTGCATGGCTGTGCAGTGGCCAACTTTTCCTTGAGATCCTTCTCGAACTCTGAGCCTGCATTGACCATGGCCCGGAGATCTGGGAAGAAATGATGACTGATGAGAGTTCTGATGGACGGTCTTAAGCAGGACTTGAAGATCCGCATCTGTTCATCCTTGGAGAGTGGCTCCATGATCTCGGAGAGTTTCCAACTCCACCTTTTGTAGAATTCTCTGACACTTTCATCCGCTTTCTGCTCAGTGGTGATTAAGTCCTCACGACTCGTCTCCCACTCTAGATTGGATCTGTACCGTTCTAGGAAGATGTTACTGATTTGATCCCAGGTGTGGCGATCCACAGGCTTGACCCTCAGAAACCATCGTAACGCTGAACTCTTGAGCGTATGCTGGTAGTGGTTGGCCATTTGCTGGAGGGTTGCTCCTTTCGCTCTCATGCCAAGAACATAGGGGTCGACATGTGCTTGAGGACATTCAGTTCCGTCGAATCGATCCATCTCCGGCATTCTGAACTTGGCAGGGAGAGGCGTGACCATTCCCGGATCTGTGGATTTGAGCGTTTCTTGCTTTGAGCTGCTCATGGTGGCTTTCAGGTCTTTCATCTGTTCGACCATCCAAGCTAAGGTAGGGTCCAGTGGTGGACTTTGAGGCTCGGCGCCGGGTGCTCCCACGTGAGCGGTAGTGATTGGAGGTGGAAGGCTTGATATATGTGGATATATGGGGGCCTTTTCTGAACTGTATCGGGGTTTATCCCCGGTGTTTTGGGATTCGTGTATAGGCCACGGGATGAACCCGGGATGGTATTGAAGGATATTGGCATCCGTTTGAGATGGTCCAGCGGGGCGCTGGTGGTATTGAGTGATGGGAGTAGCACTGGCCTGGCCAAATATGACAGGGTTGCCCTGAGAGGTGGCAACGTGAAGCCTAGGTCGGCTGTTTCCTTGATTCGAAGGAATCCCATAAGTTGGCGGGGGAGGAACCTGGTTGAAGGTTTGAGGAACTGGTTTCGGGGAATCATCATCCTCGATCAGGACGAAAGTACCATCTGACTGGGGGATAGCTGCTATACCTCGCTCATTCAAAAGTTGTACCACGAAATTCTGTTGATCTTCTTTCTGCCTCTTGTGAACCTCACAAGCCCGGATGGCTTCTTCCAAAGTCATATCTGTTACCGGTGGCGAGGGTCCTTCCCCGTCACAATTTCTCCGTGAGCTAGACATGTCGGAAATTTTGGCTGAGGGAACTGAGGGAACCGAAGAACTGTCTGATGCTGCCGTAATTGTGATTCTGGCGAGGCGCTGACCCGAAAATCTGAACCACTTTCTGCTCGCTGCAGGGAACGAAAGGCAGGGTTTAGGCTTCGGAAATGGGTATTTGGCTCAAGGTTTCGGTCTTGTGCAATGTGTAGTTACCGATTAATGTTTACTTAAAACACATTTTCTCAGAGTCCTAATCGGTTGGAAAAGAGCGTGTCTTCTTTTTCGCAACTAACCCTAGAGCTCTAATCAGTGGATCTCGTCACTACGCTTATAAGCCCCTCGTTTCCATTTGTAGATCATCTTTCTCGGGACGGACTATCCCGAGCGAGGTCCTATAAGGTAAGCGAGTTCCACCGACAAACGAAAAAGTGAACTTAAGGCTAGCTGATCACGCAAACTTTCAACGTATGTGACGCACGGGCCACAGTCGAAGACAACGTCCTTAAGTTAAGGGGGGGATCGTGCCAAAATTTCGGCATGACCTCTCCTGACTCGCTTGCGCGAGGGACCTTAGCTTTTGGCGTTGGTCAAGTTGTGGCTGGCACGGTGCATACGGTGAGGGTTTGGTGACACGGCGTCAGACTTCGGGTCGGGAACGACCTTTGGTCTCAACCTCTCGAGCTTGACTCGTGGCGGGACCCGACGTAAAAAACATACACTTAGGCTTTATGACACGAACTAAGCCAAAAACCAACCGGGGTCTTGGACAAAGTGTCACACAAAGAGTGCATGGCTTACACGGGCTGTTTGGGACGACCCCGTGCGCCCTCGAAAGGTGTCTGGCAGACCAACCGAGGTGCAACTGATAAGGCCATCCCGGGTTACGGGTCGTAGTGTGCAGTGTACTGAGGCAGCAAGTGCACGTGAAGTGCGGTGTACTGAGGCAGCAAGTGCGAGTAGTGTGTGGTCACTAAAATTCTTTTTTCTGAGTAAAACAAAGATTTTTCAAAATGTGTCTTAAAGAATTTTGATGCACAGTTCAAAAAGATAGCATGAAAATCAAACATGAATGGGGATGCATAAACATGGTATGATTTTGAAAAGACGACAATGTAATGCCTTTGAAAAAACCGTTCGAGGTTTAAAGTAACACACGCACACGAAAATGAGGAAGGGTAAACGAAAGTTTGATCCACGGAAGGATTTTTTGAAAACATTGGCAGTTTTGAAAAAAGTATCCTTTTCCCCAGCGGAGTCGTCAACTGAAATTACCCGGGATTTTCGCGCGGACGCGGAAAATGCGGTTGTCTTTCGCGGAGGGTTGGTGTCTGAGACCTCGCTTTTCGGGAAGGAAGAGGAGTCGCCACGCGGTTTTGTATTTTGAGCCCAAACGTTGAGAAACGGCTATTGGTGAGAAAAGGTGTCGTTTTTTATTGGTAGCAAAAACTTAGGAAAAGGCTTTGAAAACGGGGGGTCATTTTTATTGGTAGCAAAAACGAGTAAAAGGCTTTTTAGTACCAGAGATTGTTAGGTTCGGAGGTCACGTTACGTTTCGGGAAGAGTATTACGAGATCACCCAAAACGCCTCGTATGACGAGTCTTTCTACCTTTCTCGAAAACGTGTGCGTGTGTGTGTGTGTTTGCATTTTAAAATGGGGGCTTGAATGACAATCTTAATCTTGGTTTGAATGTCAAGCGTTGATTAGGTGACTTTGTTTGAAAAGGCGAGCGTTTGAATGACAAACGTCGATTTTTGAGTTTTGAAGATGAGCGTTTGGATGTCAAACGTCATTTCGCGCATTTTGAAAGAGAGTTCGAAGGTCGAACTCCGGTTTTGAACCGGGCGTGTCATTGTTAACGATTTTACGGGAAAAACGTATTAAATGATTTTGAATGTCAAATGTCGGCTTTTAAGTTTGAAAGATGAGAGTTTGGATGCCAAACATCATTTCGCGCGTTTTGAAAGAGAGTTCGAAGGTCGAACTCCGGTTTTGAACCGGGCATTACATCGTTAACGATTTTTACGGGAAAAAACGTATTAAATGACATGCGATCAACGAATCGGGTTGCGACTCGGAATTTGAAAAGTAAATACTATCACGATCCAAACGGGTCGGACTTGTAAATGACAGTATTTAAAGTGCGGTATCAACGGAATCAAACGATCTGGAATCGTAAATGACGATCGACGAGCCAAACGACTCGGAATTGTTAATGACGATCGACGAGCCAAACGACTCGAAATTGTAAAGTTGCATGAAATGTAAATGACGATCGACGAGCCAAAACGGCTCAGAATTGTAAATGACATAAATTTAAATGACGATCAACGGATCGATCGATCCGAAATTGTAAATGACATAAAAGTAAACAGAACGGGGTCGGAATGTCGTTTTAACCCGAGATTATTTCTCTTACGGGAAGAAAAGAGGATCGAGGGGATAAAACGTATCGGACCCCGTTAGACGGAGGCGTCTATATTTCAACGATGTTCGTCCGAAACAGTTATAGCGACTGGCGCATAAATCGAGGCGGAATGAGAGATTAGAGAGAGGGAGTTATACCTATGGCTAGGGTCGACTCCTTTGGCTCGGGGGAGGTGTATACGGGATACGAAAAGTGATTTGGGATGGTGTTTTAAGGTGGTGAGGGGCGTATTTGATCGAAATACGAAGATTTCACGCAAATCGAGGCGAAACGGGAGCTCGGGGAAAGGTGAAACTCAGTTGGACCGTGGCTTAGGGTGAAAATGGAGTGAGATTTTGTTGTTATAAATGGCTTTGACAGCCCTTCTATTTATAGGTGAAATTTCAGCATGAGTCCGACCGGACTTAGCTTGAAATCCAGGGGGTTTTGTGAAACTTTGAAAATTGGAGGGACTTGCTGGCAATTTCTGAGAGTCTGCAAAGGAGTCCGGCCGGACTTGGACTGCATACCAGGTGTATTTTAGGCCCCGTTTGTTTCCAAGAAAATGGGAGGAAAACGTTTTCCGGAAAACGTTTTCCCCATTTTCCGGTGTTTGGTAATTTTCCGGAAAACGTTTTCCCCATTTTCCCCGAAACAAGTTTGTTTTTCGGAAAACGTTTTCCCATTTTCCGGTGTTTGGTAGTTTTCCGAAAAATGGAGAAAATGTTTTTCAAAAAACATTTTCCGCCGTTTCTAAGGAAAACGTTTTCCGAATTTTTCCTAAGGAAGTTGTTTTCCGAAAAATGGTGTAAAAAAAGTGGATGGATAATATTTTAATAATAAAAATAATAATAATAATAATCATAATAATAATAATAATAATAATAATAATAATAAAATAATAATAAAAAAAAAATAATAATAATAATAACAAAATAATAATAAAATAATAATAATAAATTAATAAAAAAATAATAATAAAATAATAATAATAAAATAATAACATTAATAATAAAATAATAATAAAAATAAAATAATAATAAAATAATAATATTAATAATAAAATAATAATAAAAATAAAATAATAATAAAATAATAATAAATATATAATAATAATAACAAAATAATAATAAAATAATAATAAAATAAAATAATAATAATAATAATAATAATAATAATAATAATAATATTTATAATAAAATAATAATAAAAATAAAATAATAATAAAATAATAATAATAATAATAATAATAAAATAATAATAATAAAATAATAATAATAATAATAATAATAATAATAACAAAATAATAATAAAATAATAATAATAAAATAATAATAATAATAAAATAATAATAATAATAACAAAATAATAATAAAATAATAATAATAATAATAAAATAATAATAAAATAATAATAATAATAATAATAATAAAATAATAATAAAATAATAATAATAATAAAATAATAATAATAAAATAATAATAATAATAATAATAATAATAAAATAATAATAAAATAATAGTAATAATAATAATAATAATAATTTTCCGAAAAACATCTTCATTTTCCGGAATTTCCCATTTTTCCCATTTTTCTAAGGAAGTTGTTTTCCAGAAAAACATCTTCCTCATTTTCCGGAAAACGTTTTCCACATTTTCGAAAAACGTTTTCCTTTTCCGAAAAACATTTTCCATGAAATCATTTTTCGGAAGTTATTTTCCCGAAACAAACGGAGCCTTAGTCTTTTCTCCTTGATTTTTGATTGAAGGGTGACTAGAGGGAGGTGACATGCGTGCCAAGTGTCTCATGACTCACCATCCTTGTGGGAGTTCATGCCCGGGTCCCGGTTTTGTCCGTTTTTAAAATAACAGTCCGAAAAATATCCGAAACGCCCCCGAAAAGTGCCGGAAAGTGCGTTTTTCAGGGAAAGCCATACTTTTACGTGCGATGATGTGTGTTAAGTACGCTTTGATGTTGGGATGCACGGGGCAGTCCCGAGACGTCTCGTTGGCTTGAGAACGGGAAGCTTAACGGGTTTCGGTTAACCTGGAGCGGATCAGTTAACGGATTCCGGTTAACTTCTAACGAATTTTGACGATCCGGATTTGGGTACTTACAGTATGATTTAATCTTTGTAGCAGGTTATCAGAGTCAAGAGTAGACCGTGCTTGAACTCATCAAAAAGTTTTTGACTTGTAAATAACAAAGATATTATCTTAGAACTTATTCAAGACACATTTTGTGGAAATTCAGATGTCTTATTTATTGTTTAGACCGAACCATTTCTGGCTGCCTACGTTCCCCTTTTACAAGAAAGACTAAGGGGCTCAGGTCTTCGTAGTTGATTCTGGTGAACTATTGGGATTTTTGTTTTTTTTTTGTTTTTTTTGTTTTTTGTTTTTTTTATGTGCAACCATGTCTTTTGCCTAGACCGCCCTTTTTTAGGGTTTTTAGCCTAGCTGGGCATTACTCTTTTTGCACTATTTTTTTTTTATGTGCGACCCTGTTTTTTTCATAGACTGTCCTTTTTTGGGGTTTTCAGCCTAGCTGGGTATTACTCTTTTTTCACTATTTTTCTCTCTTTTTATTATATATATATATATATATATATATATATATATATATATATTTGACATAATACCGGCGGAGCTTGTCACCGTTGACTGGATGAACAAAGGGATTGCCGTCCAAGTCCGCAAGCTTCATTGCTCCTCTCGAGAGCATTTTCTGCACCACATACGGGCCAATCCAAACGGGTTCCCACTTTTCTAGAGGGTTGTCTCTGGTAGGGGGCTTTACTTTCAGTACTAGGTCACCCTCTTTGTTGTCTCTGGCCTTGACCTTTTTGTCGAATGCCCTGGCCATTCACCTCTGATAGGCTCGGGTGTGTTCCATGGCTTTTAGCCTCCTTTCATCAAGTAGGACCAATTCATCATGCCGACTGCGTAGCCATTCTACTTCATTGACACTGTTTTTCAGGAGGACCCTCAATGACGGGATCTCCAACTCTACTGGCAGCACCGCTTCCATCCCGTAGGTCAGGGCGAAGGGGGTTTCTCCCGTGGCTGTTCTGACAGACGTTCTGTAGCCCCAGAGTGCTAGATGCAGCTTTTCGGGCCAGTCACGACCACGGGTGGCCATTTTCCGGATAATCCTTTCGAGTGTCTTATTGGCAGCTTCTACTGCTCCATTGGTTTGAGGTCTGTACGGGGATGATTTGTGGTGAGTAACCCTAAATTCTGACAGCAATCTATCGCAGTCACCCCCCATTATCTGAAATGATCTCATTGGGCACCCCATATCTACACATGATGTTTTCTTTGACAAACTGGGCCACTTTCTTGGAAGTGAAGACCTTATAGGACTTTGCCTCTACCCACTTAGTGAAGTAATCCACTGCCACTAGTACAAATTCATGCCCATTGCTTCCTGCCAGGGGCTATCTTCCCTATCACATCAATGCCCAAATTGTAAACGACCAAGGAGTCGTCATACAGTATAGGTCATGAGGCGGAAGATGATTGATGTTGGCATATCGTTGGCATTTGTCGCACTCTCGGACATGCTGGACACAGTCTGTTTCCATGGAGATCCAGTAGTAACCCATTCTGAGGATTACTTGCATCAACGCTCTGGCATTCATATGAGGACCGCAGGGACCATTGTGGACTTCGGCCATTAGCTCTCTTGCCCTTTCTTGGATGACACGTAAGAGGAGTGGTCCTTGGTACCGTTTCTTGTACAGGTCGCCCCCTAGGATGACATAATGAGAGGCCAGCCGTTTCAAGGCTTGCAAGCTCTTGGCTTTGATGCCTTCCCTTGGTCTACCTTCTTCATCTCTGAAAGCTGACTCCCCATCTTTGAGGAACTGATAAATCTGACTGTACCAGGGTTCCTTGACAGGCTCGGGTCCCAAGTCTATTTTGCAGCAAAAAGCCGGGGCTTCTCTTCTACCCACAGCACATTTATACACCCTTTGGTTGAGCCCAAAACCAAACCTTACCCCTCGCTCAAAGCTGACGGACCTGGGGGCCATTAATCAAGTTTTAAGCCCCCAAAAACCCAGAAAATTGAAGAACAGAAGGAGAAATTACCTGTTAATGGGGAAAACGAAGATTCTGGAGGCAAATCAAAGAAGTCTCTGATCTAAGCTACCACATTATTCAAAGGAGGAGAAGCCAGTACAGTTTTCGTCGCCGGAGATGGTTTTCAAGTGACCGGAGTATCTCTCCTTTGCTCTATGCTCTCGAGTATTTGAAGTTTGTAAAGTTTGAAATGGGAGAAGTAGGGAGGTATTTATATTTGGAGAAGATGAAGGGTTTTGCCTAGAAAACCCCTCGTAATAATGATGAAGGGCTTTAAATGAAAGTTGGAATTTTCGAGAAGAATGTCCTTTCAGGGGACGCGTGTCAATTAATGAGGCATCAAAGCTGGCGCAGTCAAATCCTAGCCGCCCACGTCATCAATGGTCACTCACCGCCCCAATTTCAAATTTCAAATTGATGGCCTTTCAACGAGCTAGGGTTTCATAACCCTGAGGACGCGAACTCCCGGCCCGTCAAGACGACCCATGAGTTGGGGGCCACTGAACGAAATATTTTGTGATCGGCCGAGCCCAATCCATTCCCTTGCAAAGTGGGCTCTGCAAACCCACCAAGAGACCAAGCCCGGAGGACCGACGTCAGAGTTGGGTCGTAGCCCGTCTAACAAAGGATGGCTGTCGTCGCCATTGAGCGACCGAGGCCATCCGAGGACGAGGCATCTCACCCAAACAGCCCGCTCGTCGAGTTATCTCCCAAGTGACGACCCTCCTGGACATACCGCTCCTGGTCGTCGTTTGACAAAGCTTGCTAAACAAGCCAACTTTGGATAAAGTCAAACCTGTCACTGGGCCCCTCTGCACATATGTCTCCACGAAACTAGCAGTAGCACCAAAAGTGTGTAGGTGACACTTTCCATTATAAGGAAAATCACTGTCCATGACAGGTACATCAGTGTCCTTGCTCGTACGGAGCAATCTTAGGATGCCACGTGGACACATGGGGACAAATCCAATCCAATGGTTGGCAATGATCGAATCCAACGGTCCAGATGAAAACCCTAGTTTCTCTCACCCATTATAAATACATGAGCAGTGTCATGGGGCAACTTTCACTATTCACATACACACACCCCCAAGTTCTCAATCTTTCCATATCACCTTCTCCGGCCCATACTGATTCTCACGCCGGAGTGCCTTGCCGGACGTTCTCAATCTTTCCATATCACCTTCTCCGGCTCATACTGATTCTCACGCCGAAGGGCCTTGTCGGACAAGTCCCGACGCAGTTCACGATTGATTTCTGGTGGTGTGCAGGTCTCAAATCAGCTCTTTATTCTGCTAGACCTCAATAAGCTGAGCCCGAACGATTTCTTGCATCATCAAAACCATTTTTATTTAGAAATCAAATCATATCAAATCGTCTGAATTGATTGGATTTAGCTTCAAATTACGGTTTAAATCGAATCGGTTTATTATTGTGAATGGTTCGAGCGGGAAGAAATTAAAATCATTTATTAAGATGAGTGTAAGAAAATAAATACACTCATAATAAGAGTTGAAGGGGGAGAAAGATGTGGTGACAAATATGCCAACGACAAGTTTAATTTATTTCACCCACCCAAATCTTATTTGACCCTCCGTTAGTTTCCACCAAACCCAATCGTCCTCAAAAACTTCAAAATCTTTCCACTCAAACTCCTGCTATTTCAACCACCATTGGACTGAAGAACGGACGGACGGACGGACGGCAGAAACTTAAATTCAACTTTACATTCGGATTTGCCGGAACATGGGCGGCGACACGGCGGAACCACTTTTGAGAAATCGGAGTGAAGAAAATGGGGGAAAAGAGCAAGGAAGCAGCTGGTTTAAGGAATTTGGCGTTGAATCGAAGAAGCTATGGATAATTGCTGGACCTGCTATTTTTACAGCTATAGCTCAGTACTCGCTCGGAGCCCTCACTCAGACTTTCACCGGTTTTGTCGGCGATTTGGAACTCGCCGCCTTCTCCATCACCAACTCCGTCATCTCCGGTCTTGCCTTCGGTGTCATGGTATTATTATTCTGTACTCTTACCCTTACTTTTATATAAAAAGCTTTTTTTTGTCTATTTAAATTGACATTTATCCTCGAGATCCTCAAAAACGTGATTGTTCTGCTTTTTAAAAGGCTTCTGCTCTTAAAAAAAAAGTCTCTGAAAAGCTGATTATTATCACGATAATTTAGTAACGCATTTTCTATTTTCAAAATTAAACAATTTTATTTGATTACTTTCTAAAATTGGCTTAGAATCATTATCATACCCCTCCATACCATAAGTACCAATTTAACTATTTTCACACATATTAAGAAATTAGTTAAACTAGATTAATTGATTTAATTTTGAAATGAGTTACTCCATTCTTAAGATATTATCATATCCTAGCAATATTACATTGAGCCTTTTTCCTAGCTTAGAAATGGATACTTATGTTGGAACAAAAAAGATACTTATTATAATGGACCAATTACCAATTGATCCCTAATTCTAATGAATTGAACCAACTAATCCATGGAATATGGGAATCTACCATCAGATCCTTCCATTGTAAATGGACACACATGCCCTTGATAGATTTGACAAAACTACACAAATGCCACCGCTTAAGTGACGTGAACGCATGTGGTCCATTTCCCGTCTCCCCCTTTGCACTTTCTTTCTCTCTCTTCCTTTTTTTTTCCCTCAAAACTTTAAAATGAAATATCTTAAGATCTAGAAATCAAAAAAAAAAATCTGAAACCCCCGGTGTGTTCGTATCGTCAATACGAATCAAACTAGTAGCATCAACATATAATCTGGAGCAAATTTCAGAAGTTCACGGTATTTACAAAGTTCACATTTGTCTTTGTTAAGTTCACAGTTATTTTTTACACTTGTTCTAATAACAATTAAGATAAGTTTACAGTTGTTTTAGCTAAATTCATAATTTATGCATGAAAATGACTATTATTTACTTAATTCACAGATTTTTTTAGTTAAGTTCACAGTTGTTTTAGTTAAGTTCATAGTTGTTTTTAGTCTTTTATAGCCTTTATTTTTGCAATTTTATGAGATTATTTGACCTATTTGTTAAGTTTACTATTGTTTTTTGTTAAGTTCATAGTTGTTTTAGTCCTTTATGACCTCTATTTTTGCAATTTTATGAGAATAATTGACATATTTGTTATGTTCACAGTTGTTTTTACTTAAGTTCACTGATGTTTTTTGTTAAGTTCACAGTTGTTTTAGTACTTTATGGTCTCTATTTTTGCAATTTTATGAGATTATTTGACCTATTTATTAAGTTCACAGTTGTTTTAGTCCTTTATGGCCTCTATTTTTGCAATTTTATGAGATTATTTGACATATTTGTTAAGTTCACAGTTGTTTTTAATTAAGTTCACAGTTGTTTTAGTTAAGTTCACAGTTGTTTTTAGAATTTTATAGTCTTTATTTTTGCAATTTTATGAGATTATTTGACCTATTTGTTAAGTTCACTGTTTTTTTTTTTAAGTTCACAGTTGTTTTAGTCCTTTATGACTATTTTTTCAATTTTATGAAATTATTTGGCATATTTGTTATGCTCACAGTTGTTTTTACTTAAGTTCACTGTTGTTTTTTGTTAAGTTCACAGTTGTTTTAGTCATTTGTGACAAATACCATCCACCACCAGAAGGTTTTATAAAAATCAACACATACTGTAGGAATTTAATTTAGGGCAAGAGAGATCCAACTGATTTTTCTGGAATGAATACGACTATTACCCTCCTATTTCAAAAGTTTTTTAAAAAAACAACAATCACTTAATTACCACTTCTGGCCAAAAGCCTTCTTAAATTAAACCTACACTGCATTTCATAGTCAAAAACTCAAAATATAAGGTAGAGAAACTTAGAGATAGAATGCCAAAACAAAATCCAGGGAGTCCATAATACAAGAAACCACCGTCTTCATTTTACAATTCTCTCATATAGCCTAAGATTACATCTCGTTTTTGCTCAATTATTCAGAGATGTTTCTGATCATCCGTATGTTGAAAATGGTGGATGATTGATATTTCTACCCTAATGAGTGATTGCGGAATATCAAAGGCAAGTTCCGTAACCATCATCAACCTTACTGCTTCCTCGGCGTAGATCGGATAAGATGAAGATGGCCGGAGTTGCTAGGGCATCAAAGGCCAGATCTGAACAGATCGGAGGAGAAGAATAGATCTGGAATGAATACGACGTTACAGGTGGTGTAAGGTGGTCAGATTTGGCGGATTCCGAGAAGATGGTCGCCGGAGATAGGGATGGTCACCGGAGAGGAGAGAGTCGCCGGAGATAGGGATGGTTGCCGGAGAGAAGAGAGAGACAGAAAGTAGAGAGAAATTAGAGAGAGAGAGTGTGTGTGTGTGTCTGTGTGTGTCGTGTGTGAATGAGAGGGTGTGTTGGGTAGCGAAGGACTAGATGGAATTTTGATTATGATGCCGGACTAGTCGGTTAAATTTCAAAATACTTGTCTAAATTGATCTTTTTACTTAGGATGAAGGACCCAGCGGTAATATTCCCTATTATGAGACGGAGAGAGCCGAGAGAGTGATACTCATCTTAGAAAATAGATTATTTTAGTTTTTTTTATTGGGACATTATCACTCTTAAAACTTAACCTTTATAACTTTTTCAAACACTCAATTCTAACAATATAGCCATACAAGAAATAACTAAAAATGGTATTTTTGACAATCTGTTCAACCATCTATGTAATCTTCCATTTTATCATCATCTTGTTGATTGCTAGTACTTGGACTAATGTGTTGAGGATGATGATAGTTGTGGTTTGAAAATCAATCAAATAATTCTAACAATATAGCTATACAAGCATTATATGGACTTGTAACATGAAGCAACCTTTGGAGTCCACTGCATTGTACTTCTCTTCTTGAGTTGAAATCAGCTATGGAGGCTTCATGTGAAAAACGGCCTACTTATCATTACCACTACTCCCTTTTACTGTTCACTAGCATTTTCTTTGATAAAATCATTGTCTGGTTCACTTCATCAGATTTCTGTTCATAGTTGTGCTCGCTTGTGGTTTTTTGACGTGGTTGTTCAAGAGTGTCAGCCCTGAAAAGGTGTTTGAAATTCTGAGCTAATGTCAATGCATTTGTGAATGCTCACAATAAATATATTATTGCTACAAAGCGGAGATCATTCCAAATACTGATAGGTCCTTGTTTATATGACGATGCACATATGCAGTTAGGAATGGGGAGTGCATTGGAGACTCTGTGTGGGCAAGCTTATGGGGCGGGACAAATTTCTATGTTGGGAGTGTACATGCAAAGATCATGGGTCATCTTATTGACCACAGCATGTCTTATGGTTCCTATTTTCGTCTTCTCTCCTTCTATTCTCTTGTTTTTCGGTCAGACTGAAGAGATTTCTGCTGCAGCCGGGAAATTTGCAGTCTGGATGCTACCGCAGCTGTTTGCATATTCCTTGAACTTTCCTATACAGAAATTCTTACAAGCGCAGAGCAAAGTGCTTGTGATGACATGGGTTTCAGTCGCGGTGCTGGTTTTACATGCAATCATAAGCTGGTTGCTTATATTAAAGCTTGGTTGGGGTTTAGTTGGAGCCGCAGTTGCTCTAAATTCCTCATGGTGGCTCATCGTTATCTTACAGTTGATTTACATCTTCGTGACCACATCAGATGGTGCTTGGACTGGTTTCACATGGCGTGCCTTCGCTGACTTGTTTGGTTTTGTAAAGTTGTCCCTGGCCTCTGCTGTTATGTTATGGTATCTCTTTCCCCGTCCTCCTTGTGTGTGTGTGTGTACTTTTTTCTTTTTTTTTTTTTTTTAACGGACTACTTGTTCTAGTTTCATATGTATAATTTCTATAAATTATATGGAAATACAATGCAGCTTAGAGTTTTGGTACTTGATGATACTAGTTGTGATAGTCGGGCGTTTGGAGAACCCTTTGGTACCAGTTGATGCTGTCTCTATCTGGTAAAATACTCCATAATCCATTTCAGACTTTCAGTAGCCGGTTTTAGTTCTATATATGGTAGTTTTTGGTCTTATTTGTTACTTTTTTGTAGCATGAACATTAATGGATGGGATGCAATGATAGCAATCGGGTTTAATGCTGCCATAAGGTGATTTATCCCCTACATAAAATTAATGTCGTCTTGCTTCTTTAATATTACTCCCTCCCTCCGTGCCTGAATGAATGTTCAAATTTCATATTCAGGGACACTTTGAAAATATGTGATTTTATACATTTTAATGGCAAAGATGCATAAATATTCTTGTTATACACTTTCCAAAACATATAATTTTATGATAATAAAATGAATAGCCTTTTTTTTTTGGTAGATATGTGTTTATGGACAAAGCGTTTTACAAAAAAGATATTCATTTTGGGACAATTTTTTTTTTGAATTCAGACATTCATTTAGGGATAGAGGGAGCAGTTCGAATAAGAAATCATCTATTTACTTCTGTCTTTTAACTACACATACACATTCATTAACTGAGGTGATTAAAATCTCAATATCTTCCATTCCTCAAGTGGCTTAACATTGCTCTACATTTGTAGCATTATCCAAATGTAGGTTTCTTATGGAATAACATTTTTGTGGGTGTTTTTACAGTGTGAGAGTATCAAATGAACTTGGAGCTGGTAATGCAAGTCTTGCAAAATTTTCGGTAGTGGTTGTTTCCATCACCTCAGTAGCTATTGGAATTGTTTGCATGGTGGTTGTGTTTGCCACAAAAGATTCTTTCCCTTACCTTTTCACCAATAGTGAACCAGTTGCTAAGGAAACTACAAGACTCACAATTTTGCTTGGATTTACAGTTCTCCTAAACAGCCTTCAACCAGTCTTGTCCGGTAATAACATAGAACAGGGAGTTGTATTTTTCCGTCTTTCAGATGTTTATTAACACCATTTCTTAATCCTCAAGTTTTTGTTGTTAATTAGGGGTTGCTATTGGAGCTGGATGGCAAGCTTTAGTAGCATATATCAACATTGGATGTTATTACATTGTGGGATTGCCTGTTGGCTATCTCTTGGGATTCACGTTCAATATTGGAGTCATGGTAAATTGCTATGCTTTCTTTTCCGTAGTTTAGGAAATCCTATGCAGAAATATTACACTACGTTTATTGGTATAGCTCTTGTAATTAGCAGAAGCTACATCAATCAGTATATAGTTACACCTCCTGCATAGAGAGAAGAGAACTCTAGTTGCGTTGCAAGTTTGCAACTTGCACAGTCTTGCCCTTTTAATTAAAAAAAATAATCCATGTGTCTCATATATTCTGGATGCTATTTACTTATCCTGAATTGCAGGGAATATGGGGTGGGATGATTGGAGGAATCGCTCTGCAGACGGCAATCTTGGTAGTAGTCACTTCACTAACCAACTGGAAAACAGAGGTCAGTATTTCTCCTACCCTCGTCTTCTCTTATTAACTACTCTCTCGATCCCAAAATGAATGCCCAAAAAAAAAAATTCAAATTTGCTCTTGATCGAGAGCAATTTTGAAATGTTTATTGACATTCAATTTGGGAAGGAGGGAGTATTACGCTCCAAACAGTCCCCTAGCCAGCTTATAATTTCCGTTAAATTGTATCAATAACATCTGCCACCATTTATTTCCAGGCTGATCAAGCTGAGAGCCGTGTGAGGAGATGGGGAGGAGCAATTGCAGCTGAATGACTTGAAATATATCTGACACACGCCAGTTTTGACCAAGACCTCCCTATTTAAGAAATAACACGGCCATTTAGTAGTCGGTTATCACTGTTGTAGTATGAGGTAGGAATGGATAATATAATACCATCACACATTCATACACATAAAACTGCTTCAAAAACTCAACTAAGCAAGTTATGATTAGAAATCAGTTATTGATTTGCTGGTATTATCTTCACCTAGCTTAGGCTCTTATGGAGCTTTTAGTTTGTCGGGTGATTGGACAGCATGTATTTGTGACATAATTATTCAATTTTTGTTGTGTTTACGGTCGATTTTGAAAGCGTCTTCAGTTGTTCTTGGTATTCGTGGTGCTTGTTGCGTACTTTCTTCGTTCCAAAATAAAATAAAATCAATTTATTTTTAAAAATATTGTTGATCAAGAGCAAAATTAAAAAACTTTTGATTATTCCCCAAAAAATTGTGTGCCCAGTGAATATACTTCCTTCGCCCCATTTTTAAGAACATATTTTTCCATTACATCTACTTAAAATGACTTCTGATAATATTTTTTATTATTGGTAAGAAGGATGTAAATAAAAATACAAAAATAAAATAAAAATATGTATTATGATTTTATTTTCTTCTTCTAGTAACTAGTATAAATGGCACAAGTGGAATATCTGTTTTTTTGGGGCATTTACCAAAAACTACTTTTGAAATATGAATAACAACAACAACAACAAAGCTTTAGTCCCAAAATAATTTGGGGTCAATTGCTGTGAATCGCTCATATGTAAATCGTGAAAAAAAATTAAAAAAAAAATAAATAAAAAAAATCAACCCCCACATGGGTTTTTGCCCTCCACTCCTGCCTCTTCAACACCATACTTTCATCCACTCCAAGTAAACTCATATCATTTTCAATCACTCTAATTCAAATTTGTTTGGGTCTTCCCCTACCTCTGGCCATTTTATCATTTTCCCACTGTTCCGGCCTTCTAACCGGTGCATTACTCGGTCTCCTTCTCACATGCCCAAACCACCTTAGACGATTTTCCCTCATTTTATCCTCAATGGATGCAACTCCTACTTTACCTCTGATCACCTCATTTTCCAATCGATCATTTCTTGTATGACCGCACATCCATCGAAGCATGCGCATCTCCGCCACATTCATCTTATTCACGTGACACTGTTTCACAACCCAACATTCGATGCCGTAAAGCAGTACTTTTGAATTATGAATATTATAAAAAAATTCATACAAGTTGGATATTACAAAACACTCTTTAAATATTAAAAAAAAAATACTTTTTTTCCGTTTATCTGTCAAACAATTTATAAATGCATTTATCAATGTAAAATGCATTTGTCAGTTGTTTAACAAAAAAATCAAGCACAAAATACTATTTAAAAAACTGATAAATGAATTTATTAGTTATAAACAACTGATAAATGCATTTTATATTGATAAATGCATTTATCAGTTGTTTTCACTTAAAATGCAAAAAAAAAAAAAATAGTTTTTTGTAATATCACATCTTACATAAATTTTTTTGTAAATAACATTTTTTTTGAGATAGTTTATGGTAAAAACTTGTTATTTTGGAATAGAGGGAGGGAATAAAATGAAAGAAAGAAAGAGAACAAGGACCTCGATAGGAATTATACAAAATAAAGTGGGTGTTTTTGCAACTAGAGGTATCATTATCCGATGCTTGGCTTCCACCCGCACAAAGCCCACACTGCCAACGAACATTTTCAATCCTCTTCATTCCGCCATAGCCGAGACTGAGAAAGAGCTTCACAAACAATGGCTATCTCCATTTCTTCTCTCACATCATCCTTCACTTCCATGTCTCTCTCCTCCCAAATCTCTCAAAAACCACACACCTTCTCACTTTCCCTATCAACAATCTCTCCTCTCTCCCGCGTTGTCAAACCCCACCGCCTCTCCGTCGTCGCCTCCTCCGCCACTCTTGAGGTGGCCGATGATGCTCCCTCCAACGTTTCGGAGATCGATAATATCGAGAAGTACGTCAAGTCCAGGCTTATTGGCGGTTTCGCTGCTCAGACGTTTATGGGAACCGGTCGTCGGAAAGCTGCAATTGCTCGTGTCGTGCTTATGGAAGGTACCGGAAAGGTCATCATCAATTATCGTGACGCCAAGGTACCTTATCCTATCAATATCTCTTTTCTAATTAGAGTATATCATTCTACTGGATTGTAATGTACTTCATCTGTACACATACTTCTCAAAGCTAATTTGACTATTTTTTCCTGGATTTTTATTTATGCTTATTTAGTTCATAACATAAGGTTAGACTCGGATACAATTTAGTGCAAATTTAGTACTCCTTCCGTTCTGATGAGCCCGGATCTACTGGACCGGGCCCGCGCTCGGTCTAGTCCAAGGAACCAGTTACGTGGCAGTTCCTAGACCGCTGGAGGGAAGACCGCGGACAAATAGGCCCTTGTGGTCAAGACCGTGTCCCTCCTCGCATCGTCCCCGTCGAGGACCATTGGAACCACCTTTCATTTGGATCCGTGCCCGCATGAGTCATGCCCGCATCAACCGTGCTCGCGTCATATATCTTTGACCGCGGGCACAACGATTGACCGCGGGCACATGCTTTCCCGGTTAATGTCAAGCCTTGCGAGCAAGTTAGCTTACCGGCTCGACAGCCACTTGCCGCTCCCCATCACGCATTCAATGCGGCTCGGTCCGGCGCCTACTATTCCATTTAATGCAATAAGCCGGCTACACGGCTCATGTCACTTTCGGCCATGTCCCTGGACGATACCAATGTTCCCTCCCCGACAGACCCAATTAGTCTGCGGACACGCAGAATGGGTCAAATACCAAAGTGCCCCTAGAAATTTGATCTCATTGCTTACCTCAACAAGCACCATGACATTGCCTATAAATAGAAGGCCTTTACCCCCTTGGGCAAGGTAAGTTCCATATACAATTGAGTAAGCTCTTTTACTCTCTCTAAACCTAAACACACACACACTCTAAAGGTATTCAAAGCCTTATTTCTCGCATTCTTACTCACACCCGAGGGCCTCGAGTTGGAGTAACATCCAACTTCGACCTTAACGGTGCTTGTTTGTGTTGTGATCTAGGTGCATAAAACCACCAAATATATCCTAGCCAGATATCCTCGAACCGCCTCCCGACCCCGAAAGCCGTGGCGTCATCAAGGGTTCCATTGCACGGAAACCGACTTTCTTTCGTTTTCTCGTTAAAAATCTTTTGTTTTCAAGGCACCTCACGTGTCCTAAACAAATCCAAAGGCCGAAAGGCTCTTCTTTTTACATCAATAAAGTTTTTCCCGTTTAAAACTTTTGTTTTCGTACGCACCTTGTAGCCTAAACAACCGACCGCCAAAAGACACTTCTTTCAGCTTATTTTCATCTTTCGAGACATGTCTCAAATTTTGAAAAATGTCGGTCATTCGACCCTAGAGGAGGAGAACCAAGACGAACCTCCCACATCAATAGGGAAAGGCAAACCAACTCTGTTTTCAATGTAATGGGGGCCCATTCTCAACCTCAAAATCCCCACCAACGAGTTCTACACCGGTTAACCGAGGAAGCCCGTCCGAGAAAGCCCAAGCCCTACTAAACACTAGCCCAAAACTCCCCAAGCTCACATGAAAAACACCAATCTAACCACCCCACTTTCCCTTAACAAATCCCGAGAAGAAAGGAAATCCTAGCCTCCAAGTCCAAACCGGTCGCGGAGGCCAGCGGCCATCAAAGACGCGGAGATGGAAATGTTTGAAATAGAGGCCAACGGAGGGCTACAGCTTCCCTCAAGGGTCACAAAGGTTCTCCCAACGAGCTCCCGCTAACTCGCTCGCTAGTCAAGCCGCTGGGGCAAACCGGCGACCTAGCCTCGAGCGGACAAATGGGCCAAACGGAGCGTGGCGCATGTAGATGATAGCGAGGAAATGGGGAAGAGGCACACCAAATCGCCGTGCGAAGTCCAAAGCTGCACCCTCGCTCCGCCAAGGAGAAGGCCGTGGCTCCACGAGCTAAAAAGCAAAAGGTTGATGATCGTAACCCCGAGTTTGTGGAATTCATGCAGTAAGATGCGGGAAACCCATCGAAGGTCGCCCGTAAGTGTGGCCGCACCTACGGACGCCTTCGCCGATAAAATTGCGCGGCACCGATCCGTAAGGGCAAACCCCTGTACGGACACCTACATGACGGATCCAAAATGCCAAGAGTCATATGGGAAGATTTGAGGGCCGATGGCTTTATTCTCCGCGGATGAGTCGCCGATGTGCAAAGCTGTCGCGACCTTCACCGGCAAGGCCCTATCTTCGATGCTAGCCCTCAAGCCCCGCCAGATCCAAATATTCGCCCGCCCGTAGTCCTCTTCCTCAATGCCTTTGCCGGAGCAGCGTGCCCGCTGCACCAAAGACAGATATTGTCCGTGTCAAGGTGCACCAAACGAGCCTACAAAAGATTATATATCCCGGTTCAGAAGGTGAGCGAGGAGATCGTGGACCTGGACGAGGGAGATATCGTACTATGTTGAGGGCGGCCTCGCCTCCTCCTTCCTCAAAATGAATTTTGCCTCCAAAGAAACCTAAATCAGGAGGAAATGTACGAAAGGGCCTCGGCCATCGCTCCGCCGAAGAGCCTAGCTGTGCCCGCTCCCGAGCTTCGCGAAAGAAAGAATAAGCCAAGTCCGTGAGACCACCCTGCAGCCTCGCTCATACCAATAATCGTGGCAAAACAGAGGCCGGATCGTAAAGGCTCAAAAAGGCCGTGGCCGAAACAAGCTTACACAGAGCTCACCGACCCAAGGGTGGTGATCATGAGAGCCTCAGACTTTCTCGCTCCTCCCCCATGCTTCGAAAGCCAAATGAGAGGAGTAGACTTAAATTCTCGTGAGTTTCACAACGACCACGGCACGGAATCGAGGATCGTTTCCACCAAGCGAGTAATCCAAACAGAAAATCAATAACTGGGAGCTAACCAAGCGGGTTATGGAAACAATACCGCCCCCAATAACAATGATCGCAAGCGGGCACGACATACGCGGGGACCGCACAGTAAATGAAAGAGATAATAATGATGACGATTTTGGGGACTATGACATTAACTTCATCGGGAGGAACCTCCTCTAAGAGGCAAATGTCCCTCCAAATTCGGACATTAGAGAAGGTTTTCTCCATCCCCGCCCGGCCCCGAGGAAGAGCAGAAATCGGGTTCAAAAGGAGCGAACTTGCCTCCACCCTTTTTCATTCCACACGCCCACTCACCCTCGTAATGAGAATCAACCGGCAAACATAGCCGCAAGGTTGGTAGATACCGGAGCCGCCCGCGACATACTCTATTACCACACTTTGATTGGAATGAGAATGACTAAGCACATCTCACTCCATACGCGGGCATGCTCGAAGGCTTCACAAACCACGCCGTAAGTGGTAAAGGGACGATTGTGTTTCGACGTAGCTATCGGGGAAAACCCACGCAGAAGACGGCCAAGATAACTTTCATGGTGGTCGATCTTCCTTCCCAATACAATGCCATTCTCACAGAATCGTCAGCCGAACTGGGAATAGCCAAGGCCCGTCCCCACCAAAGTGGTGAAATTTAACACCCCGGCGGGGTTGCTACCATCAAGAACCAGCCTCGAGATTCCTCCGAGCACCGGAGGAAAAAAGGAAAGAACAGAAGACTGCACATCCCGCCCGCAGACAGAGGGCGAGGACAAAATGATAGAGGGAAAGTGGCGAGGACAAGTCAAAAAGGGGAAAGCTCGCACTCCCGCCGCCACCCGTACCGATTGGCATGCTTTCTTTCCATTCCACAAAGGTGGAGCTCAAGATGAGCGTAAAATCAAAGCGCTGGGCCGCCCGCTGAGGAGGTTATATTGATCGAGGAATAGAGGGGGAAATTGACCGTGATATCATATATTCAATGGCAACACCGACCGAAGCTCGTGTCAACCCCCCAACTATTGTCATCGACTCCCCGCACAATCGTGAAATCGCCGACCTTCAACCTAACGACGAGCTCGAGGAGGTGGTAATCAATCCCCACTTCCCCGAGCAAACAAGCTAAGGTCAATGGCCGGAAATTCACAAATGAGGAAAGAAGGATACTTATTGAGTTCCTTAGAGCAAATTGCGATGTGTTCGCTGAGGGCGGAAGATACGCAAGGCATCGCCGAGGACGTGATCCTCCATAAAATCAACGATGACCCCTCCTTCAAAAACATTCACCGTAAATCCGTATATTTCTCCCTGAGAAAGAGATTGCCATCAAGGAAGAGGGTGGAAAAGTTGCTAAAAGCTGGGATAATAAAGGAGATTTCCTACCCCAAATGGCCGGCCAACGTGGTCACGGTTAAGAAATCCAACGGCAAATGGAGGATGTGCGTTGATTTCACCGATCTCAACAAGGCATGCCCCAAAGATTGCTTCCTCTTCCTCGCATGTACGTATTGGTGGATTCTATAGCCTGGACACGTAGTTCTAAGCTTCATCGATGCCTACTCCGCTACCACCGCATCCATGGCTCCCGAAGATGTCCGCTCCGTAGCCTTCATTGCCGCGGCAAGACATACCGCTACACTATGATGCCCTTTGGGCTAAAGAATGCAGGAGCCACATATCGCCGCACGGTCAATCTGGGTCTTTAAAAACCAACTAGGCGTAAACTGAGGCCTACATCGACGACACGGTCATAAAAACTAAGGAAAACTCCCACGAGCTCGATGTGGAGGAAACCTTCAAAAACTTGCGCCATAACAAAGATGAAGTTAAACCCCTTAAGTGCGCTGGTCAAGGCGGGCAAGTTCCTGATTCATGGTCAACCAAAGAGGGATAGAGGCTAATCCGTAGAAAATCCAGCCCTATTAGACACGAAACCTCCCGCCCGCGTGAAGGATGTACAAAACTCAATCTGGCCGCATCACCGCACTTCGTCGCTTTATCTCGCGGTCACAGAGAGATGCCTCCCCTTCTTCAAAACTCTCAAAGGGGGGAAGAGAGCCGATGAATTTACATGGAGCACCGAGCGCCATCAGCCAAGAAGTCAAGACATACCCTGGGCACCACCTCTACTCAAAGCATGCCGCCTGAGAAGAGCTCTTTCTCGTATTTAGTCACATCGATCCGGGCAAGAGCAATGTTTCTTGTAAGGGAGGAGAATAACTCCCAAAACCAGCTTTATTATGTAAGTAAGGCACCGTCCGCCGTAGAAGGGCGTTATCTTAATATAGAAAAGTTAGCTTACGCCTTGCCAGATCCGCCGAAAATTAAGAGCCTACTTTTCGCACATCCTATAACCGTACTAACCGAGGCCCCGCTTAGAAAGGTTTTACATAAACCGTAGTCCCTGGGAGAATGCTAGCTTGGTCTATGAGCTCACCGAGTTCCGCATCACCTACTCCCGAGAAAGACAATCAAAGCGCAGCCTTAGTTGATTTTGTAGTAGAATCATCATTCAAATTAGCTGACAAATGACCTCGGAAAAGAAAGCGAGCGTAATCGAAGATGACCCAAAAGCCCGAGCACGTAAATTGTTCAACCAAGGGAGCGTCCGTAAGAGGTATGGACTTTATATGTGGACGGCTCCGCGAGCAAGTTAATCAAATGAGCGGGCATACTTCGATTGCACCCGCTGGGAGAAATTCATGAGGGCCTCGAGATTCAAGTTCGAGGCATCAAACAATCAGCCGAATATGAAGCGATTATAGCGGGCATGGAATTGGCAAGAGACTTGGGAGTTCGTAATATTGAGATCAATAGTGACTCTCAAATTTCATAGTTAATCAAATTAGGGGGAGTACGATACTATCAACCCAAGACTAACTCGCATCGCGACCTCGCAAAACCCTCATCAAAAATTTCACTTACTATGAACCGAACCAAGTCATGAGAGAGGACAATGTGGAAGCCGACCTCCTCTCAAGAATAACCGAGCAAGAAATTGGTGAGTTGGAGACAAATTGCCGATTGAATTCACTGAGAGACTCCGCTATAGATCGAATACGTATAAACAATATCGAGGATCAAGTAAGTGGACTCGGGTGGATGAAATGAAGGATTACATCGAGAAGCAATCCCTCCCCGAGGACCCAAGAAAGGCTAGAGCCATCGTAACGGTGTCCGCGAAATACCTCGTCCTCGATGGGGTGCTTTTTCGGCGATCATTCACCAAGCCTTTACTAAGATGTGTTAAAACTCACATGGTCACCAACTTACTCTATGAGGTTCATGAAGGAGTTTGTGGCGGACATCCAGTGCTCGCACCCTCTCGTACAAGATCAAATTCCAAGGATTCTTTTCGCCCACAATGAGAAGGGATGCGCAGGAGTATGTTAGAAAATGTGATAAGTGCCAGAGATTTGCGGACATCCCTAGACTACCATCAACAGAGCAAACTTTCGTAGTACCATCGCGGCCGTTTGATACGCTGGGGATAGATCTTATCGACCATTTCCAATCGCTAGAGGAAGCATCAAGTATGCCGTGGTGGCCGTGGATTATTTTACCAAGTGGACGGAAGCAAAGGGCTTCGCCACTATTTCCGAGGATAACACTATCGCTTTGTCCACGACCACATCTATTGTCGATTCGGGGTTCCCCGAGCAATAATTTCGTATAATGGCACCCAATTCTCCGCAAAATTCACCGCCGAATGTGCGAGAATGAAGGTGCAACACCGTAAGTCCGCAGCTGCCTATCCTCGTGGAAATGGTCAAGCCGAGGCCGCGAACAAGCTAGTCCTAACCGCCTTAAAGAAAAATTTGGAAGCGGCGAGGAGGACGTTGGTCGGACGAGCTCCGCATCGCATTATGGGTTGTCCGCACCACAATAAGAAATTCAACAGAGAAACTCCCTTCTCGCTCACGTACGGGTCGAGGCAATGGCTCCACTGAGGTAGCCCTACCTCGTACGAGTCACATACTTCGACGAGTCTCAAAACGAGGCAAATGTAAGGTGTGACTGACGATCTCGAAGGAAAGAGAATGCGGCACATGAAAAAATGGTGAACTACAAACAGAAAGCGAAGAAGCACCATGATAAAAGAGTAAATAAGAGGAGTTTTTCGCTGAGACCGGGTACTCGTAAGCGTAGAGGTCCAAGTGGACCCAACCTGGTTTCAACAAGCCGTCCCCGAAATGGGAAGGTCCATATGAGGTCACAAAGATAGTCAAAGAGGGCACCTATATGTTGCGACCAAAAGAGGGAGTAAGAGCTTAAGCACGCCCGGAATAGCGACCACCTTAAGAGATACTTCTTTTAAAGTCTTTGTAATTTTTGGAAGGAGTATAGACTATATATATATAAGTGAGAGGTTATCATCATATTTTGATGCAAAAATCAATTCCCACCAAATTTCAAAAGCTAAGGCGGATGCCCGCGTGCGGATGCCAGGTGAGTTCAAGAGCCAACATACGAGCTCCTACTTACCGATGCGCAAAGATCTAAGGATCCGCATGCCTATATACGTACAAAGATCCATTACGATCCGTACTATGATCGCGGGAGGACTCTCTCCGCTCGCGTGACACCACCAAAAATAAGTGGATATAGATGAACGTAGGTACAAAGGCCACGATGCCCGTGCCTACGGACTCTAGCTGGGACAATGACCAAGTCCGACCCACTAATTGCGCGAAGGACCTCGTTAGGGCCGTTACTCGCACGCCTCGTATGTGACAAAGGCCTACATATAAGCCCGTTCACCGTATCGCCACGAGACCCTCACGAAAACCCTAGTGGAGTTTTGAATAAAGCGGTCAAATAAGCGAGAACCTCCAATAAGTGGGATACAGATGCCAGTGGTTAAAGGGCCTCTATGCTAAAATATGCTCCTACCTTCGTCATACGGACAATAGCCTCACGGCCACCTTCTCGCATGCCCTATGAAAGTATGCTTGCCTTGCTACTTTGACTTACACCACACCGCAAGGCCGGGAATAAGTGTAAATGGACGAGAGTGATCAAACTAGTTTAACAAAGCCAAACAGACAAACGAGGTTAAGGCCTCAAAGTTTGCCACAAGGCTAAACAAACGCGATCATGTAAGAATAAGGTCGACTCTCACAAAAACCTAGGGTTTTGAATAAAGAGTTAGGAAAACTCAAAAATGCGGCAAAGGGCCTACTAAGCCGCCGCCCGCGTAAGGAGAGTATAAAGTTAATTGCAAGTCAAAAACGCCGGAAAAGTAATAGGCAAGAATGCAAGTATTAAGGTGCTCGAAAATTGCCAAACTACTCAAAATAGCCTACGAGACAAGCAATTAAGATAAAAGTAAAGGAGCCAAGTCGAGAAAAATGCTTCTATTTATGATAAGAAAGTATTTACAAATTCCTACACTATTACAAAAGAGATCCTAGTCTACTACAACAAGAAAAAACAAAAATCCTATACTAAGTGGAGCATTCTCCTTGGGCTCCTCGGTGGCCGCTCCATCCGGTGCCCGCTTCGGCTCCTCGGTGCCGCACCCCCGCGCCCGCTTCGAGTCCGGAGTTTGGGAAGGCAGGCCGGTCTCCTGAGTCACCTCAGGTGGTAGGAGCAGACTGTTGCTCGGCGGAGGCCGGAGCCGGAGCCGCCCGCCGGGAATAGATCTCCAAGGCCGGCCCCCGAAGAACCCGAGCCGTGGCATCCCCCAAGGATAAAGTGGTTGTCCCCGGGCGCAGAGCATCCGCTCGGCGATCACCCAAGTGGCGCCACTTCGCCACGTGAGGCGCAGAGGCCGCGCGCAGAGAGATCCAAACCTCGACCTCTTCCTCTGGACAGAGGAACTAGCGCACGCCCGGCACACACTCCGCGTCGCAGCAACCAGTGAGCCGATTACGGCCAACCGCCGCACGGAGAACATGCCCGCGCCGCGAAGTTCCGGATTCGTGTCCGACACCCGCCTCATACCGGGCCAAGCACTCCGCGTGAACCGGTCGAGTTCTTATACTCCTCGACAGCCTTCTTCGCGAGTCTCGCCAAAGATCCTCTCCCTCTCCACTCAAACCGCGTAAGGGTAGCAGCCTGAGAGCTCATCCGCCTTAGCCTCCGTGAGCTTTGACCGACTCCTCCGCAGCCTCCCTGTTGCGAGCTCTTCATTTCTTTGCTCAAGCTTGCTCTTCGTGCCCGCGGAGCTCATCCCGCCGACCCTTTCGCCTTTTCTAGGCTCTTCTCCACCTCGGTCACCCGCTCCCGGAAGCCCTTCAGATCGGACTCCTTGGTCGCGAACTCCTTTTCCTTCGCATCCAGAGGGAGCTCGTAGTACCCACCTTCTCCCGGGCTCGCTCCAGCTCGCGGAGTTTGCCCGCCATGTCCTCGTGTTCCGGGCAAGCTCACGGACAGCCGTCACAAGTCTCCCTGAGCCTCATGGCCTTGTTGCCCACCCGCGAGGAAGAAAGTCGAATTAGGTGGAAAATCAAAGGCTAAGTGAGGAAGCCTAAGAAAGGTCCCTACCTCGCAAGTGGCAACCCCAATATCCCCCATCAAGGCCGACGGGTTCTCCTTCTCGCCCACCTCGCGGTAGAAATCAGGCAAAAAGCCCGTTGATCGCCCCAATGCCCACGCAGAATTTTGGGAGGACCGGCATATAAGTCTACCCCAGAATGGCGGGCACATCCCCCACCTGCTTCCTTTTCTCCCATGCCTCCTCGCGGGTGGCCAAGGAGGAGATCGGGTAGGCCACCGAGCATATTGTCCCCGCGGCGGAGGGAGCAGTGGTAGAAATAGTGGCAAGGCGACGGGAGAGCTACGGGTAGAGGTATCCCCCACTTTCGGGTCTTGGAGGACCTCTCCCCATGCGCCGAGATCCGCATCTCTCTCGAGTCTCTTCTTGGATTGCTCACCCGGTTATGCCCGGAGGCACAAGTGCGGCCGGAGATGATGCCGGAGAGCGTGGGTGGAGGAGGACCCCGGGAGGTGGAGGCGGGTTCCCGGTTTTGAATAATTACGGGAGCGAGTAGAGTGTCCCCGCTTTTCGCTCGCACAGAGATCTTGTCTTTGGTGGGGACCTCCCATCTCATTCTCGCTCTTCGTGGCGCCTTCCTTGTGGCCTTCATGTTCTGGCCTTCAAAAGCAAAGACTTTAGAGGAGGAGCCATCGAAATTGTACACCTCTGGATCTACTCGAGGGAAAGAAAAATGGTTAGCAAAGCGCTCAAAAATCAAAAGCAAAGTAAATTGGCAAACAAGCCATAAAGGAATCGGAGACCAATTATTTCGGGAGGATCGCACTCCGCGCCCAAAGATGTGTCTTACAATCCGCCTCGAACCGGTAATGTTCGTGCACCCGCCAATCGTGGTCGCGGGCAAAGGCTCTATCACTACTCAGGGGCATGTGGGCGCCCTCCTGCGAGGAGCCACCCCGAGTAGATCGCAGGGTTCATCTTCCACTATGGCGCCCACGTCATATACGGGCTCCTCCCCGCCGTCCAAGTAGAGGGCCGATGCCTCTCTACGGCAAAGCGCAGCCGCATCGGCCGAGGAAGGGTCCGGATATTTGCTAGCGGCCACCTTCATAGGGACGGGCCGGAAGGTTTGGAAAAGGGCCATCCGAATCTAGACTCAATCACCGTGATGTCCCTCTCGGGTTCCATCGGGTCAAACTTGTTGGAGGGAGGAGCAGAAGGTCCTGGTGGAGTAGTTCCTAGCCTTCGTGCTCGAATGCCGCGGAGAATTTGGTTCTCGATAGTAGGCGTAGAGCCGCCTGCAGGGTAGGTTCATAGCCCATGAATCTACACACAAGAATGAAGGAGACAATGGCCCTGATGGCATTGGGAGTCAAAGTGCGTAGGCGGGCAAAAGGTGAATCAACTCCCGTAAAGAAATAAAAGAAAGTGGTCCAGGGCGGCCTCAATCCGTTCTCAAACCGGGGCCCCATAAAAACGCAGCCCTATTGTCCTCGCGAACATCGCCATCGTCTCTCGGCCGCAGCTTGTCCTTATTCTTCAAATGTATATGTCCTAAAGTGCGGACACGGTAGGCGTTGCGGTCCACATTGTAAACCTCGTAAATGTCCTCCTCCCGATCAACGATGGTGGCCACCTCCTTGGCCTTCTTACGGCCACGACCGGGATTCACATCCCTAGCCGGCCTCGCCTTTGTTCGGGCAGTGGCCACAATCTCTTCCTCCTCCTGAGTCGAGCTCTCGAAGGCATCCACTATATCGTGGTCTCAGCCGCCTTCTTCGAGGTCCCCGCCGCCCTCCTATCCCCCTCTCCGTGGTCATCTTCTTCGGTCTCCGAGCTCGAGGAGCCAAAGAGACCTGGGGTCATCACGGCGTGGCCACCTCCGATTCAACTTCACCAGCCTGGCCACCTCAAAATCAAGGGGGTCAAGTTCCTCGCCGTCGCCACCAATTGTCCCCGCCCTGTGGGCCGCGGGCACAACGGGGGAAAGATGGTACTCGGGGGCGTAACATCTAAAGGGTCACTCAGTGGTCCCCGCTCTGCCCGCGAACCGCTTGATTGGTCGAGTCCATTAGTTCACACTTTTCCTGGGCCACAAACTACTTCGGGGACGCGAATCGCTCTCCTCACTAGTTCAACGGGCGTTCGAGCCGAGCCTCTCTCGCGGGAAACCCGCACAAAACCCCCATCACAAAATTTCTCACCACCGGTATCCCCCAACACCAAAACATCACCGTTCCTTTTTACCCTTTTATCCTTGGCCTCCCACAACCGGGGTGGGACAAAAGGCCCCCATCGGGATTTTTCGCAGTAAATACCGGAAGCACTCAAGGGATAATCTAAGCCACCCACGGCCTACCTTCCTAAAAATCCCCCGTCCGTTTACAAACAAAGAACAGATCTGGAGTGCTCCCATCTCCTAACTCTATGGGACGGCGGGGTCCAAACTCTCGAGTGCTCATTGTTCGAAACCAGAAAAGAAAAATAGAGGGAGATGAAGAAGAAAAAGCACCTAACATTACTTACGAGAGAAAGATTGAGAGGTGGATTCGGAAAACGGTTGCACGTAATTCGCAAAGAAGAAATTTCTCTCTCTAAAGCTCTTTGAATATTTGGAAACGGTAAAAGTGTTTGGGGTTTAAGGGTTTGGTATTTATAAGGCCTACCTATACGGGTTAACCCGTTAACCCGTATTAATTAGCCCACAAATCCAACCTCGGACCATGAACCGTTTCCAACGTTTGAAAATTCGAAAAATTAAATACCTTTTGCATTTATTGCCCCCCTTGGATGAGCGACACGTACCCCTGACGTACCACTAACCCGTCTTTTCATCTGCCAAGGGGCCCACCTGTTAACCGGGAGGCACGCCATGCACGGGACCCCGTGTCACTCACTGGTGCCTCCCGAACGTTCCCGCCCACGGGGCCAAGCAACAAACAAGGAAAAACGCTAACACCGGTGCTCGCGCGAGGAGCACCGAGGCACCGAGCTTCTAGTAGCTCCTCACTGCACCATAAATAATCACACTTGGAGCTAGGGGCCATTGATGAGCCCGGATCTACTGGACCGGGCCCGCGCTCGGTCTAGTCCAAGGAACCAGTGACGTGGCAGTTCCTAGACCGCTGGAGGGAAGACCGCGGACAAATAGGCCCTTGTGGTCAAGACCGTGTCCCTCCTCGCATCGTCCCCGTCGAGGACCATTGGAACCCTGCTCGCTGGATCCGTGCCCGCATGAAGTCATGCCCGCATCAACCGTGCTCGCGTCATATATCTTTGACCGCGGGCACAACGATTGACCGCGGCACATGCCGCTTCCCTGCTAATGTCAAGCCTTACCGAGCAAGTTAGCTCGGCTCGACAGCCACTTGCCGGCTCCCCATCACGCATTCAATGCGGCTCAGTCCGGCGCCTACTATTCCATTTAATGCAATAAGCCGGCTACACGGCTCATGTCACTTTCAGCCATGTCCCCCGGATACCAATGTTCCCTCCCCGACAGGACCAATTAGTCATGCGGACACGTGTAGCTGGTCAAATACCAAAGTGCCCCCTAGGGCTGATCTCATTGCTTACCTCAACAAGCACCATGACATTGCCTATAAATAGAAGGCCTTTACCCCCTTGGGCAAGGTAAGTTCCATATACAATTGAGTAAGCTCTTTTACTCTCTAAACCTAAACACACACACACTCTAAAGGTATTCAAAGCCTTATTTCTCAGTATTCTTACTCTCACACCCGAGGGCCTGAGTTGGAGTAACATCCAACTTTGACCTTAACGGTGCTTGTTTGTGTTGTGATCTAGGTGCATAAAACCACCAAATATATCCTAGCCAGATATCCTTGAACCGCTCCTGACCCCGAAAGCTGTGGCGTCATCACGTTCCTAAATGAATGTTTAGTAGCATAAATACATAAAAACCTTATGATCTCACTATATTGCATCATGAGTGTAAGTGCGAATTAGAACTTGTTGTTTGACTAGGGAGGATTAAATAATTTCCCCAAAAATTACAATTCGTTCTGGGACATTTTCTTTAAAAGAAAAAATGGACATTCATTTAGGGACTCTAGCCTCGCCTCTCGCCTTAAAAAGAACATCTCGACCGTCTCTCGCGTTTCACCTTTATTAACTATGTGCAGCCGCACTCTTCTAAAGTTTTACAAGGTCAATGAGAAGGGATGATATGAACACTAGAATGGTTCTTAATGTCATTTTTGAATCATCATGAAGAAGTTATGTCCTTTATTGAAGGAGTTAGATCAGTCTTGATTGGAGTTGGGCACTGTTGACTCAGTTAATGACAACCTAACATTTTGAGACTAGATGCAGCTATGGACCCTCAAATCAGTCCCACACCGAAAAGAAAAATTTAATCAGGGGTTTGCTGGTCCTGTCATAACTTTGAAGTTTGTTGGCAACATATATTTCATGCTTGTTTTCAGATATCATTTCGACTGTGATTGATGGTTTTTTTTCTTTATGCGATGCAGGAATATTTGCAAGGGCATCCATTATGGATTCAATATTGCACAGCCCCTTTAGCAGTCTTGGGATATGAAAAGGATTTTGATGTGTTTGTCAAGGCCCATGGTGGGGGTCTTTCTGGGCAGGCTCAAGCAATCTCCCTTGGTGTAGCTCGAGCATTGCTCAAGATCGATGAAAACTATAGAAAGGCTTTGAAAGTGGAAGGTCTTCTTACCAGAGATTCAAGAGTAGTTGAGAGGAAGAAAGTTGGTCTCAAGAAGGCCAGAAAAGCTCCACAATTCTCCAAGCGTTAAGGTTAGAAACTTGACCATCGTGTTCTGTGTATTGTTCTGGGATGTTCTCTTTGCTCTGTTTGTAATATCTGCTTAAGTTTACCACTGTTTTCTTTATTTTATTTTTATTTTTATTTTTTTTTTATGTTTTGGAAGACGAGTTTTCGTACACTGATGAGCTCATCTTGATTTGTTAGTTTATTAGGTCTAGTGTATTTATTTTGCATGTAATTCTGTGGCATGTTCAAACTGCATGCCATCAATCACTATGCAGCACTTTACCAATCTTTGTGTACGTTGTGATCAGATGCTAAAAAGGCTGCTGTCATTGATATTTCTTACCGGCTTATTCTTCAACTTGTTCTATCTGTCTTTGTCATTACCAGCATCTATTATCTTTCAGTATGCGAACAACTCCTGTTCTTGCCACCCTAACGTTGGGGATTATGTCTTTCATGTAAATACAGATCTATTATTCTTTTTGTCTAACTTCAAAATATTGCATTTTGGATTTGTCATACTTTTGGCAGTGTAAATTTCTTCAGTGGTTCACCTTGGAAGACTAGTTAGTTGCTGAATGACTAGGCTAGAGGTCACGTGGGGGTGGGGTGAGGTGGGGTGTCATGCTATCAACTCCCTTAGGTGGCTGTGTATGGTTGAAGCCTTTTCACCCTTTTTTATATTTTCTAGTTTACCGCTTATCTTAAAACATAATTACTATACAAATCAAATCAGTACCCAAATACTCCCTCTGTCCCATATAGATGTTCTCATTTGCCATTAAACCTCCAAAATTGCCAACCAAGGAATAAGAGGCGGAGAAGAGCAGATGAGAGACAACTAAGGAAGAAGAGAGAATAATAGAGTAAAACTTAAACTCATTAAGATTAGTAATGGAAATGAAAATGAAAATAGGTTGTTCACAATGTACCCGTAGCCTTTCATTCAATATCTTGGGCTGAGCCAGCACTTCTGTACAGTCATTTTTTTCTTCCCCAGAAAGGAAATAGGGTAATTAGAAGCGAATGGTGGATGGCTTAACAAGAGGACTCCCCAAAATATTGAGAGACCTTTTACTAATTACAAACACACACACAAAGGATTTACTTTCAACCTAATTGGTTTCAATTTCAACCAATCGGTTGTTGATAGTCAAGGCCGTGTAATTAATACTTCCAGGTATTGTAAACATTCACTCATTTTTATCCCGGAGCATTTTGATTTCATTTCCCATTTCTCTTTATTCGTTCCCACGTCAATCAGTAGAATGAACACTACAGGCTGAACAATAGGCAGGAACAAAGTTTTACGTAGTGTCTTTTTTCTTTGTGAAAGGTGTAAGTTGACCGAAATGCGCACTAAATACTTTTCGAGAGATCTATCATTATGGGATAGAGGGAATATATATTAACCTGCACCTGCTTAGATCATTTTTCAGAATATCGACTCCAGTCCTAAATAGCAGAATTTTGTTTAAAAATGAAAATTTAATTGTAAACAAGTTAACAATTAAATACTCCCTCCATCTCAAAATTATCTTCCCACTTTTTTTGTCGTTAACACGAAGGTCCTTTGAGCAATAATTTTAGCTTGATTTAATTATCCTAATGAAAATTTAAGACTTGTCAATCCATGCAATTTTTCGACTCATCATGGATCATCCGGAAACAATCTCAATGTGCTTTAATACAGAAGCAAGGTTGCCTACATCCGGGCCCCTTACTCCACCATGGGTGGAAACCTTTGCGGCATTGGTAATGGGGTAATGATGTTCTTGTATTCATTTAGGTACAGAGGGAGTAGAATTTATATGAAGATATCCAATACTATGTGTTATTTGCAGTTGGCCCCCCGTTTGTGTTTGTTACATGGGAAATTCTTGTCTGTGAAAATCTTCTATTTTCAGTTGTTGGTATATGACACAGCAGTAGTTGTTTCGTTGACACTAAAGCGATGGGGAAGAAAACCTAAACCCTCAATTCGGTATTGTTTTGATGCTATTGTTACAAAATACTCCCTCCGTTCCATACGAGAACACACAAATTTTTATTGTGGGTGTCCCATTTAAAAAGGCACACTCTCAAAATGGAATTTTTTAGTACTTCTTTATTCATGGGACTCACTTGTTATACTCACAATAACTGTCCACTAACTATTCTCTACCCCACTTTCTTTCTCCTACATCACTTTTCATACTCACAACATTTAATCCATTATACAATCTCCTTAATTTCTGTGTAATACCAACATTGTGTATTTTCGAATGAACCAACATTGTGTATTTTCGAATGAATTGGAGGGATAGATGCAATGATCAATGCCACATTCAGTGGCGGATCTACACCAAAATATTTGGTGTTGCCTGTTCTTTGCTAAAAAAAAAAAAAAAAAATTGGCGCGAAACTAAAATTCAAAATATTTACGTACTTAAATATAGGCTTCAATACGTCAAACATTACATAAAATAAACACAATTTACATTTGACGTTTCCTATGATTCATTTTTTGAAAATAAGTTAAAATCTCATCCTCACTAATGGTCATGAATACATCCCTTTCTACAAAAGTTACCAAACGGTCATTTAACCATTCATCCCTCATCTTAGAGCTCAAATCGCCCTTCACATGCTTCATAGCTGAAAAGACCCGATCAACACTTTAGTCAATTGATTGTGGATAGATGATTCACATTCCTCCAAAAAATCATTAGGATACAATTGCGTCATTCTCACCAATTTGTCCTCATCAAAAGAAGCAAACAACGAGGAAGGGCTCAAGCATGCCACACATTGTAATAGTTCAGTGCTTTCCACATTAAACCTTTCATAAAGTTCTTTCAATTGCACATCTAAACGAGAGTCTGTTCTTTCTTTTCTTTTCTTTTTGCTCTGTTCTTTTCTTTTTTTAATTGTGTTGACTTCTTCTATTTTTTATTAGCCTAGGTCAACTGGTAAAAATGTTATTGTTTTAGTATTTATTTATTTATTTTTAAATAAAAAGGTCAAATCGACGACGTTTTGCAAAAAAAAAAAATAAATTTGGGTTGCCTGGACAACACCAGGCACCACTGTACATCCGCCCGGGTCTTGAGAAAGTCAAACCCTTTGTTTGGACAGTGAACACAATTGTAGTTTTTCTTTGCTACCGGTTCTTCCATATCTTCATCTTGAAGATTCTCAACCTCTGACATGATGACGATGGGTCCAAAGTAATACGAACGAATGAGCGTAGAAAATCAAGAACGTCTGTCTATTCTATTCACTCTTTAATGTTCTATTGCACGTTAGTTAGTGAAGAAAGACTAACGGGATGGATCGCTTATATAACAACACTAGTAAAAACCCGTGTCCGAGGACACGTGGTATTTTTTTTTTTTTAATATTTTTTATTTAAAAAAAATAAGGGCAAAATGGGAAAGAGACACTTAATGAGGGCAAAATGGGAAAAAAATTTGGCACTATTCATTGTACTGTTCATTGCTGAGTTGGACAGTTGTCATTTATAATATATATATATATTTTTTTTTTTTTTTTAAAAAAAGGGCAAAATGGGAAAGGGACAACTTAGTAAGGGCAAAATGGGGAAAAAATTTTTTGGCACTATTCATTGTACTGTTCATTGCTGAGTTGGACAGTTGCCATTTATAATATAGAAGATTTTTTGCACTATTCATTGTATTGTTCATTGCTGAGTTGGACAGTTGCCATTTATAATATATATATATATATATATATATATATATATATTTTTAAAAAAGGGCAAAATGGGAAAGGGACAACTTAGTGAGGGCAAAATGGAAAAATAATTTGACACTATTCATTGTACTGTTCATTGCTGAGTTGGACAGTTGCCATTTATAATATAGATTTTTTTTATTTAAAAAAAAAGGGCAAAATGGGAAAGGGACAACTTAGTGAGGGCAAAATGGGAAAATTTTTTTTGGCACTATTCATTGTACTGTTCAATGCTGAGTTGGACAGTTGCCATTTATAATATAGATGTTCAATCTGCATAGGGCAAATTGCATGTTAGACTCTGTTTGTTTAGGGGGAAAAAAAATTCGAAAAATATTTTTCCCATTTTTCGGTGTTTGGTAAGCATTGGAAAAATAGAGAAAATATTTTTCGGAGAATATTTTCCCACTTTTCTAAGTAAAATGATTTACGAATTTTTATTAAATAAAACATTTTTCGGAAAATGGCAACACCCTCACACACACACACACCCCCTAACTTTTCATACACCCCACGTTACCCCAATGGCGGATCTACACCAAAAAATTTGGTGTTGCATGTTCTTTGCTAAAAAGAAAAATTGGCGCGAAACTAAAATTCAAAATGCTTACATACTTAAATATAATAGGCTTCAATGCGTCAACATTACATAAAATAAACACAATTTACATTTGACGTTTCCCAGGATTCATCTTTTGAAAATAAGTTAAAATCTCTTCTCACTAATTGTCATGAATACATCCCTTTCTACAAAAGTTACCAAACAGTCATTTAACCATTCATCCCCATCTTAGAGCTCAAATCGCCCTTCACATGCTTCATAGCTGAAAAGACCCGGTCAACACTTTAGCCCATTGATTGCGGATAGATGATTCACATTCCTCCAAAAAATCATTAGGATACAATTGCGTCATTCTCACCAATTTTTCCTCATCAAAAGAAGCAAACAACGAGGAAGGGCTCAAGCATGCCACACATTGTAATAGTTCAGTGCTTTCCACATTAAACCTTTCATAAAGTTCTTTCAATTGCACATCTAAACGAGAGTCTGTTCTTTCTTTTCTTTTTGCTCTGTTCTTTTCTTTTTTTTTTAATTGTGTTGACTTCTTCTATTTTTTATTAGCCTAGGTCAACTGGTCAAAATGTTATTGTTTTACTAATTATTTATTTATTTTTAAATAAAAAGGTCAAATCGATGACGTTTTGCAAAAAAAAAAAAAAAATTGGGTTGCCTGGGCAACACCAGGCACCACTGTACATCCGTCCGGGCCTTGAGAAAGTCAAACCCTTTGTTTGGACAGCGAACACAATTGTAGTTTTTCCTTGCTACCAGTTCTTCTGTATCTTCATCTTGAAGATTCTCAACCTCTGACATGATGACGATGGGTCCAAAGTAATACGAACGAGCGTAGAAAATCAAGAACGTCTGTCTATTCTATTAACTCTTTAATGTTCTATTGCACGTTAGTTAGTGAAGAAAGACTAACGAGATGGATCGCATATATAACAACATGTTCAATCTACATAGGGCAAATTGCATGTTAGACTCTGTTTGTTTAGGGGAAAATATTTTTCGAAAAACGTTTTCCCCATTTTTCGTTGTTTGGTAAGCATCGAAAAAATAGAGAAATTTTTTTTCGGAAAATATTTTCCCACTTTTCTAAGTACAATGATTTACGAATTTTTCTTAAATAAAACATTTTTTGAAAAATGGTAACACCCTCACACACACACCCCCCCTAACTTTTAATACATCCCACGTTACCCCAGTGGCGGATCTACACCAAAAAATTTGGTGTTGCCTGTTCTTTACTAAAAAAAAAAAAATTGGCGCGAAACTAAAATTCAAAATGTTTACATACTTAAATATAATAGGCTTCAATACGTCAACATTACATAAAATAAACACAATTTACATATGACGTTTCCTAGGATTCATCTTTTGAAAATAAGTTAAAATCTCATCCTCACTAATTGTCATGAATACATCCATTTCTACAAAAGTTACCAAACGGTCATTTAACTTTTCATCCCCCATCTTAGAGCTCAAATCGCCCTTCACATGCTTCATAGCTGAAAAGACCCGGTCAACAATTTAGCCAATTGATTGCGGATAGATGATTCACATTCCTCCAAAAAATCGTTAGGATACAATTGCGTCATTCTCACCAATTTGTCCTCATCAAAAGAAGGAAACAACGAGGAAGGGCTCAAGCATGCCACACATTGTAATAGTTCAGTGCTTTCCACATTAAACCTTTCATAAAGTTCTTTCAATTGCACATCTAAACGAGAGTCTGTTCTTTCTTTTCTTTTCTTTTTGCTATGTTCTTTTCTTTTTTTAATTGTGTTGACTTCTATTTTTTATTAGCCTAGGTCAACTGGTCAAAATGTTATTGTTTTAGTATTTATTTATTTATTTTTAAATAAAAAGGTCAAATCGACGACGTTTTGCAAATAAAAAAATAAAAAATTTGGGTAGCCTGGACAACACCAGGCACCACTGTACATCCGCCCGGGCCTCGAGAGAGTCAAACCCTTTGTTTGGACAGTGAACACAATTGTAGTTTTTCCTTGCTATCGGTTCTTCCATATCTTCATCTTGAAGATTCTCAACCTCTGACATGATGACGATGGGTACAAAGTAATATGAACGAACGAGCGTAGAAAATCAAGAACGTCTGTCTATTCTATTCACTCTTTAATGTTTTATTGCATGTTAGTTAGTGAAGAAAGACTAACGGAATGGATCGCTTATATAACAACATGTTCAATCTACATAGGGCAAATTGCATGTTAGACTCTGTTTGTTTAGGGGAAATTATTTTTCGAAAAATATTTTCCCCATTTTTCGGTGTTTGGTAAGCATTGGAAAAATAGAGAAAATATTTTCCGGAAAATATTTTCCCACTTTTCTAAGTAAAATGATTTACGAATTTTTCTTAAATAAAACATTTTTCGAAAAATGGTAACACCCTCACATACATGCCCCCTAACTTTTCATACACACCACGTTACCCCAATGGCGGATCTACACCAAAAATTTGGTGTTGCCTGTTCTTTACTAAAAAAAAATGGTGCGAAACTAAAATTTAAAATGTTTACATACTTAAATATAATAGGCTTCAATGTGTCTACATTACATAAAATAAACACAATTTACATTTGACGTTTTCCAGGATTCATCTTTTGAAAATAAGTTAAAATCTCTTCTCACTAATTGTCATGAATACATCCCTTTCTACAAAAGTTACCAAACAGTCAGGGCTGTAAACGAGTCGAGTTCGAAAAAGTTTTCTGTGTTCTAGCTCGAGCTCGTTTATTTCTTCTCGAGTTCGAGTTTTTCTCGAGTTCGAGTTCGAGTTCAATCGGTGGTTCGAACTCGAGCTCGATCGAGTTCGAGTTGTTTGCGAGCTACTCGCGAGCTTCTCGAGTCGATCTCGATTTCGAGCTTAAACGATCCGAGTTCGAGTTTGATCTTTTTTGGAAACAAATTTTCGAGCTTAACGAGTTTATTTCGAGTTCGAGCTTAACGAGTTTATTTCGAGTTCGAGCTTAACAGTTAATTTTTTAACAGATTTCGTTAACTTTGTATGTAGTATATTAATTTTATTTTTTTTCAATTTTTTTTGGATAAATAAGACTATTTTAGACTTAAGTTTACTACATACATTTTTTGCAAAAAGGTTTATAAAAAAAGTTATGAATTTTGAAAGAAATAGAACTTAACATTTTTTTGAAAAAAGTTAACTTTTATTTTTTTTCAATTTTTTTTTGGATAAGTAAGTCTATTTTAGACTTTTGTTTGCTACATACAATTTTTGCAAAAAGTTATATAAAAAAAGTTATGAATTTTGAAAGAAATAAAACTTAACTTTTTTAAAAGAAATGAAAGTATATAAAAGAAAAAAGGGACGGTACCCTTAAAATTACAAAGAGGAGAACAACCAACCTTACCCTTTTATAAATAATGGGGGACATTTAGTAGACTAGTAGTAGTAGTGGTAGTAGTAGTAGTGGTGGTAGTGGTAGTAGACTAGTAGTGGTAGTAGTGGTAGTAGTGGTAGTAGTGGTGGTAGTGATAGTGGTGGTGGTAGTAGTAGTGGTGGTGGTGGTGGTGATAGTAGTAGTAGTAGTGGTAGTAGTAGTAGTGTTGGTGGTGGTAGTAATGGTGGTAGTGTGGTAGTACTAGTAGTGGTAGTAGTGGTGGTGGTAGTGGTGGTGATAGTTGTAATAGTAGTGGTGGTAGTAGCGGTAGTAGTGGTAGTAGTGGTGGTAGTAATGGTGGTAGTAGTGGTAGTAGTAGTTGTGGTGGTAGTGGTAGTGGTAGTAGTAGTGCTGGTGGTAGTGGTGGTAGTAGTAATAGTAGTGATAGTAGTGGTAGTGATAGTAGTGGTGGTAGTGGTAATAACTTTTTGAAAAAACTTTCCCAACTAAAAAAAGTTCAAAACAGTTTTCTTTATCAAAAAATAATATATATATATATATATATATATATATATATATATATATATATATATATATATATATATATGTGTGTGTGTGTGTGTGTGTGTGTGTGTGTGTGTGTGTGTGAAATAAATGTATAAAATAAAAAATCAAGTTACTGACGAGCTTCACGAGTCGAGTTCGAGTTTGAGTTCGAGTTCGAGTTCGAGCTGATCACAAACAATGAAAAATTCGAGCTTTTATCGAGTTTATCGAGTCGAGTCGAGTTCGAAACGAGCTTTGTCGAGCTCACGAGTCGAGTCTGTTCGACTCGAAAATTTCACGAGTTAAAATTCTTGTTCGAGCTCGAGCTCGAGCTTCAACTCGAGCTCATTCGAGTCGAGTTTTTTCGAGTCGAGCTCGAGTCGAGTTCGAGCAACTCGGTTCGCATAACAGCCCTACAAACAGTCATTTAACCATTCATCTCCCATCTTAGAGCTCAAATCGCCCTTCACATGCTTCATAGCTGAAAAGGCCCGGTCAACACTTTAGCCCATTGATTGCAGATAGATGATTCACATGTTGGAAATTAATTTAACAGCACCACAGATTAAACAAATAATTTAATCAACAGTAGGGGATTTATTGATCAAGTCAAGAACATACCAATTAAGATGCCAATAGCAAAACAACAGCAAGGAAACCGGGATCAGGAAAACAAACAGAAACACGAAAATAAACGATTAGAAAACTTATCGTGATTTGATCGAGTCGCCTTAGGAAGACTGTCCTAAGAGAAAATATTGCCCCCAATTGGTGCAACTCAGGTACAGGCAAATTTCTCCGAGGATAAAACGATCACGGATTATGTACCACAAATCAGCACACAGGTAGGTAATCATCGGCGGTCCTATCTCAGTCGCCTTGAATCTCACGAACGAATCTCTAAGAACAGGGAGTAATCAAACAATGAATTAAAGCAAGAGAATAGTTTTTCTCTTCAATAATGCATTGTCAAAAACGGCTGGAGGAATAATCTATTTATACATGTGGCAAACTAGGGTTTTAAGCCTTAAAAAGACCTAAAAGCTGATCCAATTCGGCCCAGGAAAAACACCAGAATCGACATCAGCGCGGCCGCCCTTGAGACTTGCGCGACCGCGCTAACAGCCAGAAACATTTGGGGAGTTCACGTCAAACAAGCGCGGTCGCCCTTGGCCTTGGCGCGGCCGCTCTCCATGGCAGAACCTCCGACGTGTTTTTCCCGTATGCCAAATTCTATTCAATCCCAAGAAGCTCCAAGGTCATAGGTCTATGGACTTCATACCACATATATCAAAATTCCAACATCACATTCCTCCAAAAATTCATTAGGATACAATTGCGTCATTCTCACCAATTTTTCCTCATCAAAAGAAGCAAACAACGAGGAAGGGCTCAAGCATGCCACACATTGTAATAGTTCAGTGCTTTCCACATTAAACCTTTCATAAAGTTCTTTCAATTGCACATCTAAACGAGAGTCTATTCTTTCTTTTCTTTTTGCTCTGTTCTTTTCTTTTTTTTAATTGTGTTGACTTCTTCTATTTTTTATTAGCATAGGTCAACTGGTCAAAATGTTATTGTTTTACTAATTATTTATTTATTTTTAAATAAAAAGGTCAAATCGATGACGTTTTGCAAAAAAAAAAAAAAAATTGGGTTGCCTGGGCAACACCATGCACCACTATACATCCTCCCGGGCCTTGAGAAAGTCAAACCCTTTGTTTGGACAGTGAACACAATTGTAGTTTTTCCTTGCTACCAGTTCTTCCATATCTTCATCTTGAAGATTCTCAACCTCTTACATGATGACGATGGGTCCAAAGTAATACGAACGAACGAGCGTTGAAAATCAAGAACGTCTGTCTATTCTATTCACTCTTTAATGTTCTATTGCACATTAGTTAGTGAAGAAAGACTAACAAGATGGATCGCTTATATAACAACATGTTCAATCTACATAGGGCAAATTGCATGTTAGACTCTATTTGTTTAGGGGAAAATATTTTTCGAAAAACGTTTTTCCTATTTTTCGGTGTTTGGTAAGCATCGAAAAAATAAAGAAAATGTTTTCCGGAAAATATTTTCCCACTTTTCTAAGTAAAATGATTTACGGATTTTTCTTAAATAAAACATTTTTTGGAAAATGGTAACACCCTCACACACACACACACCCTAACTTTTCATACACCCCACGTTACTCCAGTGGCGGATCTACACCAAAATATTTGGTGTTGCTTGTTCTTTACAAAAAAAAAAATGGCGCGAAACTAAAATTCAAAATGTTTACATACTTAAATATAATAGGCTTCAATACGTCAACATTACATAAAATAAACACAATTTACATTTGACGTTTCCTTGGATTCATCTTTTGAAAATATGTTAAAATCTCATCCTCACTAATTGTCATGAATACATCCCTTTCTACAAAAGTTACCAAACGATCATTTAACCATTCATCCCCCATCTTAGAGCTCAAATCGCCCTTCACATGCTTCATAGCTGAAAAGACCCGCTCAACACTTTAGCCAATTGATTGCGGATAGATGATTCACATTCCTCCAAAAAATCATTAGGATACAATTGCGTCATTCTCACCAATTTGTCCTCATCAAAAGAAGCAAATAACGAGGAAGGGCTCAAGCATGCCACACATTGTAATAGTTCAGTGCTTTCCACATTAAACTTTTCATAAAGTTCTTTCAATTACACATCTAAACGAGAGTCTGTTCTTTCTTTTCTTTTTGCTATGTTCTTTTCTTTTTTTTAATTGTGTTGACTTCTTATATTTTTTATTAGCCTAGGTCAACTGGTGAAAATGTTATTGTTTTAGTATTTATTTATTTATTTATTTTTAAATAAAAAGGTCAAATCGACGACGTTTTGCAAAAAAAAAAAAAAAATTGGGTTGCCTGGGCAACATCAGGCACCACTGTACATCCGCCCGGGCCTTGAGAAAGTCAAACCCTTTGTTTGAACAGTGAACACAATTGTAGTTTTTCCTTGCTACCAGTTCTTCCATATCTTTATCTTGAAGATTCTCAACCTTTGACATGATGGGTCCAAAGTAATACGAACGAACGAGCGTAGAAAATCAAGAATGTCTGTCTATTCTATTCACTCTTTAATGTTCTATTGCACGTTAGTTAGTGAAGAAAGACTAATGGGATGGATCACTTATATAACATGTTCAATCTACATAGGACAAATTGCATGTTAGACTCTGTTTGTTTAGGGAAAAATATTTTTCGAAAAACGTTTTCCCCATTTTTCGGTGTTTTGTAAGCACCGAACAAATAGAGAAAATGTTTTCCGAAAAATATTTTCCCACTTTTCTAAGTAAAATGATTTACGAATTTTTCTTAAATAAAACATTTTTCGAAAAATGGTAACACCCTCACACACACACACCTCCTAACTTTTCATACACCCCACGTTACCCCCGTGGCGGATCTACACCAAAACATTTGGTGTTGTCTGTTCATTACTAAAAAAAAATTGGAGCGAAACTAAAATTCAAAATTTTTACATACTTAAATATAATAGCTTCAATACGTCAACATTACATAAAATAAACACAATTTACATTTGATGTTTCCTAGGATTCATCTTTTGAAAATAAGTTAAAATCTTATCCTCATTAATGGTCATGAATACATCCCTTTCTACAAAAGTTACCAAACGGTCATTTAACCATTCATCCCCCATCTTAGACCTCAAATCGCCCTTCACATGCTTTATAGCTGAAAAGACCCACTCAACACTTTAGCCAATTGATTCCGGATAAATGATTCATATTCCTCCAAAAAATCATTAGGATACAATTGCGTCATCCTCACCAATTTGTCCTCATTAAAAGAAGCAAACAACGACGAAGGACTCAAGCATGCCACACATTGTAATATTTCAGTGATTTCCACATTAAACCTTTCATAAATTTTTTCAATTGCACATCTAAATGAGAGTCTGTTCTTTCTTTTCTTTTTGCTCTGTTCTTTTCTTTTTTTTTAATTGTGTTGACTTCTTCTATTTTTTATTAGCCTAGGTCAACTGGTCAAAAGGTTATTGTATTAGTTTTTTTTTTTTTTTTAAAAAAAGGTCAAAACGACGATGTTTTGCAAAAAAAATAAAAATAAATAAAAATTGGTTGCCTGGGCAACACCAGGCACCACTGTACATCTGCCCCTGCCTTGAGAAAGTCAAATCGTTTGTTTGGATAGTGAACACAATTGTAGTTTTCCTTGCTACCAGTTCTTCCATATCTTCATCTTGAAGATTCATTTAGAGGCATTTACGAAAAACTACTTTAGAAATATGAAAATTACAAAAAAAAAAAAACACATAAGTTCGAAATTACAAAAAAAAATTATTTTTTTTAATCAATTTTCAAACAACTGATAATTTCAGCAGTTGTTCAAACAACTGATAATTTCAATTATCACTTGTTTACAACTGATAACTGAAATTATCAGTTGTTTGAAGCACAAATTACTCTTCAAAGAACTGATAATTTCAGTTATCAGTTGTAATTTGTAAACAACTGATAACTGAAATTATCACTTGTTTGAAAAACTGATAACTGAAATTATAAGTTGTTTAACCAATACTGATAAAAAAAAAGAAAAAAAAGTTATTTTGTAAAAAAAGAAAAAAAAAAGTAGTTTTTTTTATAATTTCCCATCTTACATATTTTTTTTTTTGTAAATGCCATCTTTTTAAGTGAGTTTTTTAGTAATAAACCCAATCATTTACACCCTTAGGCTCTCTACAAATATCATAAGCTTAATCCAAGTATTAACATTTATTACAATGGCAGTTATAAATATATAAGAAATGTAAAAAGAAGGATGACGAAAAAGGGTGTTCGTGCATAAAGTTGCGCTAGCATTTTCGATCTTCCACCTTTTACCTCTCATAGCAATACCCTGGAATGCACAGATGCCTCTACAGGCATAGCTTGGACACTGCCATATATCGGCATTCACAAAATCCCCTACCGAAAAATATTTAACGGTGATAATACTATTATTTAATATCTTCGGGTTATCAATAAATCGTCAACCTAACTTTCCAAGCCATGCTATCATCCTCCACTTATGATTCCACAATGATTGTCGGAAAACAGACGAAAAAAACAAGGCTCCCACAACAGAGAGAATGCAAAGGCCCTCACGGAGGAAAGAATACAATATAACAAACACCATTACAACAATAATCCTCTTCGGCTATTCAAAAACAAAAATGAAAAATTTAAAGATGAAGAACAGAAAATAACTAAATCTGGAAGAGATTCAGTGAGAGATCTCTATCTAAATCTAAATCTAAATTTAAATTTGGATTAAAAGATGGATTAATTGAAAACACTTACAAAATCTATGGAGATATTTGAGAGAAAGGAGGGAGAGAGACGAGAGAGAATTAATGAATATCTTGACATGCAGTTTAACATATACTCCTATACCATTTGTTTGGTAAGCAATAATGACCATCCTATTTCATGCATTTCCATGCATTATGATGGTGCAAAAAACATGGAAAGTAAATAGGAATCCCAATTCTTTTGTACCGAAAGTATAGTGTTCATAATTCCCTGATTGTGTAATGGGTTCTTTAGCATGTGTAATAGTTGGTTTGTTTCCAGAAGTGGTCTTCATCTTTGGGTAGATATATTAGGCAGTAAAACAAACATACACTGTAATATACTCCTCAAAATGATTTTTTTCATTTTTTTTGCCATAATTTTGAGCAATAATTTTAGATTGATTTAATTATCCTATTAAAAAACTAAACCTTGTTATGTATAATATTGTTGATGGTGTATTCATGACAAGTTTTAGATTTCCATTAGTATAATTAAATCAACCTAAAATTAGTGTTCAAAACTCCTTCGTAGTAACGCCCAAAAAAAATGGAAAAATCATTTTGGGAAAGATGGAATATGTCATGATCTTTTTCGATTAACTTTAAATTTCAAAGTTTGATGGGCATGATTCAGGAATAAGAGGTGGTCACAACGGAACCATCAAAAAGGTCAAATAATTGACAATTTTTTGAAAAAGAGAATGTATATATGAACTATACATGTAATCAGTTTCAAAGACAGCATATAGGGTGCAAACTACTCTTCAAATCTGAAGAGTGTAACAATATTCTAATCCGAGCTTTTTCCAACTGGTTAAAAGGCACACCGCGTAACCGTAAATCTTCTTTTTATTCATCTTTGAGAAATTTTGATTTTGTCTAGGGTTTATCTTTTTACGAAGATCTCTTCCTTCTCTTGGGCTCAAAAAGTCAATGAAGTGAAGGTTTTGGTGGATGAAAATATCCTCTCCCTTTTACTCGGATTCTCGAATAACATATACACAAGCACCCAAAAGTCAACTATCAACTTATTTGGGGACGGATGACGTACTAACTTTTTATATATTTTGAAAAATTACCATTTATAATTTGGGATGCTGAAATTAAAAAAAATGAAAAGGCTAATCATTTTTTTAATAGGTTTTTTTTTTAAAAATCATGCATAGGATCGCTTTATAAAAATGAGTTTGGTTCAACTTGCGTGACAATTGTCACTAGGACTTTAGCTCAATAATAGAGTTCTATTGTTGTTGCTCGTTCAACTTTATTTTCATTTTTCTTTTTCTTATAATTCAGTTATGTTTGTTATCTTGATTCTTTATTTTCTAATTTTAATTTTTAAAGTTTGTATTTACAAAAATTAAATTATGAAAATTGAAGTTTAATTTTTGATTCTACAGTTATAGTGATAGTTGCGATGTTATAATTTCTATATTTATTATATGTATACAAAAAAAATTGAGAGAATATATTTACTCACTATTGTGGTTAAGGGAGAATTTAGACGTGATTTTTTTAGAAAGTGCATTATTCACCTCAACTTCTATTTATATAGTGATTGATAAATAGAATATTGATGCTACAAAAATTATGCTTACTGTGGATTATTCAGCTGAGTCTAGAAAAAGGTTGTCCATGACATCAAATCTCCGCAGCAATTTGACAAAATAATACACCGTTAGGGGTGGGGGGTCTTTCCCCCCAAAACCCTCCGGTGTGAGAATCATTATAATGGTCTTTGAAGAAATAAACATTGAATATTTAAAAAGAGAATTTGGGGTTTTTTGGGGAGGAAGAGAGAGAAATTGGGCACCTGATTGTGTCTGCCCCATTCCTAGGAGAAAGTGTTTCCTTTTATACCTAGGATCATAATGGGCCTTTGCCCTAAAACCCATTTGCCAAGTTGGGCCGCCACATAGTCCATTTGCACATTTGGCCCATTTCAGCTTATTTGTTGTTTTGCGCATTTATCCGCTTGGGCTGTCGTAAGCCCATTTCGGCCCATTTGGCCCTTGTATACCATGTTTTTTCATTATCATTTTACTCCCCGATGTTTGATATTTTTCATATATTTGTTATGTCCATTTTCCCCCTTAGGTCTATCGTATTTTTCGGTGACCATTTTTTATGATCACATCATCAGTAGCCCCCGACTCCTTGCTTGGTTATTTATGAGCGAGCGAGGAGTAAATAAGATTTTGACCCCTCTGGATTGATCCTCTTGCTTGATCACAATAAAAGTTTTCACGTACCACTTTATATTCCACTCCGATTATTAAACAGTTCAGGATGTAATCCCATTAGGCAGTTCGAGACGTAGGCCCCCGAGCTAAAAGGTAACGAGTTGCTCTCGATTATCATGTAAGGGATAATGCCATTTGGTCGAGATAACATATACGTTGGTGTGAATAATTTTCTTTAATTTGAGTTGTAGCCATGTGTTGGCGATATGATTACTCCGGATACGTTTTGCCGAGAATCCCCCGAGTTGGGAAATGGGTGGTTGCTCCTCGAACTTCATATGAGTGTTGGCAAAGTTTAGTCGATATAAATATTATAAGCTTGAGATTAGCTGGGTCTTCATGAAATTTCGCCATTTTGACCTTTTTGTATGAAGTTTGAAGGGAATATTTTTCAATTTTTACAAGTTGACAACCAGCCATATTTTGACGAAATGATGTGACTTGTTTTGTTTTTTGAAATTTCTTTTGCTCTTTGATGTCGGTTTGGGCAACATTGTTTTTTAAGATACCAATTTTGTTTTAGCGGGTGCTAAAAACTTTAGCAAACTTGTGTTTGTCTTGATTGGGTGTGTACCCTTTATTCCCCCTTCGAAGGAGTATGGCTTGTCTTTAGACAGCCTTGCTAAAAATGTGCAATTATTTAACAATTTCTCTTGTTTCGTTTGACTCAATGTGCGAGTTGTTTGCAAGGTATCTTGCCTTATTTTTCTTTAGAAAATGTGGCATTTCGCCTAGCCTTTCTCTTTTAAAATGTGGCATTTTGCCAATTTTTTCATTTTAGAAATACGGCATGTCGCCAATTTTTCCGTTTTAGATATGGCATGTCGTCAAACCATTTTCCGTTTAAAAATGGCATTTCGCCAAACTATTTTTGTTTAAATATGGCATTTCGTCAATTTTTTCGTTTAAAATATGCCATTTCACCAAACTCTTTTTCATTAAAATATGGCATTTCGCCAAACCCTTTTTGTTTCTATTTCACTTCTATTCATCTCGCATAGAGATATTACTTGACTTTTTCCAAGCATTCCATTTTATTTTCATTTCCGTTTTATCTCGCATGGAGATATTATTTGGCATATTCCAAGTTTTCCATTTCCATTTCATCTCGTGTGAAGATTTGGCTTGGCATACCGCATAATTGCATACCGCATAGTGCTAAACCACATTTTGCTAACCGTATAGTGCTAATCCGCATTTTGCTAACCTGCATTGTGCCAAACTGCAGTGTGCTATACCGCGTAGTGCTAAATCGCATTTTGCTATACCGCGTAGTGCTAAACTGCATAGTGCTAAACCGCGTTGTGCTAAACCACGTAGTGCTAAACAGCGTAGTGCTAAACCGCATTGTGCTAAACCGCGTAGTGCTAAACTGCGTAGTGCTAAACCGCGTTGTGTTAACCGCGTGGTGCTAAACCGCATTATGCTAAATCGCGTTTTTCTAAACCGCATTGCTAAACCACATTTTGCTGAACCGCGTAGTGCTAAACCGAGTTATGCTAAACCGCATTGTGCTAAACCGCGTTGTGCTAAACCGCGTAGTGCTAAACCGCGTTTTGCTAAACCGCATTGCTAAACCGCATTTTGCTGAACCGCGTATTACTAAACCGCATTTTGCTAAACTGCGTAGTGCTAAACCGCATTTTGCTAAACGACATATGTGCCAAAACCGGCATCTCTCGCCTAGCCTTTAGGCGTGCAACGGCATCGCCTAGCCTTTCGGCTTGCAGCGGCATCGCCTAGCCTTTCGGCGTGCAGCGGAATCTCGTTGAATCTCACGAGGGGGATGATTGAATCTCACGAGGGAGATGGTGGCCGGGCGTATTCCTCGCATTCCATTCTGGTACCTACAGGATAGGAGAGGTAGTCATTTGCAAATCCAGTATAATCTTTTCCATTTTATTTGACATATTATGCTCGAATATGAGGAGATAAGTGAAACACATGTAGATTGTAATTAATGAGGCTATGCTAATTATTCCAAACATATAATAACGACAGATAATTTTTCAATGCTCAACATTTAGCAATTTCAAATAAATGATGGGTTGATATTGGTGACCCTCAGATTGGGACACTTTTTCCTTTCCACTTGCAATATTAACATGTATTTGCATAGTGCATATTTCCACAATATCAAGCAATAAGCAACTAAATAGGGAGCATAGAACTCTTATAATTCATCTTATTTGAATACCAACTTATTTTTGTCATAATTTCTTTTTATCCGCTTTGATGTTGACATGCAATTTGTTACTTTCGCAATTTTCGAATCAAACAAGTAAATCAAGATACAGTTGAAGGTGAAACATTGATATAGAGTAATTTACCGATTAAAGCATTGTTCGATTTGTTGAATTTTTAGCATCAAGTAATTTCATGTCGCTTTGAATATGTAAATGAGCACGTTCAGATAACATATAAGTATATTATTAGGCGTAAATCACTATATATTTTCAAGAACTTCTTTCTAATTAGCAGTATATCCCTCGTATACTATTCGCAAGAAACATTTCAATTCTTTTAGGAGGCACCTTTTCATTTATCATTTAAGGCAAGTAGAGAGCAAGTTTTCTAGTTAACTTCTGCTTACTTTATCAAACAGTTAAATGAGTAAGGAAATCAGGGGAGTACTTATCTTTACTAAGTAAATGAATCTATCAAGCGTGCTCTTAATAAGATGTTCTGCTTCCGTAATAATTATTTTCATGTCCCATTTACATATTTTAAGGAGCGCAGTCAACATATTACATGTATCATATAAATAGCTATTAATTTTGTTATATGTCCACATATTTTCATTTATATATCGAGAAGTCACGTATCAATTTTTAATCGTTTATTTCAATTACTTTTGAGCGTGCTCCAAATCGTTTTTCAAGAAGATAGTAAACATTTGTGCTTTAATCATACCAACACATACTTTTACAGTGATATTCAGATAGGCATAACAATTATATTTGCAATGTTGATTCCGCTCTATCGATATAAGTAAACAAGTCGTAAATACATTATATCAAATAGTTCCATATTATACGTTTAGACATCATTTAAAATATATTTATATCATATTTGATGTGTATCTGATCGGCATGTTAATGCATTGTATAAATCGTAAAGGTAAGTATAAATTTCCAACTTAGTATGTTTGTGAGACAATAAGGTTATGCCGCTACATTCTATACTTTGATTATTTTAGCATATCCCCTTTCACTGTTCAAGTAAGTGACAATTATTTAAGCTTTGATTTTAGATAATCATTTCCCTTTTATGAGTGAGCAAGAAGTGTACACCAGCATGGCAATGTACTACATAGGGAGAGTTCAGTATGATTATGGGTTGCTGGAGGCTTTGATCGAGAGATGGCATCCGGAGACCCATTCATTTCACCTCCCGATTGGTGAGATGACGATCACCCTAGAGGATATTGGCATGATTTTCGGATTGCCGATTGATGGGGATGTAATTACTGATGCTGACATCCCAGCACTTGTAGACTGGCGGGATGTATGTCAGCAGTTTTTAGGGCCTGTCCCAAATCCCGGAGGTATAGATGGGAGTAGTCTAAAGCTACGGTTCGATCTCAAATTCAAATATTGGCAAATCACATGGTTCGGTTTGATTTGTGGTCTGACCATTCCAGACCAAACCAAATCGAACCGAACCAAACTAAACCACGGTTTGAGACCGGGAGACCGAACTACCAAACCGAACCGCGAGACCAGACCAAACCACATTAAATTAACTAATCCTAACCCCGTTTTGTATCTTATTTAAGATTTTCGTATATTTATTATTATTTAATGTTAGATCAATAAAAAAACCTATATTACATATACTAATTCTAACCCCCGTTTTGTTTCTTATTTAATATTAATTTCATTATTTGTTATCTTCATTGCAACACATTAATAACCAAGTTATCTCAACGATCGAAATTATAAAGTGTTTTTCTTCGTTCGATCTCTTTCTTCCTCTAGTCTCTCTCTTCCTGTGACTTAACTCTTAAACACCCACATCTTTCGCTCTTTCTCTGTCCTTCGTGATCACGGAAAATTTAAACAAATCTGATAATGAATTGCGTTCCAAATCGTGGTTTGAACCATATCTAAACTATGGTTTGAACCACAGTCTGAATCGCGGTATGAACCATGGTTTGAACCACATAATTAAATCGTGGTTTGAACCAAACCATAACAGTTTGGTTTGGTTTGAATTTTTTCATGGTTTGGTTCGATTTGAAATTTTCTCAAACCGATAACTAGTGGTTTGGTCCATAAATTCTTCCAAACCGAACCAATTACACCCTTAGGCTCTCTACAAATATAATAAGCTCAATCCAAGTATTAACATTTATTACAATGACAGTTATAAATATGTAAGAAATGTATAAAGAAGGATGACAAAAAAAGGTGTTCGTGCATAAAGTTGCACTAGCATTCTCGATCTTCCATCTTTTACCTCTCGTATCAATACCCTGGAACGCACAGATGCCTATACATGCGTAGCTTGGACACTGTCATATATCGGCATTCACAAAATCCCCTGCTGAAAAATATTTAACGGTGAGAATACTATGATTTAAGGTCTATGGGTTAGCAATAAATCGCCAACTAAACTTTTCAAGCCATGCTATCATGCTCCACTTATGATTCCACAATGATTGTCGGAAAACAGACAAAAAAAAAACAAGGCTTGCACAACATAGATAATGCAAAGGCTCTCACGAATGAAAGAAAACAATATAACAAACACTATTAAAACAATAATCCTCTTCGGTTATTCAAAAACAAAAATGAAAAATTTAAAGATGAAGAACAGAAAATAACCAAATTTGGAAGATATTTAGTGAGAGATCTCTATCTAAATCTAATCTAAATTTAAATTTGGATTAAAAGATGGATTAATTGAAAACACTTACAAAATCTATGGAGATTTTTGAGAGAAAGGAGGGATATCTAGAGACGAGAGAGAATTAATGAATATCTTGACATGCAGCCATTTGTTTGGTAAGCAATAATGACCATTCTATTTCATGCATTTCCATGCATTATGATGGTGCAAAAAACATGGAAAGTAAATAGGAATCCCAATTCTTTTGTACCGAAAGTATAGTGTTCATAATTCCCTGATTGTGTAATGGATTCTTCAGCATGTCTAATAGTTGGTTTGTTTCCAGAAGTGGTCTTCATCTTGAGGTAGATATATTAGGCAGTAAAACAAACACACACTGTAATATACTCTCTCTCCGCCCCAAAATGATTTTTCCATTTTTTTTGCTATAATTTTGATCAATAATTTTAGATTGATTTAATTATCCTATTAAAAAACTAAAACTTGTTATTTATAATATTGTTGATGGTGTATTCATGACAAGTTTTAGATTTCCATTAATATAATTAAATCAACCTAAAATTAGTGTTCAAAATTCCTTCGCAGTAACGCCAAAAAAATGGAAAAATTATTTTGGGACAGATGGAATATGACATGATCTTTTTCGATTAACTTTAAGGCTCCGTTTGTTTGCCGTAAAATATTTTTCGGAAAACGTTTTCTCCATTTTTGGTGTTTGGTAACCGGAAAATGTTTTTCCGCTTTTCGCCGTAAAATGACTTACGAATTTTTCCTAAGAAACATTTTCCAAAAAAAAAAAAGCTGCCCCGCCTAAATCTTCTTTTTATTCATCTTTGAGAAATTTTGTTTTTTCTAGGGTTTATCTTTTTACGAAGATCTCTTCCTTCTCTTGGGCGCAGAAAGTCAAAGAAGTGAAGGTTTTGGTGTTTCTACTATGGATGAAAATATCCTCTCCCTTTTACTCAGATTCTCGAATAACATATACACAAGCACCCAAACGTCAAGTATCAACTTATTTGGGAACGGATGACGTAGTAACTTTTCATATATTTTGAAAAATTACCATTTATAATTTAGGATGCTGAAATTAAAAAAAAAATGAAAAGGCTAATCATTTTTTTTAATAGGTTTTTTTTTTTTTTTAAAGTGTCATGCATAGGATCGCTTTATGAAAATGAGTTTGGTTTAGCTTGCGTGTGACAATTGTCACTAGGATTTTAGCTCAATAATAGAGTTCTATTGTTGTTGTTCGTTCAACTTTATTTTCATTTTTCTTTTTCTTATAATTCAGTTATGTTTGTTATCTTCTTGATTCTTTATTTTCTAATTTTAATTTTTAAAGTTTGTATTTACAAAAATTAAATTATGAAAATTGAAGTTTAATTTTTGATTCTACAGTTATAGGGATAGTTGTGATGTTATAATTTCTATATTTATTATATCGATACAAAAAAATTGAGAGAAGATATTTACTCACTATTATTGTGGTTAAGGGAGAATTTAGACGTGATTTTTTTTAGAAAGTGCATTATTCACTTCAACTTCTATTTATATAGTGATTGATAAATATAATATTGATTTGTACTTAATTAAAATAGATTTATTGTTATCAGACCACCGATAAATAGGTCGGGTTGAAATGAGTCAATCCGTTAAATATGCTTTTAAGTTTCTCGGTTGTTGTATCCGTATGAGTGCATGTTGTTGTATTGTTTTTGGATCTGCAAGCAAAATAACATAATTATGAAAATGCCCTGGACCAACAGTCCGCAAATATTGTGTTTAAAAAAAAATGAGTTTGTGATTTATCCTATGGAAATTACGTAGATAAACTTTCATTTAACAAAATTACTTTAAATTACAAAAATGCCTTCAACCAACCAATAAAAAAGTGTTGTGATTTAGCCTATGCTCCCTCATTTCGCTTCACTCAGCACCAAATTTCATTTTAATCGGTCCCGCTTCACTTGCCACTATCCAAAATTAAAAAGTTTTTATACTCACAACATTAATCAAATTATTATTCTCCCACTCAGTCTCTACTATTTTATTTTTTCCTGCTCACAACACCTCATTTTATTAATTCTCTCTTCTACTTTTATTTATTTTTAATGTAAAAAGTTGGTGTCAAGTGAATTGGAAAGGCTGAAGTATGCTATTTTAAGTTACATTTATTTTAAGTTACATTTACTAAATGTACCGATACAATCATAATAATCGTATTTAATTCAAACCAACCAATAAAAAAGTATTTTTTTTACCAGAAAAAAAATGTTGAAATCATCTTAGATATATCCAATTAAAAAAGAAAATCATTTGTAGTTTAAGTTTCACACTTCCTTTCCAAAAAAAAATAAAAATAAAAAAAAATTCTAATTGAGCCATATAAAATTTTGATCATTTATTTTGTAACATTTTGGGACGGAGGAGTTGAACTAATACTGTACTTATGATATGGTTTAATCACGTTTTCTATTGTATTGCTATTTATTTCTCAAAATAAATAATTATTTTTATCTTAAAATATTTTGGAATGGCGGAAGTACATAATTATTACTTCTGTTAACTTTTCAACTAAAATTTAAATGTTATAATCATCTCTTAACAAAGTAAAATTGATTTTCAACTAAAATTTAAATGTTCTTGGGTAATATTGCGGGGCCTGCTGCTACGTGGTCCCATTATCCGGGTTTTCACTATCCTATCCGTATACTCCCTCCGTTCCACAAATATACAAAAAAAAAAAAAAATTCCTTTTGGGCGTTTCACAATAATATACTCCCTCCGTCCCACTATAGTTGACACCCAAGGAGTGGGCACGGGAACTAAGAAGAAACAATTAAATAAAGAAAATGTGTGATAGAAAATGAAGAGAGAGAATGAGTGGGATAAATAGTAGTGTTGGTTGAATAAATTGAGTGGTGGAAAATGAAGAGAGAGAATGAGTGGTGGGGTCCATTAATATAAAAATATAAAAACTTGGTTATTTTTGGAAGGTGTCAAGTGAAGTGGGACGTCCCAAAATGAAAAGAAGTGTCAAGTATAGTGGGACGGAGGGAGTACACTTTTTCAAAATGAAAATGGAATCCACTTCTCTCTACTCACAACACTTTTTAAATTTACTATTCTCTCACTCATTCTCTCTCCTATTTTACTTTTACACTCAGACCATGTCCAATAAAGTAGTTGAGGAGGGGTTGAATGGGGGCTCAACTAGTTGAGTGTGTGCAATAAGGGGTTGAGAGGGGGGTGGTTGAAGGGGAGGGGTTGAGAGTTTCCAACCTGGTTGAAGAAAAAAATGGGGGACCCGACTTCGCCACGCGTCAGCCTCATATTGGACCAAATTCAGCGTGTAGCCTACACGCCCAGACAAGGCGCGTTATGCTTCTTTTTTTTTTTTTCCTGCAATTGACACATGGCGAGCATTGATTGGTTCCCCATATTTTTAGATTTTATCTTCAACCCAGATTTTCGAGCTCAATTATTTTACAGCTATTTTTTTTTTTTTTTTTTCAGAAAATTCTCAAATTTTTTTTCTCTATAAAATGATATAACTTTCTTTTTATTTGTACACCAAAAAAAAAACCTCTTTTCTCTAAAAAAAATCTTAATTATCCTTCTTTAACCCCTTATTTTTTAAAATATTCATCATCTTTTTAGTGAAATGGATCCCAATAATCCTTATTTCAACACTTAGAATTCAAGTTATTTTTCACCAAATTACTCCAATCCTAATGATTTTCAATCGCCAAATCAATTTTATTATCAACCAAATGTCATGCCTTCAGCTGTACCCACCTGGAATCCATATTATGGTATGCAATTTCAACGACCTCTACAACCACCACTACCTTCTCAAGAATCAGAATATCCCGAATATTCAACATAAATGGTTCTGGGTAGCAATAGCAGTCTTGATTTGAAGCTACTCCAACTCCGGATGCAGGGAGGTTCAACCACTAGCCTGGAGATAAATTGTCAAATGGAGCACGAAGGACAATATAGTGCTAATCAGTGGGTGGATTAAGTTTGAAACCGACAGTGTTGTCGGAAAAAATCAGAAGAGTGAAGCGTTTTGGGGTAAGATTGTTGAATATTGTAACGAACATTGTGAATTTAACCCTCCCCGTGACGTAGTTTCATGCAAAAATCGTTTCAATTATATAAACGCCAAATTTGGCAAATGGGTAGGTGCATACGATAACGCAAAGCGTATGCAACAAAGCGGGTGGTCGGAGAATGATGTTTTGAAAAAAGCTCACGAATTATATAAAAGTGCTAACAATAGAACTTTTAATTTGATGGACGAGTGAATAGCTACCCGAGATCAACCATGGCCCCTACGCAGTTTTGAAGTCTGAGGAAATTATATAAAAGTGCAAATCAGTGATTTTTAAATTTTATTTTACTGTGAGTCGAGTCTATGTATCGTATGTTTTTTTGTTTTTCATCATTTGTGAAACGAGCTAAGTTTATTGTATCTTTTCTTATTTTTATTAAAATTAAAATATTCTCGTATTTATTTAATTGCTTCGAAAAAAATTAATTAAGTGTGAATTAAAAAAAATTAAAAAAAAATCTCGAATTTATAAATAAAAATATCAATAATTTATTTTTTAATAATAAATTATTATTATTTTTATTATTTTTTTAATTATAAAATTAAATATTGTAAATAAAATAAAAAGTGGTAAGGTATAGAATGATGAGTTGAGAGGAGTTAAATTTTAAACTAAACTAGCTTATTGTGGAGGTATAGTTGAGAAAGTAGTTGAATGATTAAGTGGATGGAGAGAGAAGATGAGGTGTCGTGATATTAGGATAATTGAATATTTTTTGATAGTTGACTTATTGGACATGATCTTACAACACATTACCTTTATCACTTTTTGCCTTAATCTCCGTTGCCGACCAAAAAGTTTATATAATTGTGGAACTGAGGGAGTATTTGTTATCCGGGATTTCGCAATCTAGTTATTCTAGACAAACCATTTTCAGTCGTTTACCGTTGGCCTCCGCCGTGACTTTGAACACTCCGGGATCTAGAGAGCTTCCGGTGTCAACAACCTTTCCATTAAACTTCAAATGTTCAACAATAGTATCTCAATTTCAGTTTCTGACGAAGAATCCGATGACCTTGCCGGTAAGATGCGTGTCAGAGTCCGCAGAAAACGCAAGAAATTAGGGCTCAGAGGCAAGAAAGATTTAGCTCAGCGTGTTATTAGATACCTTCTGAGATGGTGGCCGGTTTTTCTCTTCATTCCTGCCGTCTGTCTCCTCCTGTTTGAAGCCTCCAAACTCGGTCGGAAGCCCAATCCAGTGGTCAATCCGGAAGTCATTCATCGTAATATCGTGCAGAACAAATCAGATGGAAATTTGAATCGGTTAGATCCGACTACTCATGTCGTCCGAGGCGTTAGAGAACGTAAGTCATTTTTAGTGCTTGCAAATTTTATTCCTCCTAGAGATTGGAGAATTGTTATATAGACCCGTAAAATTGCTGAGTAAACCCATAACATTAAATCCATTCTCAAAAAATTAAAATAAACCCCTCTCTTTCCCTTTATACCCCTTTTCCTTATCCCCACCCACACACGTTAACCCCAAATCAGATTTTTAGAGAGAGAAAGAGAGAAAATCAGAAATTTTTAGAGAGAGAAACATTGTAAAATAAATTAATTTTGGTTCAATTTGTTCGAAAATTACTTTCTATGATTTAATTCGTTTGATTAATGTTGAAGTTGAGAATTTTTGGGTTCAATTTATTTCAAATTCTGGGTTTGTGGTGGTTCGCCAAGATCGACCGAAATTGTAGACTGTTTCGGCCTTCACCAATTGTAGTGGCTGAACTTTTGAAAAGTTCAGCCACACCCGTGAACTTCTTGAAAAAGTTCAGCCACTATCGGCCGAACTTCTTGAAAGAGTTCAGCCAGTACCGGCCGAACTTTTTGAAAGAGTTCAGCCAGTACCGGCCGAACTTTTGTAATGAAGGAAAAAAAAAATTCAAATATTTTGACCTATTATTTGGGTACATAACATCGTTTTGACATGAGAATAGAGCTAAGGTACTTTGAGCAATCATTTATTTTTAAATAGACAAAAAAAATTAAGTAGTTATAAATACATCACCTTTTTTCCCCAATCTCTCCCGGTGGTTGAGTAATAACAGCTGTAACCTAAATCACAAACATAAGCAACCATGCCACCAAAGATATCTATGCCCACACTCAAAATTAAAGTACATACATTGAAGTTTCCATAGAACATCTTTTAGTAGTAATTTTAATTGCACCATAATTCCCAAATAACATATACAAAGACTTGGATGTGAAGGCAGGACACTCACAAAGAAAGAAAATGATCTAAAAATTACCATCTACATATTTTCAAGTATCAACATATAACATGTACGTATTTAAAAATACGTACATTTTCTTGTCTATTTAAAAATAAATGATTGCTTAAAGTACCTTAGCTCTATTCGCATGTTAAAACGATGTTATGTACCCAAATAACAAACAGACCAAAATATTTTAAAAAAAAAAATTCCGTCATTACAAAAGTTCGGCCGATACTGGCTGAACTTTTTCAAGAAGTTCGGCCAGTAGTAGCTGAACTTTTTCAAGAAGTTCGGCCACTACTGGCCGAACTTTTTTTGTTTTTCGGCCGGGTGTGGCCGAATTTTTTTTGTTTTTTCGGTCGGGTGTGACCGATTCTGGGCAAAAAAATTATCAAATTTTGGCCGAATTTTTGCCACGAAAACAAAATATTTAAGACAACAATTTAACACATTTATATGGTTAGAAAGTGAAAAAATATATAGGTATGAGATTTACAATGAGTTTTAAAAAAGAAGTATATAAGAATGGGTTTATGGATTTAAGGGTATTAGAGTCATTTCATAGTATGGCAATTTTGAAATTTTAAATTTACGGGTTTACTCAACAATTTTACGGGTTTATATAACAATTCTCTAGAGATTAATCATTATTACTTGATCTTCAAACAGTATCTAGGTACTCAGCTTTGTTATTTAATCATCTTTAATTGTATACTTTGTGACTTGTATATTTAATTGATCGTGCCTTAAGTTTAAGGATGATACCAGTTGTTAGCATTCTGAAAACATCATAATAAGAACTATGGTATCATCGGTTGATTCTTATGAACTTACAGGTTTATGTTTATTATAGTAAGCATTTAGTCACTAAAAATTTCCTAAGCAATCTGTTAGCTTTCATAGTTTCTGAAACATCTAATTGCATTGTAATCTCTAAATCTTGTTCAGGAGATAACATTCGTAATCGACTGTGGAACTTATTATTGTGTATTGGTACTCTACTGTTAGTCTGAGGGAGGCATGCGAGTGAAAAGGTCGGTACTAAATTGGAGTAGATGTTTAAGCAAAAAAAAATTAAAGTGAAATACTCTTGTCAGCCAAAGCTTGGGCGTTATATTTTCCGTGGCAAATGGGTTACTCGGTAATTTCAAAACGATGCATCAACCACATCTCTGTTTATTACAAATTATGCATATAATCAATTCTCTATACTCTGGAATGTGATGAGATCTGAATTATTGGATTTGGGTGTTTCTTCTCCATGTTGTAATATGCATTAAAAGTAGTCAGTCTTTTGTGGTTTTCCTCTTCTGACATCTTGCTGATGCCAAAAAATGCTTTCCCCATCATGACACACTTTCATATATCATATCAGGTTGCTTGAAGCTCCTAGCTCCTGAAGAACTCCTACGCCTGGATTACCCAAAGGAAAAAGATTCCTCCTATCCTATTAAGAAAGTGGTTTACCTATCAGAAAGTGATACAAATCATGTAACCCTATCTCAACAGGATATGGAGGTCACAAGGTTTAATTTATTTACCGGTAACCAAACACTTGAACAGAGAGAGCAAAGCTTCAAGGTCATAAATCAAATCTCAATATCTTAGGTTGTTCTGTTAGATTTTAAAATCTACATAATTTTAAATCTTTTGGTGTGTGTTGATACGGATTTACTCTACAGTTCAGCCTTTATATCATTCGTTGATGCATTTGAGAAAACTTTCGCGTGCTAGTTACCGCCCTGCAGCTTGGCCCAGTTTGTTATTATGTAATCATTTGAATTAAACAATGGGTCAACATTTCAGGTGAATGAAACTATGACGGTGAACTGTGGTTTCTACAGTGAGCGTGGAGGGTTCACAATTTCAGATGAAGACAAAAATTACATGCAAACATGCAGTAGTGTGGTGTCTACTTGTGCTTTTGGTGGTGGTGATGACCTTTATCAACCTATTGGGATGTCAGATGCATCAGTCCAGAAGGTCTTCATACAGGATGCAAAACACTTGTGAATGATTTATAAGGCATTATTAATTCTATTAACCTCATCGTGATGAACTGATGCAGGTTTGCTATGTGGCATTTTGGGATGAAGTCACTCTTGCTACACAGGAAGCAGAAGGACATAAAGTTGGTGATGACCATTTCATTGGCAAGTGGCGCATTGTGGTAGTTAGAAATCTTCCCTTCAGAGACCAACGCTTGAATGGCAAAATTCCGAAGGTAAGATGTATTGTGTTTGGCGTCAACAATTTTTTGTCCTTGATGTTCCTGGAATATTATAATTATTCATTCAACATGCATTTCGAGGCACTAGACCAAATGATCTTTTGTTCACTAACATGAATTTTGCAAATCTTGGGAGGATGTCTTGTGAATTCTGAATCAGTTATCCGTTTTGTAGGTTTTTGGTCTTATTTTTGAGAAATCATCTGTACACCTCAATATATTATTCTTGAAATGGCAATTAATCAACCATCCCCCTTGCTTTCTGTATACTCTAGCCTTCTTGCTTTCGCGGTACATTTCAATATCAAAATACGGAGGAAACCATATAATGTCGAAGGCGTATCAGGGAAGCATAGGCTACGGTTTTAATTTTAATCTGTTAACTCAAAAAAGCGTGTTGATGACTTTATCTCCATTTTTGTTTCCCAGTTTCTGTTGACCGATTAATATACATCGTTGTTCTTTTGGTATCCGCTCATAATATCTTCCACACCATTATCCCTGCCACCCATATAGAAATAACTTCCTGCTTTGAGAAATATTCCCTCTGTCCCGGAATAAATGTCGCACTTTTTTGTATGTTAGTACGAAGGAACTGTAAGCAATAATTTTAGGTTAATATAATTATCCTAATAAAATAGAAAACTTGTTATTGATGCACCATTTTATAAATACTATCAGTAACATATTTTAAATTTTCATTAGGATAATTAAATTAACCTAAGATCATTGCTTAAAGTTCTTGCGTACTAACATACAAAAAAGTGTGACATTTATTCTGTGACAGGGAGTATGAAAATAGCAGTTATTGACAACAAATATTGTAGTGGAAAAAACAACAACAACTCAGTTTATATCACATTTGACTTGCTTGTTGTTAAGCTAGAGGAGGCTATCTTTCCTTGGCGTCAAGTGTCTACCAGAGTGAATTTGACCTGATGCAGTGGGAAACAACACCTCAGTTTATATCACATTTGATACAGTTCACTGCTCTAGCCATTCAGTTTCGGCGACAGTTATAATTTCTTCTCACAAACTTGAATTACAAAAAATTGAAGCTAAAGCACGATGTTTTTCCTGCGTTCGGCTGGTGACATTAGCAGAATTGTCTTTTTGGTACAAAGAAATACATATAATATGCTTGTGAGTTAGTTTACTGAATATGACAAGTTTGTAGGACATGTGGTTTTCATGTGATACGTAATTCTCAAGGATATTAATTAATGGATAAATTTGATCAGATGCTGGCCCATCGTCTCTTTCCTCATGCAAGATATTCTATTTGGGTAGACTCGAAGTCTCAATTTAGGAGGGACCCTTTAGGTGTGTTCGAAGCGCTGCTTTGGCGTTCAGATTCTGTGCTTGCAATTTCAGAACATGGAGCTCGAAGTAGTGTGTATGATGAGGCAAAGGCTGTTGTCAAGAAAAATAAAGCCACCCCAGAAGAAGTTGAAGTGCAACTGGTCCAATACCGCCTTGATGGCCTCCCGCAGGACAAGAGGTTTAATGGAAAGAAAGGTATGCTTCTCTCCTTGTCTTCTGCACACAAAAAAAAAAAAAAAGATTTCAGTACCTAATTTTGTCGATCTTAGTGGAATATCAGTTAGTGTCATTTATTGGTTGATTTAAATATATTCTATGCATAGATGAGGATGAACGTCACCTGTTTTCGTTTGCTAAATAGGTCTCATGGTATGCTTTATAGTCGGTTAGTCGTTTTAACTCAGTTTTCGTCTCTCCTTTTTCCAGTTTGTGATCAGTGGCAAAGCCACCTTAAGGTGATGGGAGTCACTTGACCCCCCTTAAATTTTGAAAAATGTCATTTTAGTATCTTCAAATTATGGAAAGTACATATAAAAAAAATACTATTTTTGTCAATTTTGACCCCATTTAGTTTTGGTAAAATTGATACTATGATATTGAGATTATTAGGAATAGTGAAGAAGTGTCCTGTATATCGGTGAGATAACCAATGCCAAAAGAGGGTGAATAGATTGAGCATTTTGTGATACCAAAAGGATACATAACTAATCATAGGTCGAACACTTAAATGGCAAAGGTGGATTATGACCCTACGCTTAAAGGATTTACAACCAAAGGACACCCTACAGTTTCATTAATCCAACCTAATTACATTAAGGAGATTCCATCTTATTGATTTACTTCATTGACCCGATACCAAGTAAGTGAGTACTTGGATGTAATCAATCTATTTCCCTTCTTCTTGCAGCTCTTGCGGAGGCATCTGTGATCGTGAGGGAGCATGTGCCAGCAACTAATCTGTTCATGTGCCTTTGGTTTAATGAGGCGGTCCGTTTCACTTCTCGTGATCAACTGAGCTTCCCATATGTTCTCTGGCGACTGAAAGTGATGAAGGATATAAATATGTTCCCTGTCTGCACTCGCAAAGATCTTGTCAATAGCATGGGCCATTTACGGAAGGCCAAACCTTTAAGAAGTTGATTCAGCCATTCTAGTCTTGTTTGAATTTCCAGTTACTAGGATCTTTACACACTAGAAACATTCCCAAAATACCCTTACAAGATTGGATGCAGATGCTTTTGATACTACCTCTGTCCCAAAATGAATGTCCAAAAACTTTTCAAATTTGCTCTTGAATAATCAAGAGCAAATTTTAAATTATACAAGGTCATGGACTATTTGAAAGCTTATACTGTACAAGGTCACAAATAGGTGTATATTATATTGGGCTAGTTTGTAGATGTTGTAGATGCTAGAAATAGATTAGTTTTGTAGCATGTACAGTCCAATGTAGAGGCTTAGGTGTAGTATTCAATCGAAAAGGTTTAGGTGAAAAAACACAAAAGAGAAGGTTTAGGTGTAAAGTCAAAGTGGTCTAGTTAACCCAAACCACCTTAAAAGGAATTCTATTTAACAACATATCTAAAGTCTCCAACTTCAAAATTCTTAAGAGACTGAACATCATTATGTGTTCTAAAAAGTTGATATTCATCTCTGCAGTAATTTTAGCAACCCTAATAGTCTTCCTTCTAGCCAAGTTTTCACCCGTACCCCATCGAAAACAAGCAAAATCCCCATCATCAACAAAGCCTTGGTTAGCCTTATCTTTATACATCCAACAAGTCCAACTTCCAAGCTCAAATATCCATCCAATGACCCCAGCGGATGCCACCGCCGGAGCTTTCATCTTCCACCGTGTACTCACTGAAGGACCCCTAAACACTTCCCGGGTGGTCGGAAAAGCTCAAGGCTTCATCATCCCCATAGAACACTTTGCCCACTCCGGTTTCAATATTATTTACCTCACTTTTGATACAAATGAATATTCGGGCAGTGTTAGTGTCCAAGCCAAGAATGTAGCTCATGGTGGGAAAGATGAATTAATTGTGGTAGGCGGAACCGGTTCTTTTGCATTTGCAAGAGGGATAGCAGCTTTTGCAAGGACAGATGATGAGCAGGGAGAGTATGTTTCACACGAACTATATCGTATTAAATTGAATCTAAAATTTCCGAGTCGGTCTCAAACGATACCAGGATGAAGCGACCATTGACTATTTACTGCGGCACAGATTTTTATATAAGTTTTGTTTTGTTTTCTAATGACAAAAATTCACATTTTATTCTTTCTTAGAAGAGAGAATATCAAGTTATACTGTATACATTATGGAAGCATTCCTAATTCTGAGGGCTGAAGTTGTAGCGTGATGTTACAATGCAGATTTGGATTTGCTTCAAACAGACAAAGGAAATACGAGTATAAATTAGTGGGTTCATGTTGGTGGTTGGTGCCTCAGTCGACCATGGTAGGTATTTGGCTCTGTAGCAAGGTGTGTTAACTTAATATGCTAGTTTAGGATCTTCTGGTGGTGGAAAATTAAAGCTACACTAGAAGGGACAATGTTTGATGGATTTAAAAATAAAGCTTGATTAACCGAAACTTATTAACACCATTAACACTCAAAATTCATGCATTGACACTATTTCACATCAATATTGACACTTTTTTATAATAACATTGTCACTAGATTTCTTATACTTGCATGCACTTAATGATACTCTCTCCAACCCACGTGAGTGAAAACCAAAAAATTAGGCCGAAGAATTAAGGAAAAGTAGCAAAGAGAATTAGTGAGATGAGGTGTTTGTAAGTATGAAAACTAATAGAGAATGAGTGGGAGGAATAGCAAGTTGATTGGTGTTGTAGTTAAGTAAAGTATGAGAGATAACGAGTGGCAGGAAAGTGTAAAAACTTTACCATTTTGGATATTCTCCACTCAAGTGGGACGGACGAAAAATTAAAATAAGTCTTCATTCATGTGTGACGGAGGGAGTACATGACACTGACATTCAAATACACATGCACTGACATTCTTTTACATCAGAACTGACACTCTTTTACACCGGCACTTACACCGACACTCAAACACACATGCACTATTTTACATTAACACAGTCACTTTTTACACTAAAACTAAAACTTTTTTACACTAACACTAATACTCTTTTACACATGCATGTACACTGAATAACATATGTAATTACAGTTTTTACACTAACACCGATAATTTTTTACATTACAATTGACGCTCTTTAAAGCACAAACCGACACTTTTAAAGCATAAACTGACATTTCATAACACTAGATTTGACACTCTTTAAAGGCACATTGCAACACTTCACAATCCAAGGACTGACAATTTTTTTAAGTAAATAACTAATTTTTGTTCTCTCTTAATGTGCCCTACTTAGGTCCGCTTTCGAGTTTTTATTGAAGAGAAAAGAAAGTGAGGGAGGGAAAAGGAGAGAAAAGAAAGGGAGGAAAGTGAATTTAAATTTCTTCTGATGTACTTCCGAGTTAGGTAGAAAATGAAAGGAAAAACAAAATTTTCTTTCCTCATGCTTTCGAGTTTTTGAAATGAAATGAGAGAAAATAAAAAGAAAATGACTTCTATACCCTCATTTATAAAAAAACTTAGTTGAACAGCATTGCAACCCCCTTCATTTCTGCAGCCAATTAACAGTTTCAAGAGTGAAACATCATCATCCTTGTGTAAGAGGACTCAAAGTTAATACCATTCTACTTTATCTAATCTATATACCCAAAAATAGTGACAACAAGAATTAAGAAAATATCATTAAGGAAAATTGTATGACAAATTAACAAATTGATAACTCCAATAGGTAATTGAGCATTGCGTATAGCACATTTGTGTATTATCGCAAATATCTATCGGTACAAATATTAAAACTCATGAACAACTAAACTAAAACATGCCTCTGTCTTGGCATGGGAAAATTTTTTGCCACTGGTCTCTGAGCAAAGAAGAGATGGTCCGGCATATGAAATTCAAGAAGTAAATAATGATGCATCATCATCAACCACATAAACTGCCCAATTAAGCTAAATGGGTAGGAGGATCTTGATCCAAAAAGAATCAGATCTGTCTAAGTGATGAATATAATTACTCCATTTTCAACAAGGAATTAGGAGCAATTTTTCTTTTCTTTTCTCTTTTTTTTTTTTTAATTGAAAATTCATTTTGGGACTGGGACACGGAGGGAGTTTGGTAGAGAAATTGAGGAGGGAATGCAATTGCCATTGCTGTGAATTGGGTTTGTTGTTTATAAATGGAATTTAAAAAAAATATACTTCCTCCGTCCCAATAGTAGCTTCTCATTTTGTCATTTTGGGTGTCCCGCTAATAGCTTTCACTTTCCTTTTTTGGCAAATGAATCTTTACTATTCTATCCACTCATTCTCTCTCCTACATTATTTTAATACTCACAACACTATTATAATTTACTATTCTCTCCACTCATTCTCTCTCCTATTTTCAAATTACACTCACAACATTTTTACTTCCCCCTCATTTTCTTAATTTGCGTGCTTGGCAAAAAATGGAAAGCAATTGTTGGGACGGAGGGAGTATAGATTTTTGAGATAAGGGTTTGTTAGATTATCACAGGGCTACAAATCAAAGAAACAAAAATTAGGGGTTTTTGGTTTGAATTTTGAAGATAAAGGTAGGAGGGATTGTGTGGCTGGAGAAAATTTGTTGAGTTGAAGATAAAGGTTGGGGGGATTGTGAGGCTGGAGAAAATTTATTTGTAGAGTTGATGGACTGGAGAAGGGAATTTATAGGAGATGGCTTAATGAGTGAGACGTATTGTGAGTAAATGGCCAAGGAGGGAGAGAACTGAGGGAGGGAGGATAAGATTAGGGTAATGATGAGATTATAAAAAATATGTGAGGTTAAAAGTGGAATAATAAACAAAATTGTTAAGCTTTCAATTTTTTCTTTCAATTTCTCTCGATTTTGGGAGGAAATATTTGGAAGTAAAATTCTAAAAAAATTTCTTTCCTTTATTTCCACTTTCTAAAAAATTTCGGAAACAAGCTAACGTAAAATTTTCTTCCCTTTCTTTCCTTTTCCCTTCATTTTTAAATTCGAAAGTAGGACATTAGTTCAAAAGGTGTTGTGGAGTAGGTGTAGTGGGTAGATGAGAAAAAATGGACTAATTGAATTATTATTGTGATTATATATTATTTGTGTTTCATTAATATAAAAGTAATAAAATATTTTTATTTAAACAAGTGTAGTTTGTAATATGACGTTTAATAAGAAAAGTGTGTGTTTTGTAGTGGGTAAGAGATATTATATTTTCATCGCATGATAAAATTTGCTAAATTTATTTTTATTTAAAAATACAATGCTATTTTGAGACCAATCCTGTAAAAGAAATGACTTATTCACAAGAACAAGTCTGACTACTATTCTTACAACCACATTATTGTCGCATAACCTCGTTCAGCAAGTCTTTCGGTGTAAAATTCCAATTTCAATTTCTCTTTCAATCTAGAGCTGGAAGCTCCGATAGTGTAGAGAGAAAATGGCGAAATCGAGCGCAGACGACGAGGAGCTGAGACGAGCCTGCGAGGCTGCAATCCAAGGAACCAAACAGAAGGTCGTAATGTCGATCCGTGTTGCCAAGAGCCGCGGTGTCTGGGGTAAATCCGTTAAAATTGGCCGCGGCCAGATGGCTAAACCTAGGGTTCTAGCCCTCTCCAGTACGCTTCTATCTTTCTCTCTTCTCTGTCTTTGATGCATCTGCCATTTGCATATTACGATTTTTTTTCTAGTTTTCCGTTCATAGTGATCTCATTTGATTTCCTCTAGTTAGTGCAGCTTTTCTGTGTGTACGATTTTGTTTTATGCATAATTGAGCTACTCGTTTTGGTTATTTTGAATTGTGTAACAGGGAGGTAATATTTCTGTTACTTCTAAAAAGGGAATTATGAGCTCGTAAATCAATAATGGACAGTCTTTTTGTTGGCAATTTTTTTTGATGCAATTGATATGCTGAAGTGAAGACTCTGGTCCTTCTTTGCACTCTGTAATTTGTGAGTAATGCCAATTTCACCCATTAAAGTGGTAGTGAGTAGATTCCTCAGCAAATAGATTGTCAACATGATTACAACAAAAGAAGAAAGTTTGTTGAATACCAAATGGAAGCAGATTCTTATGGAAAGAATTTAGATCAAATTTCTTGTATGCTCTGATCAAGCTGTGGAGAAGGTCTGGGGGATTGGTTTAATAAGGTGAAGTTGATTATGATATGCATGACTTGTTCACTTCCCTTTTTAGTATGTCCCAAAAGAAATGAAATGTTCTTTTTAGGATTAAAAAAAAAAAAGAAGACTTTAATGCCCTATGAGTTTGTGACAATAGTATAACCAAGTCAATCAACCGATGCAAGTTGAAGTTGAGGCCACAAGGAAACTTTAGGGAGGTAATGGATTGTTAACCATTTTCTTAATTTTCACATTAAGTCAAAGCATGCCTCTCCTTGTGGGACAGAGGGAGTACAAAGAACCAGCATACGATAGGAGAGATCTAAAGTAAAAACTGGGAAAGGGTGTCAGGTGCACTAAACAGAAGAAAGACAAACAACTAGGCTCCGTTTGCTTCGCGTAAATCGACTTCCGGAAATTTTTTTTGAAAAATGAAAACGTTTTCCGGAATATGACACAAACCCGTTTTCGGTTGTTTGGTTAATCTAAGGAAAATGTTTTCGGATCGAATGAAAATGTTTTTCGATGAACACAATCTAGGGCAGAATGATAGGATAGGGTGGGGGTAGTTTAGGGTGGTGGAGGTGGAGCGGGTAGGGTAGGGTGAAGGTAGAGTGGGGGTGGGTGGGGGTGGGTGGTGGGTGAGTTAGGGGTAGGGGTAGGTGGGGTAGGGTGGGTGAGTTAGGGGTAGTGGGTGGGTGAGGTAACGTAAGGTAGGGTGTGGTGAGGGTGGGAGTAAGGTGGTGGGAGTGAAGTAGTGTGGGAGTAGGGGTAGAGGATGGGGGCATGGGGTTGAGGTAGGGTAAGGGATTGGGGGCGTGGGGTAGGGTGGAGTAGGGTTAGTAAGGTTGGGTGGGGAGAGTTGTAAAGAAATAATTTAAAGCAATTAGACTACATCTCAGGCACTACCAAGGCATGATATTCACTAATATCAATATTTTGTGGTCTTGCAATCAAAACCCATGATTTCCCTCCGAAATCATCACTCTCTCTAAACACACCACCCATACAATCCCTAGACATAACGTACGCCATCCATGAAATGCCCTCAAAGGCACCCTAAATACCTACCAATGCCACTGAGTCTCTTTGTAAATCTCACAAATTTCCCTAGCACACATTACTCCGCAAGAAAAATTATATGCAAATAAGGAAACCATTTTGCTTCAGAATTTCGGTCCAACCAATGTTCTGCCCGATGTGCACGGTCGTGTCCCCACACTAGCACGCCCATGCAAACATTGCCGTACCTGCTGTCCGCTGAAATCCAATATGCACGGCTGTGCGCATCCCAATGCACGATCGTGCAAACGTACATCGGCCAGAACTTCTCTTTTGCACTTCTTCCTCTTCCCTTATCCTATTAGTTTTTTAGTTTGTCTACAATCCCAACATGGGGTAGGGGGTGCGCGTGGGTGGGGGTTGGGTGGAGGTGGGGTGTGTGGTGCGGGTTAGAGGTGGTAGGGTGGGGGTAGGTGGAGGGGTGGGGTGTGGGGTGTGGGGTGTGGGTTAGGTGTTGCGATAGTGGTTAGGGGTAAGGGTGGAGTTGGGAAAGGTGGATGGGGTGAGGGTGTTAAAGAAGCATTTTCCGGAAAATGAAACGCGGAGGAGAAATTCGTATGTCATTTTACTTAGAAATATGGGGAAAACATTTTCTGGAAAACATTTTCCCCATATTTCGGTGCTTACCAAACACCGGAAAAAGGGGAAAACATTCTTCCAAACAAACAGAGCCTTAATTGAATGAAGATTTCTTCTAATCATTGATTTGATAATGGTAGTGCGTGGGGGATATGATGCTCTTTTAGTGGTTCCTATGAGGTTGTGTGTTTGTTTGTTAAAAATTGGTGCGTGCGCAAGGGCTTTCCAGATCTTATCTTTGATTATTGTTGTTGGCAAAAGCTGCAGAAAGCCAGTTCTGTTATCCAATATTAATGTTCAGATTATTCATTGCCCTCTTACTCCACAAAGTGGTGGTGTAATATTTTTTTCTTTTTAACTCTTGTCTGTCCAATGTGGTGTTGGACGTGATAAAGAGAAAAATTAAGGAAATGAATTGTATGAATGCTGTGCAAAATTGTGTACTTTGAAATGGTTTGACAAGCAGTTTGTGGTTCATGCAGCAAAAGAAAAAGGTCCACGAACTAAGGCTTTTCTACGTGTCTTAAAGTATTCAACTGGAGGAGTTCTTGAGGTACACTTCAAAACTCTATACACATACTTGTTATCTCTTTAAGCGTTATAAACTTGGAGAATCAGAATCTCTTTCTATCTCAAAAAAAAAGAAAAAGAAAAAGAAGAAGAATCAGATCTCGAAGTTGAGTTATCCCTGGATGTGATAGTTACGTTATATTATAAATCTTGAGTTAATGGAAGCTACTACTAGTGTGAGTTAGTAATTAGCTTCATGTCTAATGTCATAAAGTCAGACATGATGATGTTTTCTGGAAGATGTGCCTTTTGGGCACACAAGATATATATTTTAAACTGAAAATGCTTAAAATTGACCCTTCCCTTGACAGTAAATAGTTAGTGTTTGTACCTCGTGAACTAAAATCATTCTCAGTTTCCTCTGAAATTTCTTGAAGTGTTGTGATTTTGAACTGATTTTTTCTCCTGAAAAGTTTTTTCACTGCACCTGTAGCCTGCAAAGTTATATAAACTGAAGCATCTTGCGAAGGTGGAGGTTGTCACTAATGACCCTAGTGGTTGCACATTCATGCTGGTAATGATTCTTTTCACATGACTATAGGTTTATACTTCTTAAAGTTGTAATAGCTATGGAAATTTTGAGATTGATGAGCAGTTTCTTATTGAAGCTAGTAAATTGGTAAACTTCCTGTAGGGCTTTGATAACCTTAGAAGCCAGAGTGTTGCTCCTCCTCAATGGACAATGCGCAACCTTGATGATAGGTAACACTTGTGCTTCTGTGCATCTGGATGCTAAATGTTCAATATACAAATGTTCTTTTTTGCATATATGCTCCTTTTAGGCCCAATTTCATTTATTCATTCGCTCTTGTAGGAATCGCCTTTTACTTTGCATCATGAACATATGCAAAGACATGCTGGGGCGTCTCCCCAAAGTAGTGGGTATTGATGTAGTGGAGATGGCTCTTTGGGCCAAGGTGCGTATAAGTGGTTCTGTTCTGCTCTCCTGTTGAAACAAGACACTCCCTGTTGTTTCGGTATTAAAAGAAAGTTAACTTACAAAAAAGGAGATGAGTTACCTTTTCGACGATGAGACGTATGTGGTGCTGTTTTGACTTGTAATATATTCACCATGGACTATGGTCGGAATTTCAATTGACCCTTCACATTTGAAATAACCATTCACCACATGTGATCTAGAAACTTTTGGGATATCATTTTGCAAAGTATTCGTTTTCTCATTTGAGAAAGAAAATAAATTAAATTGATCCACTTTCTAGATGAAACCAAAATCATTGTTTGAGGATACTCTAACTCGACCAAATGTTATTAGATCTCCGCATGTTGTTCTCTAAATTTCTTGATCAATAACCCTCATCAAATATTGACTCTCCTTGTTATTAAAAAGTAGGAGCAAACAATTTAGAGCTCAGTGTTATTTTCCTTAGCTACCCACTTTAACATATTACCCCTCTTTCACAGGAAGCCTTGTGAAAATCCTTTTCTGTTGTGCTGGTTACATTCCAGTCCTTGACTCCTTGATGTCCTTTCTCTTAAAATTATTTAGAATATCAAGAAATTGTTAGTGGCATATTTCCATCAATATTTTATATCCAATTTGTATTATTTATTTAATTGGATTTAATATAGGAAAATACACCTGCAATTACTAAGCAACAAAATCGCCAAGATGGGCCAGTCGAAGTTGCAGCAGCAGAAGGAGATATGAAAGTGACCGTTGAAAGAGAACTTGTGTCTCAAGCGGAGGAAGAGGACATGGAGGCTCTTTTAGGCACGTACGTGTTTGTTTCTTTCATTTGCAATATGTGTGTTGTGTTTGTATTAAATATCTTTTTACTTCCGCATGTTTATGCCACAATTATTTCTGCTTTCACTTTCACATATCTGATGCAACATGAACATAAAAGGACTATGCTTGCAGACATTAATTCACAATACTGTTTACTAGAGTAACAGCTGAACAGAACTATGTTCTCTCATACAAAATCATTGTTGCTGTCTAAACTCCAGTGGTGTCTGGTGGAGAAAAAGAGAAAAAAAATCAATATTAACTGAATATGCGAATCAATTACAAACGATGTGACCATTTGTGATGATAATTTCGTTTATGTCTTTCTTTCCAGTTATGTCATGGGTATTGGGGAAGCAGAAGCCTTTTCGGAGCGGTTGAAGCGAGAGCTTCAAGCTCTGGAAGCTGCAAATGTGCATGCTATTTTGGAAAGTGAGCCTCTGATAGGCGAGGTAACCCTTTACCTTTCAGGAAAATGTTCATAGTTGGATCCTTCTCAATGCTTGTTGCTGTATTACTTTGATGTTATTCATTCGTCCTATTAGCTGATTTTCTTTTTCTTTTTCTTTTTTGCACCCCTTTGGGCTCTTGTGATGGGGCTTATGGTGCCTATGTCTGAGATTCAGCAGGATTGGAATGCCTTACTTTTGGAGTAGTTCACTCTTCTTACTTAAGCTGTAATTCTGTTTCTTTTTCTTCTGTTTTGATGGACTCCTCTTCTGTCTCTTGCATTCTTTTCTCCTTTTAATTCAACATATTCTTTTCTTACCAAATATAAAATAATATTCCTCTAAAAAAATCCTTGATGCGGTTTTCTGGCACGAAGCAATAGTTTAAATGCTAATCATGACTGCAAGCTCTTTTTATTAGGACTTTGTCTCAATGACTTGGGACTAAATGAATCCTGTTTTACGATTCAGTTTGGTCTATTGCAACATCATCACCCAGTCATACTCCTTAATATCATTCTTTATTATGGTTGTCCGTATTAGTTTTGTCCTTCCACTACGTTGGCCTGGTTAATATTGACGCTATCACACTTCCTAAATGGTTCACTTAGTGGTCTAAAGTTTTTTTTTTTTTTCATTTTATGTCCTATTGTTGCAACTTTTATTGCATCATGTATGTATTTGTTAAGTTCAAATTTATTTTTCCTGGTTTGCCCCAAATTATATTAGCATTCTCATTTCAGCCATACCCATTTTTTCTTAGTTGCTCAATACTACCATATCATAAAGTAATAAAGGTCCAATAGCTGTTCTATATAACCTCCTTTCAAATTACGTGGTGTACGCCTATTGCTAGCTAGCTCTTCTATAATTCTCTTAAATTAGTCTTTTCATGCCTTCTTTTTCTGCTTGTGAGTCTTGCAGGTACTGCAAGGGCTTGAGACTGCGACTAACTGTGTTGAGGATATGGATGAATGGCTGGGCATCTTTAATGTCAAGCTTAGACACATGAGAGAGGATATTGAATCGGTAGGAAAACTGAAGCTTTGAGTTTGGGCACTTGTATGGTCATCTATACTGCTATGCAACTTCCTTCAGCTTCCATTCAGGGTGATTTAACTAATTCATTTTATGCTCTACTTGAACAAGAAACCTGATCAAATATTTTGGATAATATAGTTGATTTATAGAGAAGAAAATAGTTTATTGATTTCTAATGTATAGCTTTTCTGCTTCAGACTGGATTTTAATCTGAATGTTCTGAAAAGTATGTATAAGAGTTAAGTTCTAGTCGCTTTCTTGTCATAGCTATATATGTGCAAGTTTTTAGTGGTGTTCCATTGGATTTCTTTTTGTGAATGCAGATAGAAACACGCAATAACAAGCTGGAAATGCAGTCTGTAAATAACAAAGCATTAATTGAGGAGTTGGATAAGCTTCTTGAAAGATTGCGCATCCCTTCAGAGGTACTTTGACAGTCTGAAAGGCTTCATTATTTTGTTTTATTGATTTGATTGAGTCTTGTTTATCCGTGTGACATATTCTGTTATTTCCAGTATGCATCATGTCTAACAGGAGGTTCATTTGATGAGGCACACATGCTTCAGAATATTGAAGCATGCGAATGGTTAACTGGCGCTTTACGTGGTCTTCAAGCTCCTAACTTGGATCCTGCCTATGCAAGCCTTAAGTCTGTATGTAAATTGTCTGTCTTTATTGATAGAGGTTATTCTTTTACTGTAGTTTGGTTTTCACATAAATGTCTTTAAGTAGGAATCTGAAATTCTATAAACATCCATGCTGCAATTTGCAGATAAAAGTGATGTTATATATGGCAGAATATTTGTTGGATGTAACGAAAGCATCTCAGACACTTTTTTATATAAAAAAGTACTCCCTCCATTCCAGAAAAAGAGTCACACTAATCATTTTCATATTTTCAAAAAATCCCATTTGAGTGCAATTTCAAGGTACAAGCAAGTAAAGCTGTATCCTTAAAAAGTTTGGCTTGTCAAAGTGACTATTTTTTTGGGATGAGGTAATAATATATGGACAAATAAATAGTAAATTGACACAAAGGATTATGTAGCCCAAGTGCATTTCTCTATGAAGATACTTGTATGTGATAAACAACGAGGTCTATTCCCTCTAGTCAAGCATTTATGTTATATATGTGTCTTTGTATTTCATTTAATGGATGGAAACTATAGGATTTACATGAGACAGATGCAAAGACCTATCAAACAGCGAGTCATCCATTCACTAGTTTAAAACTGTGAATCTGCATGCCATATTTTGCCTGGTGCCTATTGTAGTTCTCATTTGTCAATCTTAACTGCATCACTCTTTTCGTACAACTAATGTTCCGTTAGATTATGCTGTGTCTTGCTCTCCTTTTAAAATCTTCTGATTCTAAAAATTCAGTATACCTTTATTCTTGGCATTAATCTTTCTTAAATTATAAAAGTTGCATATTGGCTATTACTATTTAGCCCTAGAACCTAGAGTTCAGGTGATCTTATAATGTCCTGATTTGAGATTTTAACTTAGAGACAATCTTCTTCTCGTCATTTTCTTGATGCCATGCGTCAGATGAATTCCCACTTCTGTATGTAAAAGATATATAAAAAATCACTTTGAAAGTAAATGTGACTTATGACTAAGCACTCAAATATTTGAGCACGAGGTTATTTACATTACCTGGATTCTCAATCTTTTCTAGCATCATTCAGGCGGTAAGATTTTACTCCATTTCTACGGTCTTGTGATCATTAGACTACAAAATTGTAAGGTGTGGTTGTGGCTCAGTGCTTTATTAGAATGGAAAATAGAACTATTTAAACTTCATTTGGCACGATGGCAGTTTTAATATGGTATGTACTGGTAGTCTATTGATGAACTTGTCTATAGATACTCATGTATTTGTTTCTTCTGTACCAATCACAATTTTCGTATTATTTATATTTAGAGTTCTCTTTAAGGAACTGGTGATAATATTCTTTCAGGTTAAGGAGAAGCGAGCAGAACTCGACAAATTGAAAGCTACTTTTGTGCGGAGAGCCTCTGAGTTTTTGAGAAATTATTTTGCTAGTTTGGTGGATTTTATGATAAGTGACAAGAGTTACTTCTCTCAGGTTCATCCGATAGGATATTGCCATTGTCTTCTTATTAATATAGTTATGCTTGATCGTCTATATGACAACATATAGTTTCCTTTCTTGCATTAACAGCGGGGTCAGCTGAAGAGGCCTGATCATGCTGATCTTCGATATAAATGCAGGACGTATGCTCGCCTTTTGCAACACTTGAAGGTTAAATAATGGAAGAAGCTAGAATTATTTATAGTAGTTATTGTTGATTATCCATACATCTCCAAAAATTATGTTTTTAATATCCTCTTTTACTCTTTTCTTTTGTTCTTACAGAATCTTGATAAAAATTGCCTGGACCCACTGAGGAAAGCTTACTGTAGCTCCCTTAATTTGCTTCTACGACGCGAGGTCAGTAGATAGCATTCCCTCCAAATCTCATGACGTTTCACATATCTTTCTTAATGTTGATTAGCTGCGGTTGGCATGTACTTTCTTATAAAAATTAACATCTGCTCCTTAACATCACCTTGTTGCCAATTGCTGTATGTTTATCGACCAGTTTCTCCCCCTCTTTCCATTTTTGGGTGGCTTCCTTGCCCTTTTCCATTTGTCCCTGAAGAGGTGTCACATTTGGAAAGTCAAAAATTGTATTTAGGTTGTTGCATACCACAAAAAGATCCAAAGCTGTGAATACCATTAAGGGCAATCTTTGATTAGCGCTTTTCAAATTTTGAATTGCTGACAAAAGTTGTCCTTAACTATGAGCAATTATCGTAGTTTCCAGCCAAAAAGAAGTTCAGAGAGAGCATATTGTCAGCCAATGCTGAAAGAACCTGATTTAGGTCAATTTTGTCAATTGCAAAATATGGCAAAATCGTTTGAATATTCAATGTTGGATACTTCTTTAATATTTGCCAAGATTATGAATGTGTGTATGGTTGTATATGTGTGTGTGATTATATTTGTTTATGTATGCATGTACCTGATATGATTATCATGTGTAATGATTGTGTTCTTTCAAGCAATAGAGATCAAGGTCGGGCCATGAGGATGCGCAGAAATATGATGAAAGGGCATTTTTATGCGTGTGTCCTCGATTTGCTTTGAAGTTTTAAACGAAGGGCAGTGCGCCTTGCAAAATGTAGTTGCCAGTTTCACTCTGTTCTGAGTCGGCAACTCAGCTAGCGTCAAGGTCGGGTCATTGGGATGCACAGGAATATGATGAAATGCTCACTAAACTTTATGCACTTCTTTGTTATGAAGCAACATCAGTCCATGCAATTTTCATCGTGGGTCATCCGGAAACAACCTCCCTGTGCTTTAATTCAGGGCCAAGGCTGCGTACATCCGACCCCCCCTTACCCACCGTAGGTGGGAGCCTTTGTGGCACTGGGGTAATGCTGTTGTTGTTGTGTCTCATATGGTTTGAGGCTTAGATTTTTTTTAATTTTAGCTGCCAATTGTTGAAACATGCGACTCTTATGGTTTGAGGTTTATATATTGATAAGACTTGTGGTCATGTTTTATATGAATATGGTGCAAAGACTCTTGGTTTTACTTGTTTCCTTGGATATGCTTGTAGCAGTACAAGTGCTTCGGATTTTGATTCTTTTGGCTGAACTCAAAACATTGTTATTCTTTATGAATATTTATGATCTGATTCTTATAGTGTAGAATACTTGCAGTTAAGATATTGTGTTTGAAATCTCTTTTGATTGTTTTAGGCTCGTGAATTCGCAAATGAGCTTCGTGCTAGTACCAAAGCATCAAGAAACCCAACAACGTGGCTTGAAGGTTCCACTGGTTCGAACCAAAATGTGAGCAGTGCAGACAGTTCCACAGTTTCAGAAGCTTATGCCAAGATGCTTACAATATTTATCCCACTCCTTGTTGATGAGGTTAGGACCTAACTTATGTGCTCGTTCTCTTTGTCTTCCTGCCCTTCCCCACCACCAGGCAGGATTTTAGATGATTCCATTAGCAAAATCTAAGCATTCATTTCTTACACTGGTCAAACCACAGAGCTCATTTTTTGCACACTTCATGTGCTTTGAAGTTCCGGCACTTGTGCCCCCTGGAGGTATGGGAAATGGAAACAAAAATGGATCGATTGATGATGATGCTAATGACGATGATTTAGGCATCATGGACATTGATGAAACTGACAGCAAACCTGGTACCTTTCCTTGTGTTGCTTTCTTTCAGTTGTATTGAGAGCTTTTTCATTCTTCAACATGCAATTCTATAGGTAAAACCTCGGAGCTGGAGGCACTAAATGAATCACTTCATGATTTACTGAATGGGATACAAGTACGTTATAGACAACTTTATTCAACTTTATCTTGTATTCTGATTAGATGAATCGCTCCACTCTCTTTTGTTGTGTAAAGGGCCTAATGGCAGATTGATATTAAAGTCTCACATTGAAATAAATAGCAAGTATTCCTGCTCTAAATCCATTTTTAGGCGTTAGTAATTTAAATTTTCAAGTAAGATCCATCACCAAAAAGATATCTCGAGCAAATAAATCTTTACACATGACGAGAAAATCCCCAAAATCGATCTTTAACTAAAATACTACTCCATAAGAAGGACTAACTATAGAGAGAAGTAAGATGACTTGGAAGCCTCAAGTGATAGTTGAATTACTTGTATTTGCATTATTTTATTTTTCTTCTCTCAAAGTGGGAGCTCTTGTAGCACCAAGCTGCCCTTTTAATGCTATAAATATTGAACTAAAACATGACAATTTAAGCATGAAAAGCATGAGTGATCTACTAATGTTCCTTGATATGTATCTAGTTGGGATAGTAACACTCATTTGGATCTTAGTGGATTGTCAAGTGTTGCTAGCTATATGGTATCAGGAAATTGTAGTTACAGATGTCAGAAATAAAAGTACTTGGTTGTGTTCCATCTCCTACATGTTATTATCTCATTCTCTGCTGATTATCTTTTAATTTCCTTTGTCCAAAGTTGGAAAAATATTTTATGGTTTAAGATGAATTAGGAAAAATATCTGGGTTAGAACAGCTATGCCATCTTTAGGTTTAATATAATATGTCTGGATACTCATCAAATCTCTAGGCTTATGCTCAAGTATGGAAAATATCATTATTATTATTATTTTGAGTGTAATGCTGGGCTTTATTTTTTTTACTATCATGCAAGATAGTTTCTACGTAAGACTCAAGTAATATCATAGTTTTGTGGTATAATCTAATAGATGGCTAACCAAACATTTGGATGATGTCTTTAATTCTTTGTATCCTGGATTGACTTAACAGGAGGATTTCTATGCGGTGGTGGATTGGGCATACAAGATTGATCCATTGCGCTGCATATCTATGCATGGGATAACAGAGCGATATATATCTGGTCAGAAAGCTGATGCAGCAGGATATGTGCGACTTTTGCTGGATGCCTTAGAATCTAGAATTACTTCACAGTTCACCCATGTAAGATATAGCCTTTATGCCTATTGTCACTGCTGACTTGCTTGTTAAGTTCATGACATCCATCAATTCACATTGCAAATCTGTGCAGTTTGTTGATGGAGCTTGTCACCAGATTGAAAGAAATGAGCGAAATGTTCGGCAGATGGGTGTCTTGTCATATATACCAAGGTAAAATAGATCTGAGATGTTTAGGCTTATGTAAAGAGCCAGGGACTAGCTTTTCCTTCTTTTTTTACACTTTTCACTTTCTCGAATTGTGCTTTTTAGTTAGCTGCATTATTATATGTTAGACATGTATTGGGAACTGATAATGCTAAGAAATTGTTCAGTAGGCATAGTAAAAGAGTGCTAGAAGAAAATTGACCATTTGGGTGAGGTAAGGAAGTCCAACAGATCCATCTGTATTTTACTTTACGAAATGGAGCTCATTTCTTGGCTCCGTTGCTTCCCTTACCTCACGCTCAACTAAATGTAGAGTAGATAACATGAGTACATTCCCTGAGCCCCACCCTCACCCCCACCAGAATTTGACATGAATTGTCTTTGCCTCTGTTATCGACACTCTTTCTATGTTGTCCGAGCATGTGTTGATAGATCCTACATCACTAAGACTTATGTTGTGGCTGCTTAGTGTTTGCTTTTCCCTTGATTACATTGAGAACCTCAGCATGCTTAATGTTGTTAAGTTGATTGTTTCCCTGGTATGTTATCCTTTGGTAGGTCAAGTATTAACTCATATAATCTTTTGAGCCTGCCATGTTGTGAGTTTGCTATCTTTCTATTTTCAGTACTTAATTTGGTTATACATGAATTCACATCGAGTTAACTTAATTCTGTATAGTTTTGCGACACTGGCCACCCGTATGGAGCAGTATATTCAGGGACAATCTAGGGATCTCGTTGATCAGGCATATGTTAAATTTGTAAGTATTCTCCTCGCACGAACATATTGTTTCAGTGAGACAGTGATACCTGTTGAGTTGGCTTGTTTTATCTTTTGATTACAGTGTCATTAGTTATTCCGTATATGATATCAGCATGCTCTTGTGGAAAGAAGTGCATTTTATTTGAAAAGCTAAAAGAATTTGTTACTGTTTATGGAGAAAGGAAAATTTCCAGTATTTTATACCCCATATACATCAAGGCTATAAGCTTGTGTAATGCCATTGTACAAGGAAATTTCTAGTTAGATGAGTCTAAGTATAGTTATGGAATCATCCAGTTCTTAAGGAAAGAATTGCATTTTTTTCTTGCATCTTTTCTTTCACGATGACATATGAGGATTAATGTTAGCCCACCCCAAATTATTTTGGGACTAAGGCTTTGTTGTTGTTGTATCATTGCATAGAGTCAAATGGGGAAATCAAAAACATTATTTGGCTTGTATTGCTATTTATTTCACCCGAAGTGGTATCTTTAGCAATTAGCCCCCTTGTGACATTGAGTTGTAAAGCATAAACAAAGTCTTCTCAAGTCCATTTTAACCAATGGTGAAAGATTCTACCTGAATATCTTGGGGTCTTTAGAAAGATTAAAGGTCCCCTTTCATCTCTGCCTTTTCTTTTCCTTTATCTTAATCGGCGGTCTTCACCAACCCCGCCACCATCACACATCCTTATGGTGGACTTCCTTCAACAAACCACATTGAATCGAATAAACCTTGGGTAAAAATCCATTGTTCCTCACCATCATACAAATTATTTGATATCAAACGTCGAAAACATGGCCCAGCCTACATTTTCACTAATATATCCCTCCCCGTTGCTAGATATGTGCATATATTTTTTGCAAATCCACTAGGTTCATAAAAGATTTCAGCTGATAGGGCACCAGAAACCTTGGGATGTGGGTGGAAAAAATAATTGAAAATTGGACTTGTCAAAGTTATAATTCACATTCACCTCATGCTTCTGTAAATGACTGGAGATTTGTGAGTAATTCTATTTATGCAGAATGAACAAATATTATTTACCTGTTAAAATATTTCTTGGATAAAAAATATTCATACTTGTGAGTAATTCTATTTAACCTCATTTGACAGGTCGGCATAATGTTTGTGACTCTGGACAAAATTGCTCAGACAGACCCGAAGTATGCTGATATTTTGCTCCTAGAAAACTATGCTGCATTTCAGACTAGGTACCATGATTTGTGTGTCAATATCGTCAAATATACTTGTATCAGATTTATGAGTCTATAATGGAATCAGATCAGTATACTAGTTTCTTAACCTTTAGAGCATTCAATGTACTGATTTAGAGGCTCTCATGCAGTCTCTATGACCTGGCCAATGTCGTACCCACCTTGGCAAAATTTTACCACCAAGCAAGTGAATCATATGAACAAGCTTGCACGCGGCATATCAGCGTGATCATATATTACGTAAGTTATCAACTACTCCCTCCATCCCGGCCGAAGTGTCCCAAAAGGACATTTGCACGAGAATTAAGGAAAGTGATGTAAGAAAGAGAAAAAGGTTAAATGTTGTGAGTATGAAAAATTAAATAGGAGAGAGAATGAGTGGGAGGAATAGTTAGGAGAGAGAATGTTGTGAGTGTAAAAGTAAAGTAGGAGAGAGAATGAGTGGGGTAGTAAGAGTATAAAAATAATAAAAACTTTCCTTTTTAGGAATGAGACATTTTAAATGGGACGCCCAAAAAGGAAACTTGGGACACTTCGGCCGGGACGGAGGGAGTATGATACTTAATTATCTTCTCTTGAATTGTATGTATAAAAACACTAGTTCACCTTTTATTCCTTTGCAGCAATTCGAAAGGTTATTCCAGTTTGCTCGAAGAATTGAGGATTTAATGTACACAATCACGCCCGAAGAGGTAAGTGGTTGCTACTTCCCCTATCTTTCTGAAGCTATGTGCATATCTGTTATCATATCAACAACAACAACAACAACATTAGCCGGTGTCGCAAAGGCTCCCACCTACGGTGGAATAAGGGAGGGTCGGATGTACGCAGCCTTGCTCCTGTATTAAAACACATAGAGGCTGTTCCGGATGACCCATGATGAAATCTGCGTCGAAAATTGCATGGACTGACTGCTGGTTCATAACAAAAAAACGCAGACAGTTTAATGAGCCACTTTGCTTTATTCCATCATATTCCAAAGCCAAAAAATAGTGACTCTTTGGCTCCATCGGAAATGACTAAAAAGTGTATTTCTGTTATCGATGCAGAAAATTTGTAATGTCATCCAATAGTTCTTTATTTGCCTATATTATAGTCCAATCGTGTATGTGTACTTTTTTACAGAAATATTTAGGAACATAAAGAAGAAATTCTGTGAGAATGCCTTGTGCTGCACACTCCCTCCGTCCACCCGAAAAGGCACAAAATTAGCCTTGCACGGGAATTAAGGAAAGTGTATAGTGGAGTAAGTGCTGTGAGTATGAAAAGTGAGGTAGGAGAGAGAAAGTGGTGTAGGGAATAGTAACTGGATAGTTATTGTGAGTATGACTAGTGGGTCCTATGAATAAAGAAGTATTAAAGAGTTTCCATTTTGGGAGAGTGCCTTTTTAAATGGGACGGAGTAACCTCCCCCGTATTTATAATAGCGTATTTTCTACTGTGGGTCCTCCACTTCAAATAATCAACTCTTACTAATATAGGCAGATCATAGGCATCCAGCTACTAACATTGATCATTTCTTCTTATAGAAAAACACATATAATTTCTTAACCATTCCAGCTTCCAGCTACCATGTTGTCATGCTGCATGTTCTTTTATATGAAAAACCACTTTGGGGGTTGGGGGGGATATTGAGACCACATATATTTGCATCAGATACTTGCATGTTAGTATAAATGTTACTTAATTCTTAAGGCTGAAAGGAGTTTACTTTTTTAATTGCAGATCCCTTTCCAGCTTGGGTTGTCAAAAATGGATCTGCGGAAGGTTGTGAAATCAAGTTTGTCGGGGGTAAGCCAATCAATACCTTTGGAATCTTCATACATTCGTTTCAGGAACGTTTTGTTGACGCTCTGGATTTCTACAGGTTGACAAGTCCATCACTGCAATGTATAAGAAATTACAAAAGAATTTATCCTCAGAGGAACTGCTTCCTTCTTTATGGGATAAATGCAAGGTATTTTGAATCTTACTAGCTTTGTGGTTGTTTATCTGCCAACAAGAAGTAGCAATTTGGAACACCATATATCTCCTCTTGGGCAATTCTTGATTTAAAGCCCAAGTAATTCTTGAAAATCTGTTTGTGCTCCATCCTCAGGCTCTCCAAACTAAATTATGATCATAAGTGAGGTCTAAGATTGATTTTTTTTTTGGTGTGAAATAGCATTTTCTTGAGCTCAGGTAATGAATAGTATTGAAGATAGAGAGGAAGAGAAGATTGAGTTAACTAGTTAAAAGAAAAAAAAAAGGAAATTAAAAAAGAAATGAAGTTAAGGTAAAATAAGAGTAGGGCTCTAAGTGTGCTGGTGGCAATAATCAATCTAGTATAACTTTTAGAGGAGGGTGGCTCTTTCCTTATCCATTTTCTGAATGCCTTATCTGCTAGAATTCATTACTTGTGGGGTTTCCAAAATGTTACGGCCTCTTGTCTCAGTTCATGCATCCTTGTTTCACCGCTAACTTTTTCGAAGGAAGAATGTATATGTACTAATGAAATTCTCAAGAGCAGCCAATGAAATCATGTACCAAAGTAACCGAACCCATTGCAATAAAGATCCTATTTAATTGATTTGTTTTTAATCATTGTACTTCTAGTCCTATACTCCCTCCGTCCCATAGAACATTACCCCTTTTGCTATTTTGGGCGTCCCTCTTTAAAGTCCCACTTTCCTAAAAAGGAAACCTTAAATCACTATTCTCTCCACTCATTCTCTCTCCTACATTATTTTAATACTCACAACACCATTATAATTTACTATTCTCTCCACTCATTCTCTCTCCTCCCACTCACAACACCTACTTTAATAACATTATTCCTTATTTTCCGTTCTCAATAGTAAACGTGTAATGTTCTATGGGACGGAGGGAGTATATGGTAACTATATCCTTTTTCGTAAGACAAGTAACTAGGTTTTGAGAAGAAGAAAGTTCCGCAAAGTTAATGGAAATTTTGGATTGAATTTAGAAATGGTACATTTCTGGACAAGCTAAAGTGGAAATATCAGACTTTATGGGTTGGAGGTAGGTAGTAACATAAAATGGCATAACCATGGTATTGACCTTTCTCCATTGAAAGGTCAGATATGGGATTGACCTTTCTCCATTGAAGGACTCCAAGATTTAAAGGGTGTCTTGTGTTATTTTTGAGAGGTTTACAGCATTTGATTTATATTTTTATTTTTCTTATGGTTTTTTTTTTTATATGATCGACAGAAAGAGTTTCTGGACAAGTACGATAGCTTTGCGCAGCTTGTTGCGAAGATCTACCCAAGTGAGAACATCCCATCTGTATCAGAAATGAGAGAACTTTTGGCATCAATGTAGGTTAAATAAGTTTAGTGTCTGTATACTCCGTTCAATTATGGGACGGAGGGAGTATATTATTCTTTTGCTTTCAATTCAATTCAATTCGTATCTTTTCTTTTAGCAGAAGAAATTATTCTGGTCTATTGTAATCAACTGAGCTCAACTTCCATATATGGTGGTACGTCTTGTGATAATCTTTCGAAAACCAGTTTTTCAGAGGTTTATCAACTCTAGGAGAAAAGTGAAAACATTTGAAGCTGAGAAAAGTGCCCATTAAAGTTCTTTGAGTGATTGAGCAAATGCTGATGGTCGTGCAAAATTGCAAAAATCTTGCAGTTCAGCCACCACAGTCCAAGCGTCTATCCAAGACTAACGATAGTGATTCGTTGGAGTGTTATGTCAAGCAAGCCCGTGTTCAAGGACATGTGTGTTTTTTTTTTTAAAATTAATTTTTTTTTAATTTTATTTTTTTAAGGGCAAAATGGGAAATAGATAACTTAGCGATGGCAAAATAGAAAATTTGGCCATTGGTACTGTTCATTCAACTGTTCACCTGTTCACCTATGTTGCTATTTATACTATAGATTGATCAAAAGTGGATTTTGGTAAGAAAGACTGAGTATTCCTCGTGGAATTTCTTTTAAAATAAAAATTATATTCATTCAATAATGTTGGTTCTTCAAGTAGTTATATTTGTTTGCTTAAAAAAAGTAGTTATATTTGTTAAAGAAATTTACTATTTCGTCAATGTTTTTTTAATCGAGAAACAAAAATGAATATTTATTTTGATATAAAAGACCAGAATTGAACAGAGATGGAGTATAGCTTTATCAGCTTTCTGTTATTTAGGCTATTTAAAGAGAAATTTTCATTTCAGTATATATATATATATATATATATATATATATATATATATATATATATATATATATATATATATATATATATATATAATCCGTCCATCTCATAATAACTACTCCATCCGTCTTATTTGAAAAGGCACAAAGTTGGTTTAACATAAGAATTAAGGAAAGCGTATAGTGTAATAAATATTGTGATTATAAATAGTAAGGTATGAGAGAGAAAGTGATGTAGGAAATAGCAGGTGAATAGTTATTGTGATTATAACAAGTGGGTATATAAATAAAAAAGTATTAAAAGTTTTTATTTTCAGGATGCGTCTTTTTAAATTGAACATTTAAAATGGAAATTTGTTCATTTTCGGAGGGAGTATTGTATTTCATTTGCCAATATTGTTATTGCCAACATTTTAATGACTAATTATAATTTACTTATTATACTAATTCATTTGGATAATAAGAGTATTTATTTTGAAACGCAGTGAGAGAACGAGGGGAAAATGACTTTCTATTCTGTCAGAGCGTCGGATCCATTTTCTGGCAAAAGAAAAGGAAAGGCGTGGTTATTTGCAAGACACCTTATTTGCAAGGCACGGAAAATGGACAAAAATGTCCCTCCCGTACGCAGACGTTTCGTGTGATTATACACGACGTTGGTGTTGAAGGAAATGAGAAAAATTGAGAGGATTTTACTTTATATATAAAAACAGTTAAGTCATTTCCATGTGCCTTATATAAACCGTGCCTTGCAAATAAAATTCACCAAATTATTATCTAGCGTTAATCGCAGCCATAATTAATTTATTCCCAAGAGTCAAAAATAAACAAAATTAAATTGTGACCGGAAGCATAAACCGTGAATTTTGATCTTCATCAAACAAACAGCAGAAGAAATGGCGATGGCCAGCTTTGCCAGACGGAAGGCAACTCATCTCTACAGAAACTCTGCCGATGGTTTCCGTTATTCAATTTCACTCTCATCCTTTTCTAGAGGATTCGCATCAGGATCTGATGATAACGACGTCGTTGTCATCGGCGGCGGTCCTGGCGGGTATGTTGCCGCCATCAAGGCTGCTCAGTTAGGGCTCAAGACCACTTGTATTGAGAAGCGTGGCGCTCTTGGTGGTACCTGCCTCAACGTCGGTTGTATTCCTTCCAAGGTATAACTATTTCGGTAAATTTGTTTTCTTAGATCTGCTGCGTTTTTATTTTCGCGATTGTATATGCGTGTGTAATTTAGGTAGTTGTGAATTCATGTGTTTGTTGTGGTAATTGCTATCAAAATTTAGGTATGTTTAGTGTTTGTGTTTGTGTTCATATGCAAAAGTCTGGAAATTATATTTTGAGATTATTTGTGCATTTCAGGCTAATAAATAGATTATACACGACTTTTTGGTAAATGTTGTTGAAGCTTCAGGGGTAGACAGTTGCGTATCCATAGTGGACATGTGTGTGGTTGTGGTAGTAAATGTTGTAAAACGTATGTATGCTGTTGTTTTTAAAACTTATGTAGGTGCAGTATGTTGGAAATCACCACCGCCTCTTTTCCCTTCTAGATAATTCGGGAAAATCATTTGTCAGGAAATGTCCGGAGACTTCTTCATTATTCCAGCCCATTCTTGATGGTTCAGAATTTTAGCCACAGTTTAGTCCATACACCCTAAGTCTAGAAGCTTCTCACCGACAACACCAAAAGCTCAGTTCACTTGAGTAGTCAACTACTTGGACCAAAAGCTCAGTTCACTTGAGTAGTCAGCTACTTGGACCGGAGAGATCTAGAAGAAATACTCACCGCCTTAGAGTAACTATAAATAGGGTCAAGGTCTTTGTTTGTGTGTCCAGTCTAACAATCCGGAAGAAATTCAGAGTGTGGATCATGCCTTTGGAGGGCTCCTTTGTGAGTAATAATCTAGTGTGTCAAAGAGTATATTAGTATAGGCATTTAGCACTTGTACCTTGTCCATTGCAATTATAAATTATGTAATAATAATAGTGGTGTTATTATTACTTGTGGTTCGCCAATTCAGGTACGGAAAATCAACAAGTGGTATCAGAGCGGTACGACCCGGGATCGCGGGAACCGTTGTTGAGGCGTTATTCGGGATCGTTGAAGGTGCACAGTAGGAGACTGTGAAGCTCGTGGTAGGAGACCAGGCTTACTTGGTGACGTGCACGGAGTCAGTACCAAGTCACGATGGTAGATCCGGCAAGCGCATTTGGTGGAGTCAGGAGACTCAACAATGGCAATTATAAGTATTGGTGAACGTGTATGCAGTCGTACTTACAAGGACAAAAGTTATGGAATGTCGTGGGTGGTAGTGAGACCACGCCACCGGAAAAGGAGGACACTCAAGCATTCCGAAAATGGGAAGCGAAAGTCGGGAAGGCTATGTACGCGCTAAAGATTAGCGTCGAAGACGAACTTTTGGAGCATGTCGAGGATGCACAAACTCCAAAAGAGATATGGGATACATATGCGACGTTATTTTCGAGGACTAATGAGGCTCGTCTCCAGATGCTCGAGAATGAGCTAATGTCGACTACGCAGCAGAATCTAACAGTAAGTCAATATTTTCATAAAGTTAAATCTTTATGTCATGAGATCTCGAAGTTAGATCTAGACTCAAAGATTAACAAGCAAAGAATGAAGAGGATAATCATCAATGGGCTGAGACCCGAGTTTAAGGGGTTAGTTACGGCAATTCGTGGTTGGGCCACACAACCATCTCTTTAAGAGTTAGAGAGTTTGCTGGCCAGCCAAGAAACGGTAGACAAACATACATCTAGGCCTTCAACGCCAAAACCAATGGATTCAGAGGAAGCACTCTTTAGCCACCGAGGTCGCGGAAGGCAACAAGGACATGTTGTTGCGGGATGGAAAAAGAAAGATGAGATCCAAGACGAGCATGAAGGTACGAGGTACAAAGGATGCTCTTATGCAGGGGGAGCTAGGACGAGAAATGAAGATAACTCTCGACTAGACGTCTGGAGACGAAACAACGAAGGTTACAACTGTGGTCGCAAGGGGCATTTCCTAAAAGATTATACATTCAGGAAAAAGGTTGTCGAAGGAAATGCAGTTACCAATCAAGATCCCTATGATAGCGAAGAAGAGTGGGACATGGAAGCATCCTTCGCAGATATAAGGATTCATAAAGACGACCCTGAAGAGAAAAAAATGGTTTGAGGACCACGCTTATCCAGTTATTATCGAAGAATGGTGGATTGATGATAAGGTGAAAATCGAAGAAGAGATCGACTTCGAGGAAGGTCGATGGTTTGAAGATCTAGCTGCCAAGATCAACGTTGGTTGTGATGATAATCTAGATGGCAATGACACTACTAAAGCGTTAGCAAGCTTGGTCGAAGTCGGCTCAGAAGAAGTGACGATTGGGATGATCAATGAAAGTTTGGATGCTCCAAAGCTCCTGGGCGAAGTGAAGCTAGAGATTAAGGGGGAGCAATATCAAGAAGACTCAACACATGAGAAAGGCAAGTTTACGACATTGAAGCCTTTATCAAATCTTGATGTGTTTCGTACGAGCTTGTTCGAGATGCCGAAAAGAACAAACGTGAGATACAAACTTGAGCAAGAACTTTATCATTGTGACAACGAAGCAGTCACTTTTTATTGCGAAGATGTCAAGGACTCATTTGAGAAGCCGTGGAGAAACGAGGGGAACAACTCGAGGTAGAATCTCTTCGAAGGAAACCGTTCGTAAAGTTCAAGAAGAAAGAGTCGGCGTTGAGGGGGAGTGTTGGAAATCACCACCGCCTCTTTTCCGTTATAGATAATTCGGGAAAATCATTTGTCGAAATGTCCAGGAGACTTCTTCATTATTCCGGCCCATTCTTGATGGTTCTGAATTTGAGCCACAGTTTAGTCTATACACCCTAAGTCTAGAAGCTTCTCACCTACAACACCAAAAGCTCAGTTCACTTGAGTAGTCAGCTACTTGGACCGGAGAGATCTAGAAGAAATACTCACTGCCTTAGAGTAACTATAAATAGGGTCAAGGTCTTTGTTTGTGTGTCCAGTCTAACAATCCGGAAGAAATTCAGAGTGTAGGTCATGCCTTTGGAGGGCTCCTTTGTGAGTAATAATCTAGTGTGTCAAAGAGTATATTAGTATAGGCATTTAGCACTTGTACCTTGTCCATTGCAATTATAAATTATGTAATAATAATAGTGGTGTTATTATTACTTATGGTTCGCCAATTCAGGTACGAAAAATCAACAAGTGGTATCAGAGTGGTACGACCCGGGATCGTGGGAACCGTTGTTGAGGCGTTATTCGGGATCGTTGAAGGTGCACAGTAGGAGACTGTGAAGCTCGTGGTAGGAGACCAGGCTTACTTGGTGACGTGCACGGAGTCAGTACCAAGTCACGATGGTAGATCTGGCAAGCGCATTTGGTGGAGTCAGGAGACTCAACAATGACAATTATAAGTATTGGCGAACGTGTGTGCAGTCGTACTTACAAGAACAAGAGTTATGGAATGTCGTGGGTGGTAGTGAGACCACGCCACTGGAAAAGGAGGACACTCAAGCATTCCGAAAATGGGAAGCGAAAGTCGGGAAGGCTATGTACGCGCTAAAGATTAGCGTCGAAGACGAACTTTTGGAGCATGTCGAGGATGCACAAACTCCAAAAGAGATATGGGATACATATGCGACGTTATTTTCGAGGACTAATGAGGCTTGTCTCCAGATGCTCGAGAATGAGCTAATGTCGACTACGCAGCAGAATCTAATAGTAAGTCAATATTTTCATAAAGTTAAATCTTTATGTCATGAGATCTCGAAGTTAGATCTAGACTCAAAGATTAACGAGCAAAGAATGAAGAGGATAATCATCCATGGGCTGAGACCCGAGTTTAAGGGGTTAGTTACGGCAATTCGTGGTTGGGCCACACAACCATCTCTTTTACAGCCAAGAAACGGTAGACAAACATACATCTAGGCCTTCAACGCCAAAACCAATGGATTCAGAGGAAGCACTCTTTAGCCACCGAGGTCGCGGAAGGCAACAAGGACGTGTTGTTGCGGGATGGAAAAAGAAAGATGAGATCCAAGACGAGCATGAAGGTCCGAGGTACAAAGGATGCTCTTATGCAGGGGGAGCTAGGACGAGAAATGAAGACAACTCTCGACTAGACGTCTGGAGACGAAACAACGAATGTTACAACTTTGGTCGCAAGGGGCATTTCCTAAAAGAATGTCCATTCAGGAAAAAGGTTGTCGAAGGAAATGCAGTTATCAATCAAGATCCCTATGATAGCGAAGAAGAGTGGGACATGGAAGCATCTTTCGCAGATATAAGGATTCATAAAGACGACCCTGAAGAGGAAAAATGGTTTGAGGATCACCCTTATCCAGTTACTACCGAAGAATGGTGGATTGATGATAAGGTGGAAATCGAAGAAGAGATTGACTTCGAGGAAGGTCGATGGTTTGAAGATCTAGCTGCCAAGATCAACGTTGGTTGTGATGATAATCTAGATGGCAATGACACTACTAAAGCGTTAGCAAGCTTGGTCGAAGTCGGCTCAGAAGAAGTGACGATTGGGATGATCAATGAAAGTTTGGATGCTCCAAAGCTCCTGGGCGAAGTGAAGCTAGAGATTAAGGGGGAGCAATATCAAGAAGACTCAACTCATGAGAAAGGCAAGTTTACGACATTGAAGCCTTTATCAAATCTTGATGTGTTTCGTACGAGCTTGTTCGAGATGCCGAAAAGAACAAACGTGAGATACAAACTTGAGCAAGAACTTTATCATTGTGACAATGAAGCAGTCACTTTTTATTGCGAAGATGTCAAGGACTCATTTGAGAAGCCATGGAGAAACAGGGAACAACTCGAGGTAGAATCTCTTCGAAGGAAACCGTTCGTAAAGTTCAAGAAGAAAGAGTTGGCGTTGAGGGGGAGTGTTGGAAATCACCACCGCCTCTTTTCCCTTCTAGATAATTCGGGAAAATCATTTGTCAGGAAATGTCCGGAGACTTCTTCATTATTCCAGCCCATTCTTGATGGTTCTGAATTTGAGCCACAGTTTAGTCTATACACCCTAAGTCTAGAAGCTTCTCACCCCGACAACACCAAAAGCTCAGTTCACTTGAGTAGTCAGCTACTTGGACCGGAGAGATCTAGAAGAAATACTCACCGCCTTAGAGTAACTATAAATAGGGTCAAGGTCTTTGTTTGTGTGTCCAGTCTAACAATCCGGAAGAAATTCAGAGTGTGGGTCATGCCTTTGGAGGGCTCCTTTGTGAGTAATAATCTAGTGTGTCAAAGAGTATATTAGTATAGGCATTTAGCACTTGTACCTTGTCCATTGCAATTATAAATTATGTAATAATAATAGTGGTGTTATTATTACTTGTGGTTCGCCAATTCAGGTACGGAAAATCAACACAGTTGCAGAGCCCTTTTATATTTTTATGAATGTGTTGAATAATCAATATTATTTGTGAATAATTGGGAAATTTGATACTAATTCATGAGTGAAGACACTGAAACATCATATCGTGTAGTTGTATTCTAGTCTTTTTTGATTAATCTTTGAAAATGTTGGTAGATAAGTTGTAACTGACACTCGATTATGTGTTTAAGTTGTTTTCTCTCAGCTCCTTCAAGCTCGACTTGTGTACAATTTGAAATTGAGCTCAAATTTTATAATGAAAATTTCATACATGAATCTGCTAGAGTAAGGTCAATATTTAGAAATACGTATATAGAAGTGTTTCATACTATAATTTTATGGTATTTATAATCTCCGGTAAGGTTTGTGGTCCAGTCTACAGCTTTGTTCAAACTGTAAGCTATCAAACATAACTTCCTTAGTTTAGTCATGCTTGAGCATGATTCAAAGAGTTTTAACTGGATGTAAGATCTTGGCTCGGCTTGAAACTTTTGCAACTATAACTATGTGAAGGTTTGTAAAGAATATAACTATGTGAAATACTGAAATTAGGACCCTGAAACTGAAACTCTTTTAAGTGTAAATTTGGTACTTGTTTTTATCCAATTTCAATTTGGTACTCTAAGTGTATATACACATGTCCAGTTTATTGATTAGTAGTTCTAGTCGCAATATAAGTTGCCGAGTGAAACAGCTCAAGTGTCAGAAAGTTAAATTATATAGACTTAATTACTTCTCATTATTCATCATATACATTTTTGATCTAGAATGCACAAGGAAGATAATGGGATTGGATTTCAGTTGCTGTTAGGGTGTTATATTTTTTCTGCGCCCAAAAGTGATGATTCACTTGTCCCCTTGTCCATAGGGACCTTGTGGCATACAACCGAAAGGACTCCCGCTAGATAGCCTTTTAATAAACTTAGCCCAAAAGAAGAGTCAAGCTGCGAACGCTCCTTCTTCTTTTTCGAAGGGCAGTGACGAAAGTAGTTCAGATAGCGAGGCCATATATGGCTGCCTCCATTATCTCTAGAAAGATCTCAGGTGTGAATTTCCCAAGCTTCCGCGCCCTTCCTGCCTACTGAAATGGAATGCCTGGTCGAAGGTCCAGTACAGTAGGTAGCAGGCGTCTTCGTTTCGGCTCATAGAGATCATTGACGAGGCCTTACGACGATTCATGTTAGCCGACCCCAATTCATTTTGTGACCAAGGCTTTGTGGTTGTTGTTGTGGAGATTGTAGTTTGTTATTATTTATTAGGATCCATCTATTACCTGTATGCACATGTCTTATTAGACACAAGAAAAGGTGACTGATAAAAGCTTGCAGATGTTAGTCAGATACTGACTACAGTCTCTCGTCACTTCATAATCAGATTGGACACATATTTCTTTTCTGATACTGAGGATGTAGGTCCTTACACACTAAAGTGTTCTCATTCCTCCTAGATTATTCCCTTTGTTTAGTCACTTGGAGGTAGAATTTTGGAAATTAGTAGACTTTCAACCCTTTCCTTGATTTATTGTATTTAGTCAAGAACTACTATTCTATTGAGACAGAACTAGTACTTCAGTGCTGCGAGGTTTTATTTAGCATATGCAACTTTACTTGACAACAAACATTCACACCCTTTCATGAAAGTTCCAGAAACATAAAAATAAAATAAAATAATCCACAAAAGTATTTGGAAACATAATTTTCTTCATAAATTACTTGGAATCATATTTTTTTCCAGAAAGTATTGGGTTCTAATGGGGTAACTTGGGAAATGATTTATTAGTATTCGTTTTGGCATGTTTACTGTCAAATGGAATATATGTGTTCGTTTTGGCATGTTTACTGTCAAATGGAATATATGTGGACAATTATTTTGTTTACATTAGAACTCAAGAATGCAACTGTCATGGATAATTTGAGTTGAAGAACTGGTATTTAATAGGATAAGCATGATGAATTCTTTGATGGGAAACACAGTCAAATAAGCTGTAGTGGTCTGCCTTAGTCATTTGCCAAGATTTATGAGACTCATGGCTTTCAAGAGCTTCATTCTGTCCTAACAAGTGCCACTGGAAAGTTTAGAATTCACCCCGTCTAATTTACTTATTTTCTGTGTATGCTCAGGCACTTCTTCATTCTTCTCACATGTACCATGAAGCCACACATACATTTGCCAGCCATGGTGTGAAGTGCTCTTCTGTCGAGGTTGACCTACCTGCCATGATGGCCCAAAAAGATACCGCTGTGTCTAATCTAACGCGTGGTGTTGAAGGACTCTTTAAGAAAAACAAAGTAACCTACGTCAAAGGCTATGGAAAGTTCATCTCCCCTTCCGAAGTGTCTGTCGACACCATTGATGGTGGGAACACTGTGATCAAAGGCAAGAATATAATAGTTGCCACCGGTTCTGATGTTAAAAGCCTACCAGGAATCACCATTGACGAGAAGAAAATTGTATCATCAACCGGAGCTTTAGCTTTGACAGAAATCCCCAAGCAGCTTGTGGTCATCGGAGCTGGTTACATAGGCCTGGAAATGGGCTCTGTGTGGGGCCGTCTTGGCTCAGAGGTCACTGTTGTCGAGTTCGCACCCGATATTGTCCCGACAATGGATGGCGAGATAAGAAAGCAATTTCAACGCTCCCTTGAGAAGCAAAAAATGAAATTTATGCTCAAAACTAAGGTAGTATCAGTCGATTCTTCCGGGGATGGTGTAAAGTTGACCCTGGAACCAGCAGCTGGTGGTGATCAAACCATACTTGAAGCTGATGTCGTTCTTGTTTCAGCTGGTAGAACTCCATTTACTTCCGGGCTTGATTTAGACAAGATTGGAGTTGAAACTGATAAGACTGGCCGAATCCTAGTAAACGAACGATTTTCTACAAATGTTTCAGGTGTTTATGCCTCCTATTTCTTCTTAGTTTCGTTTTTTTTTTTTACTTTTTAATTTTTTTCTCACTTTTTTTCTTTGACGATTTCATATGACAGTTCATGTAAGCCGATCCCAAATCATTTTGGTACTAAAACTTTGTTGTTGTATCAGGTGTTTATGCCATTGGTGACGTTATTCCAGGGCCCATGCTGGCCCACAAGGCCGAAGAAGATGGTATTGCCTGTGTAGAGTTTATTGCAGGAAAAGAAGTACATGTTGACTACGACAAGGTCCCGGGTGTTGTTTACACACACCCAGAAATTGCATCTGTTGGAAAGACAGAGGAGCAGGTGAAGGCTTCCGGAGTTGCTTACAGAGTCGGAAAATTTCCATTAATGGCAAACAGTAGGGCCAAGGCTATTGACGATGCTGAAGGACTGGTAAAGGTAATCACTGAGAAAGAGACGGACAAGATATTGGGTGTTCATATTATGGCCACGAATGCTGGAGAGATGATCCACGAGGCAACTTTGGCCTTGTCTTATGATGCGTCTAGTGAGGATATTGCACGAACTTGCCACGCACATCCTACGGTTAGTGAGGCTGTGAAGGAGGCTTGTATGGCTGCCTATGATAAGCCTATTCATATGTAGGAAAATGTGGTTGGTATTCTTGTTTTGTTATTTTGTTTTTGAGAGATTTTGCAGTTGACTTGGTCAAGGCTTTTATGTACATCCCTTCATTTGGGAACAGGTTATTCAGATTACTGCTGCTCTTCACTGCATATGAAATGCTTAATAATAACATGAAGAGAGCTTTTCCTTTGAAATTGATACACTTACCCTTTATTGCAAAACAATCTCTCTCTCTCTTTTCTCTTTTTATTCAACTATTATCTATCATTGTTGGTATGGTTAGAGAGTTAAGTCATAAGAATAAGCTTCACCATCTCCATTCCATCTTGCCACTGGTAAGGTCATAAGGGTAAGCTGGTATGGTTGATGATGAAGAAGAAGAAGAACCATAAACTAATCCATTACATGGATTCAGCATATGACACTGCATAATTAGTTCACGTTTTAAATTGTTGGTCATTTTTCTTGTTGATGTGTTAAATTCAGAATAAGCTCACAAAGAATGTCTATTTCTTTAACAAATACTAAATTAAAAAAACAAAATTTTACATCCAAATTAGTTTGGGGAAAGAATTTCAGTATGATTTTCATGTAGGTGTGATGGCTGAAAATGGTGTTTACGCAATCAAACTGCATGCAGTTATACTTATGTACTATTTTTCAGATTAGTTTTTCACAATTAGGCTCCGTTTGTTTAGCGTAAAACATTTTCCGGAAAATGATTTCCTGCAAAATGTTTTCCGAAAAATGAAACTATTTTCTGGAAAATAAGATAAACATGTTTTTCGGAAAACATTTTCTCCATTTTCCGGTGCTAAACAAACACCGAAAAATGGGGAAAATGTTTTCCCCCAAACAAACGGAGCCTTAATATACTCCGATAGATGGAAATGGGGATATAAAAAAACCAATTTTGTAAATAAGTAAAAAAGATCCAATGATCAAGATTTGACTATCGGGCTATTTGGCCGTCTAATCTAACATGCTAACCATTCTCAGATTAGCCAAAAATAAAATAAAAAATGAAGCCAAAAACTTGTAAAAATGCGTTTTTTTTAAGATTAACAAAAAACGTGTTTTTAGAACAAGTCGACTCTTCCGCCTCGGCGCCCAACTCCCGTTCATCTCCAAATTCAAAGATTCAAAAAATCTGGTGTCCCATAACCATCTATCGGCAAATTCAAGCCCGTTTCCCATATCTCCTCCGTTTTCAACATCCCATACTCGGTATTCAACTAATAATCCTTCCAGTAAAGGGAATTTAATCGTTGAAAAGGTTTCTGACAATCAAAACCCAAACAATTATGGTCCTTCTCTCTCAGGCTTCTCCGGTAACAAGGCCAGAACAATTCCAAGAACAATCGTCTTATAACCCACCCAGGTGAGATTAACAAAGATAAAGATTTTTCTGCTGGGCAATTGCAACAGCAATTGAAACAACAGGTAAATTAATTGGGGGTTTTTCTCTCAATGGTTTGATGAGGTTCAAGCTGCGGAAGAATTAGGTTGTGATGAAGACCAGGAGACATCACGAGCTTTCAACTATCGAACGAAGCCTATGGCGGAGGAACGATCGGAATTTAGCATGTGTGTAATTGGATGCCAGTAAATGTGTTTTGAAGTGCTAGTTCATGTGTTTTGGAGTGTTGGTGTTTGTGTTTTTGAGTGCCAGTGATGTGTTTTGGAGTGTCAGTTTATGTGTTTTTGAGTGCCAATGCTTGTGTTTTTTTAGAGCCCACAAAAATGATTACCAGTGTTTTTGAGTGCCAGTGTATGAGTTTTTGAGTGCCAGTGCATGTGTTTTTGAATGCCAGTGCTTGTGTTTTTGAGAGCCAGCAAAAATGTTAGTGTAATATGTTAGAACATGGATTAATTAATACTCCCTCCGTCCAGTTACATACTTCACACTTTCTATTTTGGGCGTCCAATTACATACTTCACACTTTGTCTCCTACATTATTTTAATACTCACAACACCATTATAATTTACTATTCTCTCCACTCATTCTCTCTCCTATTTTACTTTTACACTCACAACATTATATCATTATTTTTTTCCTTAATCCACGCGTGAACAGTAACTGTGAAACATGTACTTGGACGGAGGGAGTATGTGTTATTTAATTCCATATGTTATAATCATTTAATAATATTAAAGTATAGACCAAATATGTAGAATTCCATTAGGTGTAAGTACCTTTAAATGATGGGCATAATGGTAACTTCTCACCGCCTTCTTTACGAAAGGGTGTAGTCCCTAAATGAAGTGCCCCTTCTCAATCTATATATAGGCTATCCATCAGCCCATTTGAGACACTTAACTACATTACAATTCGATCGCCAAAATCATTCTTCATTCATCTAAGAAGAACAAGTGTGGGCACTATCATTTAGAAGTACTATCTCCCTACTTTCTCATTTATTCAAGAACAAGATCAAGAACACAATCATGGATTCTTCAGGTACACGCTTCCGTCTTCATCTTCTTCTCATTCTTAATCTAGTTGTGAGTCGGTTCATGGTTTGATGGATCGTTTTGTTCCAACAATTGGTATCAGAGCCTGGTTATATACTAGATTGAGTTTGAGTTTCTTGAAAAGCCTTATGCTTTTAATTCTTGAAAAGATTCTATGTTTATCATGTGTTCTTGAATTATCATACTTTAATTCAAATTATAGAGTATTATGTTACTTCTAAATTATAAATTTACTCACAAGGCTTTCAATTCTTAATGTAAGATTATCCCATTTTTGAACATAGCCACCATTCTTGGATGCGTTGTGAGTTTGTTCATATGCATAGCCGCGCATTTAAAAATGTGATGTGAGTATGCGGATCTACTTGCTTTGGTTGAATATTGATTCACCATTAAGTTAAGAATTGATAGTCTAAATGTGGGAAATTGGATGTTATGGCTCGTTGTCCTGGCAAAGGGCCCGACGCCCTCCGAGGCGCGGGCTGCTGGCGTGTGGCGGTATCGGACCACAAAGGGGGGTGCGGGGGGCTACGCCCCCCGCGGTATGGTATGGCTCTCTCTATTTGGTTCAAATATGTTCATAAAAGGGTATTAAACTGGTGACTTTTCGTCAAATCTGTTCATAAAAGGGTGTTAAACTGGTGACTTTTCGTAAAATCTGGGCAGTGGGCACGTGGGCAGTCGTCCACCTTGACCTGGGCGACCGCCCACGTGTACAGCAACTTTAATGTCTGTAGAAATGCAGCTTGGGCAGTCGCCCATATTGACCTGCGCGGCCGCCCATGTGTACAGCGACTTCAAAATTTGTGGAATTGAAGCTTGGGCGGTCGCCCACCTTGACCTGCGCGGCCGCCCATGTGTGCAGAAGCTTCAATGTTTATAGAACTGCAATTTTTTGGTCATTCGTACCCTTTTGGTCATTTGTGATAATTTGTTAGTAAATTATAGTATCTGGACACCAGTCGCGCTTCGGCGGTTCTTAGAGTTATCGAACTTTAAGAATGGACGGGTAGAACAAAAGGATACTATCCTTTAATAATAAATTTCATTTCTTTCTTTACCCTTTAAATTTTCAGAAATTGACTTAAGGCCTTATGTTTCCGATTAATTATATCCTTAACATTTTGAACAAAATTAACATGCTTGTTTCCCAAAGGAGACCTTGTTGATCAAATTCAAACTTGTTAAAAGATGAATGTAAATGTTGATATTTGATAACATGCTTGTTTTCCAAAGGAGACCTTGTTGTTGACTAAGTATTTACATTCATGGGGTAATAATTGAACTAAACTTTTGGTCATTATAATACTGTGAACCATCCCAAAGGAAGGCGGGTGTTTAAAGTGAATTGTTTATATTTTTTATTACCGGGGAACAAGTACCTTAAACTTTAGGACACTTTTTGTACTTGATCCGGCTCAAAGGAAGGCAAGTATTTAAAGTGTGTTGTTTAAGCTATTTGTTTACCCTAAGATAAATCAAATTGTGAGTCAATTCGCAATCCAAAGATTAGTCTTGATGTCATATTGATTAACTTTTATTTTGATGGAATTTATTTTGATATAATTAATCATTGTGTAGTTTCTTATATATGTTTTGTTTCATTCTTTTGTTCTCTTCATTCAGATTTGATTAATGCTTCATCCGTAACTACTGCTATAAATGATGTGCCTTTGCTTACTGAGACTAAACTTAAAACTTGGAAAAATAATATAACGATGATCTTAGGCAATATGGACATCGATCACGCATTAGGGGAATCAAGTCCCGCTGCTCTCACTAAAGGAAATACCGTTATAGAATGGAAAAATGTTGAGCAATGGGAACGGTCCAACCGCGTGAGTCTAATGATCATGGAAAACGCAGTTTCAGAGACATTTTTGGACAATGTCTCTGAGATCGAAAATGCTGAATTTTTCTTTGAATTCTTGTGGAAACTTGTTTCTATACGGTACAAGGGTGACGAAAATCTTCGGGAGTACATTATTGAATTATTTCATCTTTCGATCAAACTAAAGGCACTTAAGTTAGAGCTTTCGAAAGATTTGCTCGTGCACTTAGTTTTGATCTATCTTCCTCCTAAATTTGGTCCTTTTGAGGTGACCTATAAATGTAGAAACTACAAGTGGAATATTAATGGATTACTTTCACATATGACATTAGAGGAAGATGGGATGAAATATCTTAAATTAGAAAGTACTCACTCAACATTTGCTTCTTCTCGTGGGATTAAGAGAAGAGGGAAGGAAATTGCGGTTGCAAGTAAGAAGCATAAGGGATCATTTAAGGATCATAAAGTCAAGAAATGCTTCTTTTGCAAGGACCTTACTCGCATGAAGAACGACTACCATAAGTATCGTGAATGGCGAATTCAGAATGGTATGTCATTTGGTCTTGTTTGTACTAAGGCAAATTTGGTTTCAATTCCTTAATATACATAGTGGTTGTATTTGGTGCAACAACTCACATTAGTTCATGTATGCAGGATTGCCTGAATTTCCGAATTTCCAGTGAAGTTGAGAAATACATTTATATGGAAGCTGGAAATTTGGTTGAAGTTATAGGCATAGGAATTTTAGATTAATGTTAAGTACTGGCTATTATTTTGTATTAAATAATACATTCATTGTACCATCTTTTAGATGGAATTTAATATATATCACAATTTTGGACAAGGAAGGTTACTCTTGTTCTTTTGGTAATAATAAATGTGATCTTTATTTTAAATTCCAAACTTGTCGGTACTAGTACTTTGTCATATATCGATAATCTTAATTTACTTGACACAGTCAAGAAAATGAATGAGTCCCATAATAATGAAACCAAAACTAAAGGCACTAAGCAAAAGTTATCAAGTGAAAATTCTTGTATTCTATGGCATAGGCGTTTGGGTCATATCTCCAAAGGGAGAATTGATAAAGCTTATGTCGGAGAGAATCCTAAAACAACTTGATACTCCGGATAAAACTTTTTGCATTAAGTGTTTTAAAGAATAAATTTACAAAAATTAAAGGAGATAGAATTTTGAGAGTATCAAACGTCTTGGAACTAATTCATATGGACATTTGTGGACCATTCATTAAATCCTTCATGAAATGGTCAACAATATTTCATTACGTTCATGAATGATTACTCTCGTTATGGATACATTATTTTCTTCATGTAAAGTTTCAATCATTGGACGTTTTCAAGTCTTTTAAGGCATAAGAAAGACTATTAAGAACGTTAAATCCGATCATGGTAGTGAAAACTACGAACGATATAACGTATTGGGTGAATAATGTCCGGGTCCTTTATACTCGCTATTTTGAAGAGTGTAGGATTGTCCCTCACTACACCATGCCGGGCAAACCTAGCATAGTATAGTGGAGAGACATAATAGAATCCTAAAAAATATGGTAAGAAGTATGTTTTCTTGTACTTCTTTACCTCACTCATTATGGGCGAAGCATTAAAAAACCGCAGCTTATATTCTCAATAGAGCACCTTCAAAAAGCTACCAACAAAATCCCTTATGAGTTATGGACGAATAAAAAACTGTCCTTAAATCATCTTCATGTATGGGGGTGTCCAGCAAAAGCTAGACCTTATAGGCCTAATGAGGGCAAACTGGACCTTAATACTGTTGGTAGCTATTTTGTAGGGTATGCCGAGAAATCTAGGGGATATAAATTTTATGACCCGAAAACTAGAACATTTTTCGAGACTGACAATGTTAGGTTCCTTGAAGATGTTGAATTTAGTGGGAGAAATAGTAATGATTTTGAATTTGAAGAGTTAGAGGAACCACTCTTTATTCCTCAAACTTTAGTTCCTGTTGGAAATCAAGTAATTGTACCTGAAATTCAACAAAGAACATACAATTCAAAATAATATAGAGACTCCCGTAAATAACGGACAACATGAAAATGTTGGACATAATGAAATTCAACAACCTCAAAATGAGGATGAACCGGTGCCCTTAAGGAGATCTACTAGAGAAAGAAGAAGTGTTATTTCGAATATTTATGATATGTATCTTGCGGAGAATGAGGACACCTTAGGTTTAGTGGGAGATGATCTAATCACCTTCCATGAAGCCATTAATAGTTCTAATTCTCATAAGTGGATCAATGCCATTAATGAGGAGTTAAAATCAATGAAAGACAATGACATTTGGGATCTTGTCCCATTACCTGAAGGTGTAAAACCTATTGGTTATAAATTGATATTTGAAACCAAAAGGGATTAGCAAGGTAATATGGAAAGATATAAGGCACATCTTGTTGCTAATGGATTTACTCAAAAGGAATGCATTGATTATAAAGAAACATTTTTTTTCGATATCTTCTAAAAACCTCTTTTATGATCATTATGGCATTAATGGCACATTATGATCTTGAGCTTCATCAAATGGATGTTAAGACAGCTTTTCTCAATGGCGACATTGAGGAAACTATCTATATGAAGAAATCAGAAATGGTAACTGATTCGGATCAAACTAGTCAACTAGTTTGTAAACTTAAGAAATCCATTTATGGGCTTAAGAAAGCATCTCGTCAATGGTACTTAAAATTTAATCAAGTTATTCTTTCATTTGGTTTTGAAACGAATCTTGGTGAAGATTATGTATACCATAAGTTCAGTGGGAGTAGATTTATAATTTTGGTCTTATATGTGGATGACATTTTACTTGCTAGTAATAATAAGAACCTTCTAAAGGAAAACTAAGAAATTTTTCTCAAACAAATTTGAGATGAAAGATCTTGGTTAAAAGCATCTTTTGTATTGGAAATTCAAATTCATCGTGATTATTCACAAGATATTTTTGGATTATCACAAAAGGGCTATATAGAGAAGGTATTACAACGGTTTAGCATGAAAAATTGTAAACCACATGACACCCCTGTCTCTAAGGGAAATAAATTCAGTCTAAAGCAATGTCCTAAAATTAATATTGAATCCAAGTATATGGAAAATATCCCTTATGCACCGACAGTAGGAAGCTTAATGTATGCGCAAGTCTGTACTCGTACAAACCTTGCATTTATTATTGAGATGCTTTGTCAATACCAAAGCAATTAGGAAAAGAAGAACATTAAGTCGCATCCAAAAGAATGATGAAGTACCTATAAAATATTAAACTACATGCTTATGTATATAAAATCGGATTATTTTGAGATCATTAAGTATTCCGATTATGTTTTAGTGGATGCAAAGATGTCGAAAGACATCATATGGTTATGTCTCTTGTTGAAGAGAAATAAGTATAAAATGAACAAATAGATATACAACTTATAGGATTAAACTCCATGTTATTGGATCCATTTTTGTAAAGCGCAATTTCTTTTGATGTTTCACGTGCATACTGCTCATATGGGTGAAACAATTTTTGATAATGCTTAAATCAGTGAGAGTTTGTGTTGTTTTCTATTTTTTTGTGTTGTTTTTATTTATATTGATCTCATTTGATTAAGTAGGACTAGTTGGAGAATATATATATGCGTTCTTCATATATATTCATTAATATTACATGCTACATATCTATACTTAATCTATGTCATTTAGTTGGATATATATATGTGATTAATGTGGGTTTAGTTGCGAATCAATTACAACGACTGCCCCTTTAGTCCCTATACTTATAAGACTAATGGACGGGATTGTGTTGGATGACAATAAACGTGCACATAAGGGTTGTCATTCATGTTATAAATGATTAAGGAATTTATTTAGTAAAAGATACATATTAATATTAATCCAAGTGGGAGATTGTTAGAACATGGATTAATTAATATGTGTTATTTAATTCCATATGTTATAATCATTTAATAATATTAAAGTATAGACCAAATATGTAGAATTTCATTAGGTGTAAGTACCATTAAATGATGGGCATAATGGTAACTTCTCACCGCCTTCTTTACGAAAGGGTGTAGTCCCTAAATGAAGTGCCCCTTCTCAATCTATATATAGGCTATCCATCAGCCCATTTGAGACACTTAACTACATTACAATTCAGTCATAAAATCATTCTTCATTCATCTAAGAAGAACAAGTGTGGGCACTATCATTTAGAAGTACTATCTCCCTACTTTCTCATTTATTCAAGAACAAGATCAAGAACACAATCATGGATTCTTCAGGTACACGCTTCCGTCTTCATCTTCTTCTCATTCTTAATCTAGTTGTGAGTCGGTTCATGGTTTGATGGATCGTTTTGTTCCAACATAATAACGTGACAGTGTTAGTGTAACAGAGTGCTGGGCGAAGAGTGCCTACATTGTATATAAAAGTGTCGTGTAAAAGCGTCGAGTGCCAGCTGAAAGTCTTGGAGTCTTTTTACACCGACACTTTGTTAAACCTGCATCGACACTTTTTCACTGGCACTTTGTCACACATGCTGCACGACACTTTATTCCGCACTTTTTTGCGTAACTGACACTGACACAAACGGAGAAACAGAAAACACGTTTTTTCTAAGTGCCAGAAAAAAACGCATTTTTTATAACACCAACTAAAAAATGAAAGCACAAATTAGCCCAAATGTACAAAAAGGAAGAAATGAGTGAGATGTTGGCTACTTTGGTTTCCGCCAATCCGCCATCGACAAAGTCTGCTTCCTCTGGCGTATTAAGGTCCCGGCTAATTAACTTACCCATAAATGTCCTCCCTTGCTCTCCATTTTAACCATCTACCTTTAACATGATCAGCCCAGCGAACATCAAATTGGGCATAACTCCACCATACCCAGTTCAACCTCATTACAAAACACTTCACAAACCACCCCATAGTCTCCCACATTTCAGCCGCCCCGAACCCATCTTGATCACCTCTAAAGACAGGCGAAGGTGAAATTTCAATTCCCTCTTTCAGACATTTTAACAAACATCTTCCCTTCACTATGCTAAGCTTTAGCTCTTACTTATTTGGGATATCAATTGTAGGTGCCAGTTGTTTGATTTGTACAAAGAGGTTGTTCCATATGAGGAGGCATGGAATTGGCAGAAGTCGATTGTGAAAGAGAGGAGGATTTTGATTGACAAGAATGAAGATTGGTCGGACACTGTGATCGTTCTTCAGCATCATCCTGTTTTTACAATGGGAACTGGTAGTTCTCAAGAAAACTTGAACTTTGATATCAATGATTCTCCTTACCCAATTTATCGAACTGAGCGTGGCGGTGAAGTTACTTATCATGGCCCTGGACAGGTGACCTTGCTCAAGTATCTTTCTTGCATTAGTTTCTGCAAAAAAGAATGATGCCATTAGTTGTAGAATTTTACATTGTGCTGCCTCAAGTGTGTGTGTGTGTGTGTTTGATGCCGCTTCTGATAAGTAAGTGATTGCTTTAAGAGTTTTGAGCATATTGATTATACATGTTTCATTCTGACATGGGTGGATGCTTGTTGCAATGTAGCTAGTTATGTACCCTATCATCAATCTTCGTTATCACAACATGGATCTTCATTGGTACCTGAGGGCACTGGAAGAGGTGGTCATTCGTGTTCTCTCCTCAACATTTTCAATCAGAGCTTCTCGTCTTGAGGGTTTAACTGGTGTCTGGGTGGGTACGTCCAATATACCTTTCATTTTTGTGTTTGCCTAATGGTTATGCAAGTTAGAAAGTATTCAAATAGGCATCCTTGATGTTATTAGTAAGGATTCTTTGTTGAAATTATGCTAGCTGCTACAATAGATGGCTGCTATTGCCTGATTCTGTTCACTTAGCAAGCAGCAAATTACTATGTCGTAAGGAGCTTAGTTACTGTCCATGGATGACTTGGATGAAATGTCTATACTCCATGATGACCAAAAGCAAAATGAGAAACATAACCAATAAACTCTGCTATTTGTGTAAACCATAGAATGTTTTAACAATTTTTGGTCGTAATGATCCTTCAATCATTAATAACACAAGCCAAGAGGTTTATAAATCTTATAGTGCCATTTCAACATTATCTATACAAGATTACTGTATAAAAACAGTGTACTTGAGTGTGTCATTCCATTATGCATATTTGCTATGCTTTGAGAATTCAAGAGCCTCAGTTGCTAGTCAAATACTTAAGTTTCTTATAGATGTATGCCCAGAAAGCATATTGGTTAGTCTGCTCATCGGAGGGAGGGTAATGATTTCCTTAACAAAGATGTACTCTTTCTATTTACTGCAGCAAGCTAAGAGGTGTTGTAATAATTTTGATTTTTCCAGGAGATCAGAAACTTGCAGCCATAGGGTTACGAGTGGCTCAGTGGATAACATATCATGGGCTAGCATTGAATGTTACTACTGATCTGGCACCCTTTGACTGGATAATTCCATGCGGAATACGGAACAGACGAGTTGGAAGTATAAAGAGTTTCTTGGAAGAATTTCAGTGTACTTATCATGGTGATGATCACCATTTGATGGAAATTACTTGTAAAGCATTGGTCAAGGAATTTTCTGAAGTTTTCCAGCTTGAAGTTAATCATCAACCTGATCCCATTTTTAGTTTTCCAGGGCAGAAGCAAGATAATTAGATGGAGAGGAACATAGAATAGATGTATAATTTCAAAAGAAAAGGATTACAGTTGTGTTGTACTCATTTTCTTCTCTCCAGTAAAAACCAAAATAAGTATGGCGTTTGACTAGTCAAGCATTTTAAGTCATCTTTCCGGGATGGAGGGAGTATATTTGATCACAATCAAAGAAATTACTCTGAAAAATGTGGCCAACATCGCCCGATGAAATGAATTCTTGAATAATAGAAATAATGTTTACTTAGTTACAGTAAAAAGGATTAAAGAACGGATGATAGGAGTAATCTTCTTATTCTTCTTCTTCTTCTTTTTCTTCCTCCATCTGATTTTACAGTTCTAATGTGTTTGCTTCTTTATGTATCGAGGTATATACTTTTTGTAAACGAAAACTGTATATCTACTGAAAGAATGTACTAATAACAAATATTCCGCTGGTATACTTCTTTTCTGTGTCAGTAATCTTATCTCTGCAGCTGATGAAGCATAACTAATTTTCAATAGAAATCTGCAGTTGTCTCTGTTAATTATTGATCTGGTGTAATGGTGGGACGAACAGCAAGTCTCGAGAGAAGATATAAACCAGCAGAGGAAATAAAAACGGCTGCAGCAAAACAAGCAAGATCCAATCCGTTAACCAAAGGTATGCTCTTGAATTTATCCAACACTCCCACCTGAAGTATCATCATCACTGCATGCCCTATTCTCGACTTTGCTTGTGTTATTGATTTCATTCCAGCCCAGGATGGTAATTTCTGAAACTTACAAATAATCTTAGTACTATATTTCTTGATGAAGAAGGTGCAAAACGATTAACATGATAATTAAGAAAAGTTTACGTACCTTGAGATGGAAAAGGCCGAAGAAATTGGATGTAGGAAGGTGTGCTCCATTTGGTTTAAGGCTTTGTGATCCGACAAACATAACATGCAATCCCATCCCAAACATAAGCATTGATGTTCCAACTAGGAACATATCTGCACACGTACACGTGAATTTCACCCGTTACTTTTCATATTTTGTTATATTAGAGAAAGAGGAATTATGTAGAGATAAAAATGATCGGTGCGTACCTATGGATTCAATAAGAAGCTGCATGATTTGTCCTTGGTTCGACTTATGGGAGAGAGCAGCTTGGAAGTAGTAGAGGTACGACTCTAGAACCAATAGGCTACCCTGTGATATATAACAGTACGTTTTTATGTGTATTTCTTATGGTTATTAGCTAAATGAAGATATAATAAGTGATAAGAGTACAGAAGCAGACACCAGCAGATCCTTCCCAGGGGACGAGTCGTTCCTACCTAAACCAAGTATTCCCCATAAAGGGGACGACAGAATCAGAACCAGCAGCAAAGGGGACGAGTCGTGATACTAGAGACGAGTCGTCCCCTGGGAAGGATCTGCTGGTGTCTGCTTCTGTACTCGTATCAATAAGTTAACACAAAAATTGTTAGTTTAAATATTTACCTCAACAAAGCATAATATTGAACCAAGCAAAGATCCTGCTACCGCAAACATTGCGAAAAAGCGGCAATCAATTATTCCCTGTAAATTAAGGGGTCAAAAGATTAGATACCAAGTCGTCGATAATTTCCCATTATTCATTCATTGTTATGCACGGCCTTTTTTAGGGACAGTTATAGGGAAAAACGGCCCTGTGGGTTCCCAAAAAGCCGAATTGAGTTAGCACAAGGACAGTAGGTACTGCAGCTCTTGGGGAGTTCAAAAAGTGCACTTGTGTTAACTTATGGAATAGAGACAAGAAATCAAAAACGTTGTTACCCTTTAAGTCAATTCTATTGAAGTTTGACAATACTGAAGGAAAGGAAAGTCAAAACAGTACCTTTTCAATGAACATTTGAAGAAGTAATTTCCAGGGTGTTGGTTTGGCAGCCACCTTTAAACTGCGGAGCATCGCAACTTTAATTGCAACCAATAAATGACCCAAGTAATCGAGTCCTTGTGTTGCTTCCGCCACCACATTCATGGTCATGGGCACGGCTGCCTTTGCCACCACCACCGGTCCCAAAATTACTCTCTTCTCCCCGCTAAACCCCGGCATACAGCTCAACTTTACATTTCTCGACATTTTTTGACATGTTGAATTCGTAGAGGACATTGGTGTACCAAGAGCCGCAAGCCTTGAAGAAGTTGAAGCACGCATAACTACTCTACTAGTTGCCATGGATTTTTCTACCTTTGGAATTTCAGTGTTTTAATTTCCTTTTTTTCTTTTAATTTTCTTGGTGGGTATGGTTATATATATATATATATATATATATATATATATATATATATATATATATATATATATATATATATATATATATATATATATATATATATATACTCGGGTGGGAAATGGAATGGAGGGAAGATTCGTGGGATATTAGTTTGCTAGCTGTGATGTGTTTGTCTTGTTGCTTTCTTTTTCTTGAGATGTTAGTTTTGAACATAATATTCGACCGTCAAAAACACGAGTAGCACGTGACGTATAAACTTCCGTCAGTCAGGCGTGTAGGGCCATTGAGATTGTGGTTCATTTGAGTCCTTGCTTCCCAACTTGTTGGAAGTTTCCCGCGCGCAATTGTCATTTACGGATGTTGTGTCTTATGACAGCAGTTCAACTTTCGTTTATTCTAATTTCGACGATCCACGTTCAAAGATTATTTGGGTTTACTTTGGATATTTTTCTCGACCGACTCTAGTTGTGTGTGTTGCAATGGCTATGTCTGTCCAGGTAACATGGGAGAATTTTACAGGAATGGTGGTTCAATTCAATCCTTGCTCCCCAAGTTGTTGGAAGCTCCCCCGCACACGTCATTTGAGGATGCGATAGCACACAACAGTCTGACACATCAGTTATTTATTTCAATTTCGACGGTCCACAATCAGGATTTATTTGGATACATTTTAGACATTTTGCTCAACTGTGTCTCGTTTATTGATTTGGGGCAACTTCTGTCCAGTTCGGCACAGGCCTTAAAGCCATCATTTGCTGCCTTGCTATTACTAAATCAGCAATTATACCAGTGTTTTTGGTCTGTCCAAAAAAATTAAAAAAAAAAAAAAAAAAAAAAACTAGCAGAGACAACAATAACACTAGCAATGGTTGCAACGGCATTTACAAACAAACAGTTAGTTATCTGATACAACAGTTGTAGAAGGATATAGCCTCGGCAAAAATGTAAGCAATGACCAGAGACAAACCACACGAAGAAATTGGAAAAACATCATCAGATCAGCCAACGCATTCTTCATTTGCATCATCCCTGGAGAAGCAGGAACACGCATTATTGAGAACATCAACCCATTAAGTAAATTCTCAGCTCTGCTTAACTGAAAAAACCTATAAATCTGCAAAAAAAATAAAACAAAATCAAAATGGTCAAAACCCGTCTCTGATTTCTAAACTAAACACCCAAAAACAAAATAAAATGGTTTGTTCGAATCATACATCAAAGAGGATGGGCACGAGATACCAACAAGACAATTTACGCTTCTGAACTTGATCCTCAAAAAATATCTGAGCCAAACAACCAACACAGAAAGGAGTCATTGACACCAAGACAGGAATGCCTATTATTGGCCAGGTAAGAAAGGCAGCAAGAACTGGGGAGAAAAGCTTGATGTGGCTTGTGATGGTATCAGATATCAAGTGTCCTTTGAAGTCTTTGATGAGGCCCCATCTATTTGCGCTAGATTGTGCGTACGGCTTTTGAGCTTGGTCAGTTACATAAAGAAATGTAGCTAGTCCAGCATAAAACATGAGCTCAAAAAAAACTGCAGCAAAAATTTCTGCATAAACATTTACACAAAGGTGAGCATTTACAAACATACCAACATGTGAATAGAGCAGAAAATGCAAAGATGAGCCAGTGAGCTACTCCCTTAAAATGAAATTCAGATATTCAGATATGGACGGAGGGAGTACTTTATTGTTCAGAAATGCACATATTAGCCCATTAATGAACACGGAGTATGTTGTTAAAGCAAAGTCTGTCCTCATACTATACCTAAGAGAAAGTCATCCATGAGGAGGCCGCCAAGTAAAATGGAAATTACTCGCGGAAGCACCAATGACGTGATCAATGCTACGGGGCCCAAGAGCCAGAATAAAGATCCCGAACTGTTGTTAAATGCGGCTGACTCCAATTTCCCTTCTTCAACCGTCTGATGTGTCAATCCAATAAATGAAACAGAGCCGGATTTACCAAGAAATGGCTTTACCTCATCAATGGCAGTGATTTCATTTCTCGAGAGATTCAAGTTCGCCTCAGAATTAGGATTAGATGCACGTACAACATATCCTCTGTTCAAGCTCCAAAACGAGGACTTTGCAATAGTACCCCTCAAACCAGGGACTAAATATACGAGGAATGGAAAAATCTAGTCAGATTATAAAATTACTAACATTTTAACACAAAACCCTCTTCTTTGTTAAAGAGAGTATCCAAAGCGCATAATTTGGGCATTCTAAGTCAACATAATGAATGAGATTTTGGTATCATACACCACATTACGAACAATTAAGTGATACGACAATTTTCCAATCCAACTATTTCAATACATTATACACTCTACATTTCTAAGATAATCGACAGCAGGTAGGGCTTGAAAAGTACTGTCGACAACAAAAACCCACATTTTCTCATTAAACCACATTTTGGTATTAAGTTCATATCCATGTCATCTTGTTCGCTGTTTAAACTAAGGAAATTTCAATATATTGGAATTCGTTTATGATGAAAACTCCACCTCCACAATTAGCCATTTTCATTCTATTAAGCTCTTCGAATACTTGAACTAAGAAAAAAAACTTCAATTTCTTCTCTTTCCTAGAATAATTCATACTCAATAACCAAACAAAGCATGAAATGTTTGAAATTTGAAATGAAATTACATACCAATGGGTGCCATATTGAACATAGGGTTTCGCCATCTTAATCCCACAAGGGTATCAGCTATCTTGCTAGAATTCGAACAAGAAACCTGTAAATAGAATCAGATTTTGAAAGCTTGGGTGACTACAGAATTACAAGAAAAACCGAGAACGTAATAGGAAGGGGAGATTAAAGTGAGAAATTTGAATGAATTGCTTACAGAGTGGCAAGAGAGGAATCGTTGGGTTGAAGATAAAGAGAGGGTAATGGGTTTGGTTGAGCGATTGAGGAGAGGACAAGAAGCTAGCTGCAGGGCCGCCATTTTTTGTCCCCTTTTCTAGGTTGCGAGGGTTTTAGAAGTCCCAAGAAAGTGGGTTGAATTGAATCCTCTAAATTTCACACAAATGAAAGGCCAAAATGCATTTTATTTTATTGCTGAAAACTATCATCACAATCTCATTAGATCCGGAACTATAAAATGTCTTGCATAAAGTTCAAAACTAGTACTCCCTCCGTCCCAATAAGTGTCTTTTGAGTGGACACGCAAATTATAAAAATGGGAGGGAAAAAAAAATGTTGTGAGTGTAATTTGAAAATAGGAGAGAGAATTAGTGAAGGAAATAGTAAATTATAATGCTGTTGTGAGTATTAAAATAATGCAGGAGAGAGAATGAGTGGAGAAAATAGTAAAAATTCTTTGCCAAAAAAGAAAAGGTGAAACTTCTAATGAAACGCCCTTTTAAGTAATCAGTGAAGCTTTTATTGAGACGGATGGAGTATTTCTATTTCAGCCCACCCACATAAAATCCTAACCCTAGCGAACCATTTGGAAAAAGGTGCTAAAGATTATCAGCTAGTCAGTTCCTAGAGCAGGGGAAAATATCTTGATCCATTATTTTCTATTAACCTTGTTATCTTTATTTCAATTAACAATAGTTAAAAACCTCCGTTAAATCTTCAACAGAATTCATCAAAATGCCGTTAACCTCCGTCAGGTCATCTCTTCCCATCTTTGCTCATGTTAGATAATACTCCCTCCATCCCAAAATGTTTGTCCCATTTGAATTTTTTATTGAACTTTGACCACAAATATATGACAATTTAATTATGTTCATGAAATTCTAAAAATTTCTATTGATTCACCATTAATAATATTATCAACAACAACTTTTAGAATTTTATGAACATGATTAATCTCTCATAAATTTGTGGTCAAAGTTCAACAAAAAAGTCAAATGGGACAAACATTTTGAGACGGGAGGAGTATTTATATGATCCAGACAATACGAATGAATGCTTAGAAATTCTGTTGGATAGCAAAGATTTAATGTGCCCTCTATTAACGATTTTATTTTCAAAATATTACTTTTTAAAAATTTATTTATCAAAATAACATTGTTAAAAACTTATGTACCAAACTAACACTGTCAACATTGATTCCGGAATTGATAATTTCGGAATAATGTAATCCGAAATAATGTAATCCGGCATTACCAATTTCGGAATTACTCTTTTTTTAAACTGAATTTAACAAAATAATATTTTCTGTAAAATGAGAGCGATCGCGCTATATAGGTGAGGGCGATCGTGTCGAATGTAATTCGATATTGGTAATTCCGAAATTCACTTAAAAAAAACTGAATTAAGAAAATAATTTTTTTTGGAAAATTCAATTCCGAATTTGCTTTGCAAATAATCTTTACTTCTTCTCCCTAGCACAACAACTCTGTAAACAAACGTTAAGAAAAAAAGCAGTCAAGAAGAAGAAAAAAAATAAGGAAGATGAAGAAAAGGAGGTGGATTTTTTTCAAAAAAAATCTGAAAATTCAAGAAGATGATTAAGAAGTTCAAGAAGAAGAGAAGGGAGGTGATTTTTTATCAAAAAAAAAAAAAAATTGAAAAATTCAAAAAAGTGAGCATAAGAAGAACAAAAAAAAAGTACATTTTAATCCCTCTTAATTTTTGTTTGAAATTTAAAATTAGTATTTATTTGATTTTTTTGTAAATGTAGTGATATTGTTAAATTAGGTTTTTGATAATTGATTTTTTTCCAATTTTTAGAAATAAATATGGCTGGAGTTCCACTTGTTTTCATGTGTTATTGGGGAGGAGATGATGAACACCCATTTGAAGTTGAACATTTTGAAAGGGGACCAAAATGTGCACTTAGGGCTAAAACTCGGTGGAGTTACAAGAAGTTGATTAAAAAGTTAGCTAAGAAAATTGGGGTAGATCTAGCTAATGTTCAGTTGCAAGTTACTTGTAGAAATCCTCATCTTGTCGCTCCCGAGGTTGCAAATTACATTCCATTTGTAATCGACAATGATATGGGTATGGAAGTCATGTTTGATGTTTCTGCTAAGTTTGGTGGGTTGCGTAGCTTACAATTGTATGTTAAGATGAATTCAGTTGATAATGTGAATGTTACAATTGTATGTTAAGATGAATTCAGTTGATAATGTGAATGTTGAGGAGTTTGAAATCTATGAGGAGCCATTACAAAATGAGTATATTAATGACATGGATACCTTCCAGATGTGTTTTTTAAGCTGCTATAGTGAGAGGGATGCTGAAACAAGTACACAAACATATGTTGAAGAGGAATAGGGGGAGGAAGAGAAAGAGGAAGAGGGGTAGGAAGAGAGAGAGAGGAAGAGGGAGGGGGTGAGGGTGAGGGTGAGGAATTGTATAATGATGATGATAATGATTCAAATTATGAAGAAAATATTGGGTCGCTTCTAAATGAAGATCGTGACGATGGATATGATGTTTGCAGTAGTCCTACTGATGATAGCGAGAATGAGGGTGATGCTGGGGTGAGGGAAGATTTTGGGTTACATTTGGTTACTTACGAAGAACCACAACATCATGTGCATGAGAGAGCCGAGTATCAATTTTATCGTGATATTGGAAAAGGATCAGAGATTTATGATGATAACCAATATAACTTTGCTGATTGGGATGCAGAACATGATGAAATTGCCAAAGGTATTCGCTTTTCAAAGAAGACAGAGGTGCAACATAAAATGAAGTTGTTTCATATTACGAAAAATATGTGCTTCAGGTAAAACGGAGCACGAAACGAAAGTGAACTATTGAGTGTTTGGTGAAAGATTTTCCGTCCAATTTTTATGTGAATGTGAGTTTGAAGAATGTCGGGTATTGGGAAGTTACCAAATACAAGGGTCCTCATTCTTGCTTGGGAACATAAATTAGCCAAGATCATCAAAACCTAGATGCTAAGTTCATAGGGCAAGAACTTTTGAAACTGGTTAAGGCTGATCCCGACTTGAAGATTGCAATTGTGAAGGCGACAATAAAAACTGACCATGGGAAGGATGTTTCATATAGAAAGGCATGGTGTGGCAAACAAAAAGCTATTGCAGAGGCATATGGAGACCGGAAAGAATCTTACATAATATTGACACGTTTGTTAGCAGCCATCCAAAAGTGGAACCATTGTGGAGCATTCTGATCCTCCTCCTCCCGGTGCTTTAGGTATGTTTGATCGTGTGTTCTGGGCATTTGGCACTTGTGTGGAAGCATTCTCTCATTGTCGTCCTGTTATTTCTATTGATGGCACATTCCTGCATGGAAGATATAGAGGGGTTATTCTTATTTCCATGGGTGTTGACGCAAATGATAGCCTACTTCCTCTCGCATTCACTATTGTTGAAAAAGAGGACTACCGAAACAGGTGTTGGTCTCTGCATCTTCTTTGCAAACATATTGTTAAGGGTCGTGAAGTTTGCTTGATATCTGATCGTCATAATGGCATCCTTTCCACGGTTGGAGACAATGACAACTGGCCACGAAATGTTGTCCACAGATGGTGCATGTTGCACTTGCGAGCTAATTTTCTTAAAGCTCACAAGGGCGTTGGATTGAAAGATCTTTTTTGGCGTGCTATTAGCAAGGGCATTGGATTGAAAGATCTTTTTTGGCGTGCTGTTAGCACCACCCTAGATAGAAAGCTTAAATGCTATCTGAGGCAAATTCTTATCATCAACCCTGAGGCATCTAAATGGTGGGAGTACTTGGATGCTAGAAAGTGGACAATGGCTCATTATGGTGGGATATAGGTACGGCATTAAGACTACTAATTTGTCTAAACTTTTAAATGGCGTTATGAAAGGAGCCCGGGGGATGCCTATTTCAACAGTTGTTGAGACCTCATTCTATAGGTGTGTGGCATACTTTCAAGATAGACTCACTAAAGCAATTAGGGCTTTAGGGGGAGATTCTAATGACATCCCACCACCAAATACCACGCTACAATTCAGTGAGAGAATCGATCGAAGATACAGATACAACTTGACTAAGGCTGGGTATCATCAAGTCACAAGGTTTAATACTACGTTTGTGGGTGTTTATAGTGTGATGACCAGGGTACGTGGTGACAAAGGTGGACACATTCAAGTTGTGAAATTGGGTGATCGAACATGCATTTGTGGCAAATGGATGCAATATCATTACCCTTGTTCGCATGTTCTTGCGTGTTTTAAAACGTAAAATGTCGATGGTATGAGTTATATTCATCCTTTTTACAACCTTGACTCGTACTACAAGACGTGGAGTTGCTCTTTTCATCCAATCCACGCTGAGGCCTATTGGAATGTAGATCATATTGTCCCACATTTTTACCCTAACCCGGACCATCGACGTGATCAGAAGTAAGGGAGACCCAAGTCAAGGGGACTGAGAAACTCTATGGATTGGCAAGTTGCAAAAAAAAAAAAAAGAATCGTTGTGGGATTTGCAAGGTAGAAGGTCACACGCGAAGGAGGTCTCCAACTCTTAGGGAGTAAGAGTTAATTGTTATTTGTATTTTTAGTTCTTAAATTAAGTACTTTGAACTTTTAGTATTGTTGTTTTATTCAAACTTGTAATATATTGAACTTGTAATATATTCAACTCTTGGTGGAGTATGTCATGAAATATAGTTGTAGGGGAAATATAGGGTCTTGATCTTGATACTAGGGCCGGATATATGATTGAATCGTGTATAATCCACTTTCCGAATAAAGTATTTCGACCCTTAATGCCTGGGTTACACAAAATCTTTATTGGGATAAGACAATCACACAATTTGTTTTCTAGGCAAAGAGAACAAATCAAAACTTGAGAATTGATTGCTTTCGTTATTGTTGTAATTCACTCTTGTGTTTTTCATGTATGTACAACTGAGATCAATCTCTGTATATATACAGATGGAGAGGTATTAGTTAAAAGGTATAACCAAAAGACATGACTTTAGCCAAGAGATGTGACTTTTCGGTTGAATGCACCTGTTCAGAACCGCCGCCGAGTCAAGTGGACTCGCTCGGCCGAGCACACATGTCTTATGAAATTACGCCAAGCCGCACGGCCGTGTCTTATGAGCTGCACGGCCAGTGTTGTTCTTCTTGCTCGGCCGAGAGCACAAGCCTCGGCCGAGCAAGACACTCCAAACTTTGGCCAATTTGCTAAGCTCGCTCGGCCGAGTCAAGGACTCTACTCGCCGAGCACATCAAGAAATGTGCTACCCTTTAACTTTTACTTTTTTATCGAGGTTGACTTCGTTTTAGCTCAAACGAGTGTGTACTCCACACTTTCCCTTACTCATATCCGAGTCTAATACGAATCACATTGATCTCTTAGTAAATCACCATTACAATAAAATAAGTTGATGATACTAAAATCACCAACAAATCCCCTCCATTTTAATGTAATCCTTTGATTTACTAACCTTTTATAAATAACGAAACAAACGAATGCATAAATGAAAATGTCTTGCGATTGAATTTTCATCTTAGTATAATACACATTTCAAATACTCGAGAATCGGGGTGTCGTAACGATTGAACCCGCCAACTCATATGAATACCTGAAGATACTATACACATAAGTTCGCATAATTCTCTTTGTTTAATCTTGACACTATTACAAGCCATGTGTCCATATCCAATAGTGAACATATAGAAAGCCAAGTCCTAGCTTCTTGAAGCGGCAAAACTTCATGTGGACATAGGTAGTTCCTTTTAATCTTGCACCTGCATTTGCAATTTTTCAAAGGAACTATTAAGAAGATATTCTTCAACCTAACCTTTACTTGCAGTGTCCGAACACATACCTTGGGAAAGATAATAACATGTGTTCCAATCTCCAACTGCGAGCTTTCCACATTGAATTCAAGCTTCTAACGTTGTATTAGAAGGGAATTGGGTATCTCACAATAAGAGGATTAAATGGACTTTAATCCCATTCCCATTGCAGACTAATTTACCAAGTCTCCGGCTAACCCCTTCGTCAAGTGGTCGCCCAAATTTTGTTGCGACCGAACAAATTCAACTAATATCACACCATTCATGATTAACTCCCGAATCATACTATGTCGACACCCAAGTGTCTAGACTTGCCATTATAAATCGACTATAGGCCCTAGCCAAGGTGGCAAAGACTATCACAATGGATAGATATTGGTGATATCGGTTTTGGCCATAATGGAATCTCATATATCAAGTTCAAGCCACTCCGCTTCTTTTCCAAAGAAGCAGCCCAATGCTACAAACTCGATTTCATTGTAGAATGTGTAATACATGTCTGCTTTTTGGAAGCCCAAGAAATGGCACCTCCTCCAAGCAAGAACACCCAACCACTAGTAGAAGATGAATCTTCTTGGTTGATCCAACTAGCATCGGTATAACCTTCTAATATAGAAGGATGTCCACTATAACACAAACCATAGTCCATAGTACCTTTTAAGTACTTGAACACCCTTGTTATAGCATGCCAATGCTGTCTACTAGGATTACTAGTGAACCTGCTCAATCTTCCAACCGCATAAGCAATATCGTGTCGAGTGCCCGTCATAGCATACATCAAATGCGCAATGGCTTTTGAGTATTTGAGCCGTGACACGTGTTTACCAAGATTTGATACAAGTTTCTCAGTAGGATCCATGAGAGTACTAACTTTAGAACAATTATCACAATTAAACCTCTTGAGAATTTTCTCAATATAATGAGATTGTGATATTGCAATTCCCTTGTTCATCCGTTTAATCTTTATACCAAGAATTACATCGGCTTCTCCCATGTCCTTCATCGAAAACTTTGATGACAAAAACTTCTTAGTTTTATCAACTACATTTTGGTCGCTGCCAAAAATCAACATGTCATCTACATATAGACAGATGATTACACCTTTACCGGATTCATCAAATCTCGCTATATACACATTTGTCGGACTGATTTAATACAAAACCATTCGACAAAACAACCTCATCAAATTTTTGATGCCACTGCTTAGGTGCTTGCTTCAGCCCATACAATGACTTAATTAACTTACATACCTTATGCTCATTGCCTGGCATAACAAATCCTTCAGGTTGCTTCATATACACTTCTTCTTCCAAATCACCATTTAAGAATGCTGTTTTGACATCCATTTGATGGATCAATAGATTCTGAATAGCTGCCAAAGCTATCAGAAATCTAATAGTAGTGATACGAGCAACCGGTGCATAGGTATCGAAGTAATCGATCCCTTCCTTTTGTCTAAAGCCTTGGATTACCAATCGAGCTTTAAACTTGTCGATAGTTCCATCGACTTTCATCTTCTTTTTGAAGATCCATTTGCACCCTAAAGGTTTACAGCCTGGTGGTAAATCAGACAAGACCCATGTATTATTTTCCACAATAGAACCAATCTCATCATCGATGGCTTCTTTCCAAAAACCAGCGTCTCGAGATTTTATTGCTTCATCATAGGTTCTTGGATCCTCCTCTATACTATAACAGTAAGAGTATTGAGATTCAATTTGATCTCTTGATCCCATAACTAAATATAGTTGAAAATCAGAACCATATGATTTAGCTTTCCTTGCTCTTTTACTTTTACGAGGTTCGAGTGTCTCACTTGGTACCTCAATCAAATGATCATTCATTTGAGATTCAAATTTAAATACTTATCAATTCTTAACTTAATGGTGAATAAATATTCAACCAAAGCAAGTAGATCCGCATACTCACAACACATTATTAAATGCGTGGCTATGCATTTGAACAAACTCACAACGCATCTAATGATGGTGGCTATGTTCAAAAATGGGATAATCTTACATTAAGAATTGAAAGCCTTTCGAAATATTACATTTTCCATCGAGCATGACATTATGAAGAATTGATAATAAAAGTCATATAAACGTAACAAGGAATTTTATTTAAATTCAACATAAACATCCCATTATTATAATAACCAAACCCTACAAATACACCCGACTTTGATAAGATATACTTATCGGATTCATAAACTTGTTTATATCCACACTTGTTCAAGACAGACCGAGAAATCAAATTCTTACGAAGTTTTGGTACATACAATACATTAAACAAAGAAATAGTTTTTCCCGAACTGAATTCCAACACCACACTTCTTTTCCTTGAATAGGAGCGGAATGGTCATCACCCATGTAAAGAACAAATCCGTCTTCCATTGGTTCATATGTCTTAAACCAATAACGATCTTTACAAACATGAGTTGTGGCACCGGAATCAATCCACCACGCAATAGCATCATCCTTGGTCTTCAGAATGGTCCTTAGACCCCTTTCCCAAACCACTGGTGCTTGCGCCATACTTGTTGTTTCCAACACGACAATCCTTCTTAAAGTGACCAGTTTTGCCACACTTCCAACATGCCAACTTAGGCTTCTTGTTGGAACCAGAACCATTGTCATTAAAACTACGTTTCTTTCCTTTATTTTTATTGTTTCCACCCTCATCAATCATATTGACCGAGGGTCCAGCAACTTCTTTTCCTTTGCCTTTGTCATCCTCTTGCGCCCTAAGAGATTCCTCTATGCGCAAGTGACTACCCAGTTGAACCAAAGACAGATCGTCTTTACCATGTTTCAAAGTGTGTTTGAAATCCTTCCAGGAGGGAGGCAACTTATCAATCACACTTGAAACCGATATTGACTCATCCATCTTCAACCCGTGTTGTGTATATTGTCCAAGGATTCTAAGGAGTTCATTGAACTGTTCCATGACAGGTCTTGAATCGACCATCTTGTAATTATTAAAATTACTCACAAGGAACTTCTTACTAGAAGCATCCTCTGCCATGTACTTGGATTCAAGAGAATCCCATAACTCTTTTGCAGATTCCTCATTTTGATAGATGTCAAAGAGAGAATCAGACATACCGTTTAATATGTGTCCTCTGCAGATGTAGTCGTCGTTTTCCCACTTTGATCTACGTCTGATTGCCTCCAAGTTGTCATCTTCAAGCAATTCCGGAATAGGGGTAGAAAGAACATACACCACCTTTAATGTTGTTAAAAGGAAGTGCATCTTCTTCTGCCAACGCCGGAAATCTTGTCCTTCAAATTTGTCTAGCTTTCCAAACTTGTTCGTCATCTCCTTCAAAGTACTTCCACCAGCCATGAGTATCACCAAATACTTTATTCGTTTGTAGGGGAAATATAGGGTCTTGATCTTGATACTAGGGCCGGATATATGATTGAATCGTGTATAATCCACTTTCCGAATAAAGTATTTCGACCCTTAATGCCTGGGTTACACAAAATCTTTATTGGGATAAGACAATCACACAATTTGTTTTCTAGGCAAAGAGAACAAATCAAAACTTGAGAATTGATTGCTTTCGTTATTGTTGTAATTCACTCTTGTGTTTTTCATGTATGTACAACTGAGATCAATCTCTGTATATATACAGATGGAGAGGTATTAGTTAAAAGGTATAACCAAAAGACATGACTTTAGCCAAGAGATGTGACTTTTCAGTTTGAATTGGCACCTGTTTAGGAACTGCTCGGCCGAGTCAAGGGACTCGCTCGGCCGAGCACACATGTCTTATGAAATTCTCGCCAAGCCGCACGCGCCGTGTCTTATGAACCGCACGGCCAGTGTTGTTCGCTTGCCGGTCGGCGTGCACAAGCCTCGGCCGAGCAAGACACTCCAGAAACTTTGGCCAATTTGCTAAGCTCTGCTCGGCCGAGTCAAGGACTCTACTCGGCCGAGCACATCAGCAAAATGTGCTACCCTTTAACTTTTACTTCTTTATCGAGGTTGACTTCGTTTTAGCTCAAACGAGTGTGTACTCCACACTTTCCCTTACTCGTATCCGAGTCTAATACGAATCACATTGATCTCTTAGTAAATCACCATTACAATAAAATAAGTTGATGATACTAAAATCACCAACAATAGTTGTAGTTGTGGAACTTGAAACGACGAAACATTTGCATTAGAAGGGTTTTTTTTCCTTTGTAATGATATTAACTCTTTTTGTCCCAAATGGGCCAAAATGAGTGTTGTTTTGATATTTTAGTAGAATTAAGGGAGTTGATTATTGGGCAATGTCAGTAGTTCATACAAATGGGGCGACCATGTGGTTTTAGGTGCGCGATCACGCGAAGTTACTGAAAAAAAGGGGCAACCGCGCCCTAAAGAGGGGCGATCGCACCCTCAAGAGGGGCGACCGCACCCAAGAGAAAAAGAAGGCGTACGTTGTTGACTAAGGTGAAAGTTTGGATGAGATTAATTGTTTTGGGCTAAAGTATTGTTCCTTCGTCTCACATTATAAATACATCATATTGTAGAAAATAATTTATAAAAAACTGAAATAACATTAAAATAAATAGTTCAAATTAGTGATCACATCCCGATCATATAGGATAGAAAATACATGTCCAACAACTCTTACATTAATCAAACAAAATATTTAGTAACCATTTCCAGGTGACATGAAAAACCCCTTCATGGAAAATTAGATGGGATGAAATCCTTATGAAATACCTGCAACGCAAATAAACTAACGTCACTTGTTGAACAATCACTCACTCAGAGTAGGATCCTAACAATTTTACCTTGAAGACATTGGGGAGTGTGATGTTAAGATAATATGCATTACGTGAGGGGGAGAAAACAACAACCTAAAAATTACAAAATAACATGATTAGATGGTACAAAATTCTTAAGTGTACTAACTGATATGATTTAATACATCATACCTGATATGTCATTTGCGAACTCACTCTCAGAAAGCACTTTCTGATGAATTGAAGACCTATTGTTCCCATAGGATCCTATCAATTTTACCTTAATTAGTAAGATAAGACACATACTAATCATGCTAGAAAACATAGAAAACTCATATGCTAACCTTCAAAGTCACCATAAGATCACCAAATTCATTTGGTGTGCAGGTCTTGACAACAGCAACAACAACATTAATCGTATCAAAATTGACACATCCACCCTTGATAGTATGCAAAGGGGTGGAAGGAATCATACCATCGGCATTGAGCAATTCAATAGCGGAGAGCCAAGGACTGCGTTGGAAATCTTTATCCTCCCCGGGATCTTCAATCGCTCTCCGTACATACTCTTGGGTCGTAATCAGAGGGTCCTGAGAGGAAACGCTCTGACGATCGAGGTTTCTCTGGCGCATAGCGGCCTGCACGACACCAGCGGGACCAGGAATCAGACGCTCTGAAGAGGGTTGAGAGAGATTGATTTGAGAGAGGTGAGAGGGTTGAGGGGCAGATGTTTGGCCGGAGGAATGAGGACGGCAATTGGAATGGCGGGGGAGTCTAGGATCCATTTTTGGGTTTTGTATGAAGCAGGTTATAATGAAACTGGTCCTTTTAAAGGGAAAATTCAGATTTGATAAAACCGGCATTGGCAGTGCCGGATTTGTAGTTAAGATAAATCCGACATTGGCAGTGCCGGATTTGTCAGTTAAGATAAGATCGGCATTGGCAGTGTCGGATTTGAACGCATATATATGAACAAGTTAGTGTAAAGTAATTAGCGTAAAGTAACCAAGTGGGTTTTTGTTTTTGATTGATTAGAATAAATTGAAATTGCAAAGAAATTAAACTAATGATTACAGATCACAAAATTAAGTAGGGATTGAATCAGGTTCTAATTAAACTGGTCCTTTTAAAGGGAAGTAATCTTGAAATTCAGATTTGATAAATCCGGCATTGGTAGTGCCGGATTTGATAAATACGACATTGACAGTGCCGAATTTACAGTTAAGATAAGACCGGCATTGACAGTGCCGGATTTGACCGTAAATATATGAGCCAGTTAATGTAAAGTAAATAGCGTAAAGTAACCAAGTGGGTTTTTATTTTGATTGATTAGACTAAATTGAAATTGCAAAGAAATTAACTACTAACAAAGAAATTAACAACGAGTTTCAAAATTTAACAAACGGATTCACTAAATTGAAATTGCAAAGAAATTTAAAACATGAAAACAAACTATGGAACTATTCAATCCTGGCCAAAATGGCTTGAGCCACTTCCCGGTGCTGGTGGCATCCGTTCGAGCAGAGTCTGGAGCAACCGAGTCTGCTCCTCTAACTGTAAATTCTGATGTGCCCTCCAAGCCTGTGACACCTCAATCTCCGCATCCATGCTGGTGGATAGCTGTCCGAAATCTCCCCTCAGATCTCTCATCTTACTCTCCACGGCGCCAACCTGCTGCAACAGAAAATAAGCACCCTCGGTCGGGTCTGCTCGCCATTCCTCAGCCTCATTCTCCTCCTCCTCCTCCTCCTCATCATCATCATCATCATCATCTTCAACCTGACGTCCCCTAGATGACCCCGCACCTCTCTTTTCATTATGACATTTAGTGGTGAGGGTGAACTTGTTGATCTTAGGACCTGTTTTAATGTCCTTGTTCACTCGGGTCAAGTTGACTCTCGCTCTCGCTATCAGGGCTGTGATCAACAACGGGAAATTGTAGTTGGAGTTGGACATACTCTTAGGGCCTGTTTGGTAACCAAATTAAGATCTTAATTTGGAACACTTTAAGAGATTAAAAAATTAAGCTTGTTTGGTAAGATAAATTTGAATCACTTAAATAATTAAGATTGTCTTTAAAAAGGCTATTAATTTTAAGTGGGCAAGAAGTAGCTTAACAAGGTAAGAGGTGGAAAGAATGAGAAAAAAAAGGGAATGAGTTCAAATCCACACATCAACATATTTTATTTATTTATTTATTGTTACTTCCTTTTGTTGAAATATTTTTTCTTTTCATACAAATTATATTTGACCAAGTATGAAAATATAATTTTTTAATATTAACATTTAATAATATTTTTATTAAAGTATCATTATATAATTTTTTTTATTATTTGTCAACATTTGTGATCATATTTACCAAACTAATCAAGATAAATATTATTATGGGATAAAGAAAGTACAAATAAAAATATTTAAATATTATAAGATTAAAATTTACTTATAATAATAATAATAATAATAATAATAATAATAATAATAATAATAATAATAATAATAATAATAATAATAATAATAATAATAATAATAATGTATATGTCAATAATGAATTTATTTTATTATAAAATCATAAATATTATTCATATAATATTTTAAATGTTGAGTTGAAATTCTGAAAATTCAGATGTAAGTGGTTTGTCATTATCAAACAAACATAAGTCTTCAAAATTCAGCAACTTAATAATTTCAGCTCTTAATTTTCAGCTCTACATTTTCAGAGCTTAATTTTCAGTTTTACCAAACAGGCCCTTAGCTATATGCCATATCTCATTAGAGATTATTTTCCCGAAGTCAATTTTTTTCCTTGAACAACAATGTGAAACAGAATTGCACGCCTCCAATTTACCTCATTAAAATGCGAGGAGGGGAGGATCCTCTCACAAATAAATCTATGAATCACCTTCAACCAAGAGTCCATGTCCCAGGCCTTCATAATAGTCCTCTTCTTCACAGAATTCGGGTCAATTTCCCCGAAAGTCGGAGCTAGCACCTCCAGATTCTCCTTATAATTCTTCCCAATCCTCTCCATCTCATTCGTATATTCACACCCATCATCCTCCATGTCGGTGGCTAACCCGTAATATTCATTAATCACCTCCCTCGAGTAGTTTACCTCCACTCCCGCACAAATGACACCCCGTGTTCCCCTTTTCAAAAGCATTGGCATAAAATTCTTTTACTAAAAGCCCCACTCCAAAGTTTGTGGGCTTACTCCCCAACTTTTCCGATTTGTATATGTTAACCCAGTTGTCGATATACAAGGCTTCAAAATCAAATTCCCTCTCCGAGTTGAAGGCCTTGGATTCGTATAGCTCAAAAAATTGTTGAGCTTTATCCCCGACAAATTTGGTTCTATCAAACGGGGGACCGACGGGAGGGGTGGTAGTGTTTCGTGGTCTTTTCGACATTATAATAGCAATTCAAAACTCAAAAATACACAAAAAGAGGCTTACTTGGGAGTCACCGGAATTTGGCCGGAATTGTCGCCGGAATTTGGCCGGAATTATCTCTTTCAAATACTCTCAAAAATTCACCGGATTCAATGGAGTATGAAGCTCACCCCTTAGCCTTGAATGAAGATTTGGAAGTAGGAAGGTTGATTTTGTGGGTGAAAGTTGTTGATTTGGTGATTTGAGGGATGAAATTTTAGAGAGAGAGAGAGAGTAGGGGGCGGCTGGGTAGAGAGAAAAGAGGGGTTTGTTTGTTTGAGAGAGGGGAAGGTTTACAGAAAACTGGGTTCTTGGGAAATCCGCAAAGGGAGCGATCGCCCGGTATGTAGGGAGCGATCGCGCCTTTTCTCTGTAAAAAGAGGCGATCACTCTGATAATGGGGGCGATCGCGCCTTTTCTCTGTAAAAAGAGGGCGATCGCTCTGATAATGGGGGCGATCGCGCCCTCTCTGAAATCTTGTTTTTTCCAAAAAAAATTTCCTTGCTTTTGCTTTGACTGTGTTCCACTTTTTACCTTAATTTATCATATATATATCAGTCCAAAGTCAATATTTGCTCTTTTATTTTCTACATTACAAAAATACTAGAAAACCATATCACAATACCAATTAACTCGAGAATTTAGCATAAACTAAGTCTGGAAGTAGATAATTTAGATTTGTAAAAACACATCCATCACAAGCTTTCATGGAATAAAATTAACAATAATAAAAGAAAACGTATGAGGTTAGTGACCACATCCCGGTCACATAGGATACCCGTCAAGGATAATCAGACGGGATAAAATTTACGTGAGGATTGCGAATCCTACTCCCTTTCCTTGGTATACGGCGACCACCTGATCCAGATAGTTGAGATGAGGATGAGGATGATCCAGATGGATTTTTTGGAAACTGCACCTGAGGCAAATGAAAACTAGGCCTAAATCTCGAAACCCCGAATGCCTGCCCAAGAGTCTGAGTATAATTGCTATAAGTGAAGGAGCTCTCAGGCGGTTGCGTGAAATCAAACTGATTCATCATTTCTGTAAAAGAATTTCCCGTTCCTGGGGGAGTGAAGCCAAACTGATGCATCTCATCCTCTTGATCCTCCATCTCTGGCTCATCCTGCAGCACGTATTGGGCACGTCTACGAACCCGATTTTGCCTCTGTGGCTCCTCTTCATCAGCATAATCAACCATTGCAGGGGGAGCTTGGGCCTCTAATCGTTGCTTCTCCCTAATAGATGTTAATGTGTTTCTGATATATTGACGATTGTGACTGCGCAGTTCTTCCAAGGATGTGGCATTCTCATTTTATATGTGTATCTCTTGAAGGCTTTGAATCTATTCAAAACAATTAAGTAAAATAATTAATACGTAAAAATGGTAATTTTTTTTTTTTGTAAAAGCATCAGATGTACGTAGTATATAACTTACCACACCCTCAAAACAAGTTGAACGTGGCTCGAACCCTAGACCCTCCATATGTGACGAATTCTTGATGAACGACCGAGTAATTCTCCTATACCATATCATATAGGGGATGACGGTAACCCATATCCTCTTGACCATACTCTCCATCAACGACATTAATCGCTCGTTCATTCCAAGTTTCTATGTGCGGACCATGTTCTTGCATCCAGCTAACTACGCCCGATCTCGCCGACTAATCTCACGCAGTCCAAACTAGTGTCACAATCCTCATCGAGGCACACCTTGAACCATCCCAAACTGCCGCATTACGCGATCTGGAAAGTGCCATTCAACCCTCTCAAAGCAGATGAGGGGCACCCTCGCCCTCCATATATCTTGCCCCTGAAAACAATAATTCGAAGCTATCACACCTAAGTATGGCTGCCACACAACCTGATCCTCGTTCATATACGAAAATTGGTCTCGGTAGTCTTGCAGGTTATGGGCGGTCACAGAAGTATACGACAAGGGACCCTTCCACCTACATATGAAACAATTGACATAAAAAATAATGAGTAAAAAAGTGATAAAATACAAAACAGATCATTTACAAATTGAAGTAATTGAAATATACTTGCAACCCAATGGTAATGTTCCATTAAGTGTGTCACCTCCATGTCTCCTAGGTTGTGTACACAACAACCTCTCCCATGCCCAAAGCTATAAAAAAATTATCATTATGTGCAAAACAGATTAACTCAACTAGAATAATGTAATCAAATATAATTGACATACCTGTACAATGGTCAAGAATCCACCACACCCTTTCGAATCGTGCTTAGATGCTACACACATCTCCCTATACAAGAAGGCCAACGCTGCACTACCTCAACTGTACTCACCAATATTATTAATATCCCTAAGAAGTGAGAGGTACATCAACTTCACTAGGTTATCAGACGAGTCAGGCATAATGTATGACCCCAATAACAGAAAAATATAGGCTCGAATATATGTCTCAATCATATACTCGGATGCATTATTGGGAAGATGATCCAAAAGAGGAAAGTGATCTAGAACCCATCTCATAGACACCATTTCACCTTTTTTGATGTCTGCGGGAGATATTGCAACCCCAAATAATTCCTCAACAATCTCAGCCCATTCCTCCTTTTTCCTACTAGTTTCTGAACTAGTCACAACCAATCCGTCTACAGGAAGACCACACAACATACCAATATCCTCTAAAGTGATCGTCATCTCCCCTACAGGTAAGTGAAAAGTGTGGGTGTCTGGACGCCATCTCTCAATCAAAGCCTCTATGAAGTGTCAATCATATTGTAAATGACCCAATAAATACATCTCGTAAAATTCAGCATTTATAAGTTTATTCTCTATCCTCCAATCAACTCTCGCTGGAAGCTCTGTACCACGCCTAGGTCTTAAATTGGGCAACTGTTGTCCATCCCAAATATAGTTAGATCTATGTGTCTCCTGTGCAGTCAATACATGTGGATCAATTGGCTCAGGATCAATAAAGGATTGTTGTTCATGTTGATTCATCTGAAACACATAAATTCAATAGTAAAGTTTTAAATTTAAATGGGACTTAAGGTGTTGCTATATTTAAGCTCAAATTTTAAATTTAACACTTAAAAATTAACAATTAAGTACAAAAATTGCAACAAGTTTGTCAAAGTAATTTTAACAAGCACTTAATTTTAAATCTAACTTAAGAAAATCCTAACTAGGCTAAAATTGCATTACAATTGTTTAATTTATTGACAATCAACAATTAGGTACATAAATCATAATAGTTTTAACAACAAATTATATAAAAATACACAAATAAACTCTTAAAAAAATTTATATGGCTAAAATTGAGAACTCAAAACAAAGAAAAAGAAGAAAGATATCTAACCTTGCAATTTTGATAAATTTTCCTCTCTTCTTCTTCCTCTCAAAAAAATTTCCCTTCAATCCTTCTCTTTCTTTCTCAGATTTTCCTTCTTTCCCTTCAAGCTCTTTCTCTTTCTTTCTTCCTTTTCCCTCTTTCTCTTTCTCTTTCTCTTTCTCTTGCTTTCTTTCTTTTTTTCTTTCTCTCTCAGCAAACAACTCTTTCTCTCTCTCTCTCTTTCTCTTCAAATCTGAAAGCAATATCAACAATACTTTCTCTCTCTTCAAATGAATTCGGAAATGGCAATTTCGAAATTCATTTTTAAATGAATCCGGAATTTGCATTTCCGGAATTGAATTATTTTGCGTTTTTCAGTTTTTTTTTTAAATGAATTTCGGAATTACCAATACCGGATTACATTTGGCGCGATCGCCCCCACCTATATCGCGCGATCGCTCTCTTTTTACAGAAAATATTATTTTGTTAAATTCAATTTTGTAAAAAAAAAGTAATTTCGGAATTGGTAATGCCGGATTACATTATTTCGAAATTACCAATTCCGAAATCAATGTTGAAAGTGTTAGTTTGGTACATAAGTTTGAATTTTTTCCCAAATAATCCCGTTTTACTATTTTATTTACCAAAATGACTTACTGTTCAAACTATTGCCCAGATTGTCCTCTTTTTTTAAACTCGCTCCACCGTGTAGCGAGTTTGACTAGGTTGGTCAAAACTCGCTACACCGCTGTAGCCGAGTATAGTGGCAATTAATTAGGCCGTGGGAAATTAATTACGCATTTAATTAAACAAAACTCGCTACACCTGTAGCGATTTTGACCGATTTAAGTCAAACTCGCTACACCGTGTAGCGAGTTTAATATATTCCAAACCCCTACTTATTCCTCTCCGTCAGCCCCAACAAAACTTACCATTCTCTTCTCCCTTTCTCATTCCAGCTTCTCCCTTTTCTTTCTTTTCTTTCTTTTTCTTTCTTAAGTCCATCTTTCATCTATCTCTCTCAAAAATGGATCCATCAAAACCCCGCCGGTATCTTGACGAAAAACCTCTTCCAGACATCCCTTGGCCAAACCTCCAATCGTCTATCTAATCTCTCTCAAATTGAACGAGAGTTTCAATCTCCACCGTCTCCACCGCCTCAAATCGAACGAGAGAGAGAATCTCCACCGCGTCATATCATACCCGGTCCCGCCGGGTGAAGCAAATGTGCCGCCATGCGCTTCGGCATCGCACCGGAAAAGCTCATGCTGGGTGGACTTCCCCGCTCGCCGACTCCAAGAGGCGATACGTAAAAAACTTGAAGAAATGCCGGTGGAAGATGATGATTTTCGTGGCAAAGCTTGGCTTTCTCGCGATGGACTATCTCACCGCAGAGGGTACTTATTATCCTCGAGAATGGTGAAGGAGAAATGCCAAAAATATGAGAGGGTGGAAATGTATATTATTTTATTTTAATTATAGTTAAGGTTGAAATTTATAAATAATTGATCATTATATTTTTTTGTTCTATTAGGTTGTTGTGGTTGTGAAGGAGTTTAATCGAAGTGATCATGGCTCGCGCATTTGGTTTTGAAGCGATCCTACCGATACCATTGATGCCTTATCATTGCCGATAAAGTGATGAGAGATAGTGAGGGCGGAAGTCACATAGGTGTGTGTGCTGTTCTTATACCGACTAAGGTATTGAAATATTTTCCTTAACATTACACTCCCTAAGATTATATTCCTTAACATTTTGTTATAAATGTTTTGTTTTGTTGATCTATTAGGCCGTTGCTCGGGGCCCCCTCGCGCTCATCAAAAATACTTAACATTGTTACTTTCAATGTTTTTAAGGTGTTTCCCAAGGACTGTTAATTTCTGTTATTGGACATGTAACTTGACAATATTTATTTTTTGTGATTTTATGTAAGATTTCCTATGTGACCGGGATGTGGCCACTAACTCGAAAATATTTATTTTTTGTAATTTTATGTAAGCATTTCCTATGTGGCCTGGATGTGGCCACTAACTTGAAAATATTTATTTTTGTGATTTTATATAAGATTTCCTATGTGTGGCCTAGGATGTGGCCACTAACTTGACAATATTTATTTTTTGTGATTTTATATAAGATTTCCTATGTGGCCGGGATGTGGCCACTAACTCGAAAATATTTATTTTTTGTAATTTTATGTAAGATTTTCTATGTTATCATTGGTTTTAAAATATGAAAAATAAATATTTATAAAAAAAAAATTCAGCCACATGTCATTATTTTTTAACACATGTAATTTTTTTTTTTGTTAGTACGAAGTTATTTTGAGCAACAATTTAAAGCTGATTTAATTGTCGAAATTAAAATTTAAAAGTTGTTATTGTTACACCATTATATGTACTTCAAGTAACAATTTTTAGATATTCATTATGATATCTAAATTAACCTATAATTATTGCTCAAAATAGCTTCGCGAACGAAATTTTTTTTGATGTTACTACGAAGCTATTTTGAGCAAAAATTTGAAGCCGATTTAATTGTCCAAATTAAAATTTAAAAGTTGTAATTGTTACAACATTATATGTACTTTAAGTAACAATTTTTAGATATTCATTATGATACATAAATTAACCTATATTTATTGTTCAAAATGCCTTCGCGAATGAAAAACAAAAAGAAGTAAAAAATTTTGAAATGTTCATTCATCGTATAGGGTTTTGTTTTTAAACGCACACCGTGTAGCGAAGTTTCAATAAAGCCGAAATCGCTATACGGTGTAGCGAGTTTAATTCAGTCCTTATTGAAACTCGCTACACTGTAGCGAAGCTTAAGTGAAAACAAGGCACTTTACAAAGAACAAATAGCGCTCTACGTGATTCTTACAAATTCTCTCTTTTTCTTTCCGTTTTTCTCTCACCTTCTCTTTTTCTCTCAACTCGCCTTTTGTTTTCTTCTCTTACCTTTCTCTCTTTCTCTCAATTATTATTTCTTCTCTTACCTTTCTCTCTTTCTCTCAAATTCTCTTCTTTTATTTCATCGTAATTGTTGAAGATCAACAAGAATCAAGGTAAATTAACATCATCTTAATTATTATTTTGACTTGTGTTTAGATATAAAATTTAATGATTTAACTGTGTTTTATTATATTGTAGATATAATAAATGTAAGAGTTTTGTTATGTAGGTTTTAACACTTTGATTTCATAATGTAGGGTTAAATATGAACGGGGTCCAATCATTTTTATGTGTTATTGGGGAGGTGATGCATGAACAACCGTTTGATGGTCCTCATTTCAAAAAGGGGCCAAAATGTGCAATAAGTGGGTAATTGCAATGGAAATACAATGAAGTTGATTGATGAGTTATATAAAAAGGCGAACTTAGATCGGTCTCAATTTGATTTGAAAGTCATTTACGTATGCCCTCATTCTTTTCGATAGCGGGATTGGTGAGTACTTTCCTTTCCGTATTGAAGATGATGCGTGTATGGATGTAATGTTCGATCGTTTGCTACAATTTGGGGGATTGGAAATTTGCAAATGTATGTTGTTGTAAAATTAATTGAAAATCGATCCAATCCAGAGTTTGAAACACAAAGACACGTAGAGTACTTTCGTGTTTTCTCCAACCTGTAACCGTGATGATGGGGTTGGGTCCAAGTTCCCAAACTCTTGTATCAACTCAAACACCAAATTATGATGATGGGGCATTTGGCCATAATTATCATGTTCATGATGATGATCGGGCATTTGGGCATAATGATCACGTTAATGATGATTATGATGCTTGACCGTGAAGAAGAGGAAGTGCACACCGATGTAGATGCAATGCTGTGAGGATGATGATGATGAATACGAGGAGGGTAGTAAAGTGATTCGATGCCGATTTGGGAGCCTGATGATTACGGGCCGATTGATGATGATGTGGAAGCGCCTCTTGTTCACTATGAAGTGCCGCAAAATCGAAGATATGAGAGAGCTGAGTTATCCCTTTTACGTTGATATTGGTACATCTCGCTCGACAAGAACAAGGCTTGATTGACATGATCATGCACATAGTTTTCCGGGGCCAGGGATCCTAACAACAATTACTCATCACAAAGGGATACACTTTCCGGCAAGAACGAGGCACAATTTGATATGAAAAGGTTCCATATTAAAAACAATCGCAGTTCGTGGTAAGAAAGAGCACACCGAACACATGGGTAATTTGAGTGTCTGTTAAAAAATTATCCATGTCATTTTTATGTTCGTGTGAGTAGGAAGAAGTTTGGCTATTGGGAAGTGACCAAGTATAAGGCTCCTCACTCGCCGCTATATTCTCGAGCAAGTCAAAATCACCCCAATCTAGATGCCAAGTTTATCGGTCGGGAAGTCGTTGGTGTTATTAAGGCCGATTCGTATGTCAAGGTTGAGTCATTATTGCACACATCTCTAGTAGGTTCGACAAGGTAATTACTTACAAGAAGGTATGGTGTGGAAAGCGTAATGGCATTGCAGAGGTTTTGGAGATTGGGAGGAATCTTATAAGAGGTTACCCCGCGTCCTAGCAGCCATTCAAAAATACAATCCGAGGACAATTGTTGAGTACTCTACACCTCCTCCTCCCGTCGGTGAAGCCTCCTATTTCGACAGTATTCTGGGCATTCGGGGCCTTGCATTGAAGCTTTCTCTCATTGTCGGCCGCCATTTCGTGGATGGAACATTTATGCATGGTAGATATAAAGGGGTAATACCGATTGCCATGGGTGTCGACGCCCAAGACAAAGATACTTCCGCTTGCCTTTGCCGTTGTTGAAAAGGAGGACTGGCCGAACCGGCGTTGGTTCTTATACCTCGTTTGCAAGCATATTATCAAGAGTCGTGAAGTATGCTTGATATCTCGACCGCTCATGCATTCTCAAGACCGTAGCCGAAGATACGTGGTGGCCAAACGTGCATCATCGATATTGCTTGAGACATATGCGAGCAAATTTCTTGGAAAAGTA